>JAVRXN010000012.1:57649237-58089237 GCA_033556935.1 Timema podura | reverse complement strand
ATACAAATGCAAGTACACTTCCTCTAAATTAAAGCTTCCTCATCCCTAAGCTTATTAGCATAATTAGTACACATGGGTATAACTCGAAACGGGTAGTACGACAAGGTGACGAAAATAATGTCAAGTGTGAAACGAAGATATTAAACGTCACGGGGAAAAAGACAACTCGAGCAACTTTACTCCCTGGTAGTTTGATATCACGATTGTTTCCATTAGGATTTACACTGTCCCATTTACAAGAAGTCCTTAATTACCCTTCATAAGCCCTAAAAGTAGCAAGTTCGCCGTTCACTGTTCCACTAGGGCATGGCTTGTCATAGTGTAATACGTCAGGGTAAGAAGGCTACCTTTCAGGGGAAACAAAGTGTACTCCTAGGATTATTTTGTCTTTCTATGACCTTACCATAACCTTATTCACACGAACCTGCTCTGAAGATATGTGTGAGAATAAAAGAAGCGACCATGAATGAGTGGAGGAACGAGAAGTTGAGAACGGGAAGCAGCCGCAGTGCTTATTTTTAGCCGTAAGCCACGCTCTGTGCTGCTGCAAACACTAACATGTCTAAAATATTGGCTCGAAACATTGGAGTTAAATGAAATGATGACCGACTGTGTTCTTTACTTGCTTCTCCTCATCGGGCCGATATAGCGGTGGTCACACTTGTATCCGGACGTGCTCTCCCCCACCCCCGAGTCATGTCGTGTCTGTCGGGGTACATCAGACTATTTCTGTTCTTTTATACGTGACATACAAAACAAAGGAGAAGGTCGGTGTGTGTGAGTTTGGCAAGCTGAAGAAGAAAGGAAGATTTGGGGCAGGAGTACGAGGGGCTCGGGTGTTTAGAGAAGGTGTATTTTATCCTGAATTGACAGATGTACCCCAATTAGCGAAGGAGGTTTGTTCTAAAACATGACTGACCTTGACCCGGTTCTGGCAGTTGCATCATCTACCTGCAAATAATGGAATAGTCCCTCCTTCAATGGTTAGATTGGTTAGATTTGAAAACAAAGGGAAGACTCAATGTTTCGTTATTTGTTTAACGGAAGCTGGTGTTCGTCAGCCTCATATAAAGTTATAAAGAAAAGGTTTCTAAAGTGAGGCTTGCATCCCTGAAGTATCTTGTTTGTGGTCCATGACAGTTTAAAAAATATATATTGAACCAAGAAAAATAAGATATAATGAAAATTCTAGGTATTTGATAGGTGCCCCAAGTATTGTAATACATTTTATAGTCGTATTAAAACAAACACAACTATTTATTCAAACCCAAAAATATGTGTTTGAAGTCGTATATATGCTTAGCTTATAACTGGCAGCTCAACCAAACCCTCGGGAACTTTTAATGTAAATATTTATAATATATATATATAGATATAAAGTACCTAACTAAACAAAATTAAAGTTGTAGAACAGAAAATTTGCAAATAAATGAGAGCAGCCGCAAGCGGGAACAGTGCTAGCATCACATGACCAAACAAACAAGCACTGTCTTGAAGTGACCAGGATTCACATTCCATACTTGGCAAACGATAGGTACAACCTCCTGGGATGGGATGGAGACACAGTGTGTTCAAGGTCACCAACTCTCTAGTCTCGTGCGATAGTTCACAGGCTTGTATGATACTATTTCTCACTCTATAAACTTACTAATGGAACTTAATAAACAAGTGCCAGCGCATAGGTCTGCAATTATATTATATTCAAACTCAATCATACCATCAAAAAATAATTTAATATTAGCCCCAACGGAATACAATCCAAAGTCTCTTGTGGGGGTATACATCTTTTCAAAATTAAGATCCATAGACAAACAAAATATTAACATTGAATCCTCTGTTTATTTATATAATAAATTAATAATTAATATATTATATTGCTACATTATATCATAATTAGCAAAATAACCCAATATTGGATTGTTCGATTATACCGAGGTGATATTATAATTAAATTATAATCCAGATCATACAGTTGGCACAACGATGGAGTCTGTTGTAAATATTATTGCCAAATAATAATACTAGAATCCCCGGAAGTAATCCTTATGATCTTATCTCCCACCAAATAAAGTGAGATGATCAAATGTTAATTTGTTTTAAATGATTGGAGGTAGTACATTCTCAACATATATTGAGCTATCCAGGAAAGATAAATATAGTTGCAAATTCTTATTCTATACACTCCTCCTCGGTGTGAGCAGCTATACCGACCCGACAGAGTGGCCGCTGCCATTAGCGATAATAGTGCCAACATTTGTGATATAGGGTGTAATGTGGTCAGCACAACGAGCCCTCTGGTCGCTAATCTCGGTTTAACTAAACCGGAACCGCTACTTCTTTATTCCTTATTCAAATAGCTCCTCATTTGTTTTCACGAGGTGTTTAGCCTCTGTTCCAATAAATTTTGGAAGCACCGGGGATCGAACCCGAGACCTCTGGATATGTAACCAAGACCTGACCTTTGACCACTTTGATCTAATAATTTTTAAAGCACACTTGAAATAGGAGTACTACCACAAATTAAAACTAAATTTTTATTCATTGACTTTATCACTTACCACCACCCCCCAACCCCTCCTCCTCACCTCCAACAAAAACAAAACAATCTCCTCTTTCCCCTCCGAAAAAATCTAGATTAAGATTTAATAAAGCTAAAGCCCCAGTGGCTCTTATTTGATTATCTTAACTTCCAGTTTAAGTTCAAGATTGGTTTGAACTAGTTTTCCTCCCCATGGTTGTGTTTATTTTATGTCAATCACTTAGTGCTGTGTCATGTGTGGTCATGTGAGTAGAAGCTGGACTTTATTCAAGAACTATTAACTGAGTCAATATAATCCTCAATCGGATCAGAGGGAATAAATAGCTACTCATTCCTTAATGATTCAGCAGCATTTATTCTCAAAATGTTGGTCAAGAATTCAATGGGGCTCTTGATTTGTATTCAATAAACATTTGTTTAGTTGACTCATGGGATCATGGCTCATTATTTGAAGCTGGGATTGTAAACCAACCCCAATAAAAAAAAAGTTTCTCAACCATTTGTGACGTGAGCCAACCACCGGAGGCTGGGTCATTACCCACTTTGATGGTTGACAACCTTTTTGGGCCCCTTTCGATCCACTTATAAACTTATCAAATGTTCAGCCATCGCTCTTGATACTTTTCTTTAGTTATTGTTTTGTCTAAATATCTTTCTTGTATTTATTCCTTAAATTCAATCTTTCCTCAAATACTAATGTCTTCACCTTGCTAGAAAAAAAATATATTTTACTTTGATTTAATTGACAAAAGGAATGGACCTGTCATAAGACAGAACACATAATATATAATAATATATATATAATATATATAAAATAATGTTTTTATTAAAATTTTATTATTAACATTACCAATTATAACTGATCAAATGTTATTTAATGACTATGTAATTGTCTTACATTATCAACTGAAAACTTGCCGCAAGATTGACCGGTCAGTCGCAGTCGACTAGTTTATGATCCTTGGTCTAAGATGTCTCACTCAAAGTTTACTGGACTGCCATTCACAATATTGAGGCTCTAATCCTGGTTGGGTGTATTGAGGGTGCTTTTTTGTTAAATATTTTTTCCCCTCTCCCTCCGTGCAAATTTGGGTACACTCACTCTAAATTCAACCTTCCTCATACGTAACACATTAGAGAAATCAGTAGACATGGGTGCAACCCGACGGATAGTTAGATGCAGTGCTTGGAAATAGATTTAAAAATAAAATAGACTCGTTCTCAATATAGTAGTATAATTGGTTATTTACAATAAAATAAAGAAAATTGTCTGCGTAGTATTATCAGGAATAGTGTCACCTGTAAAAAAAATACTATAAAAAATAAACAAAACTATTCGTTTTAATGAAAATATTGAGAATTGTGCTTTCAAGTAAAATATTCAATCCCTGTAATATTTTATTATATCAAACATCGTGATTATATAGTTAAGAGTTATTTTATAAACAGTGAAATATTGCATTCATTGATGTGTATTGCCAGTTTTAAAAATCAGTTTTAAATTTATTTTAAATCAAATCAAATGTGAAAATAAGGTTCTCCTGGAAAGCGCCATTGACATTTTTTCTAACAATAAACAACATATTATAATCCTTTTACTAGAGTTGAACAAGTCCTGACTGTTGGTCACCTTACAATATCTTAAGTGATTGTTCCTTGACTTACAATCTCTTAATTGATTGCTCTTTGACTGTCAATCTACTTAAAATCATCTTACAATTTTACCAGAAAATGATCATATCTAGCTACAGTAGGGCTCTGACAGAAATAAACTTTTAGAAAACACAAGCTCTTATGCAGTCAATATTAATAACATTTTTGGTGACCCGGCGGTCTAGGGATAAGGTGTCAGACTTCTGTGCTGGGGGTCCGGGGTTCAATCCTTGGTATCGGCACAGATTTATCTGATTGCCAAACCCTTCCTTCACCTCTGACAAGACGTGTATTATTCACAACTTGTGAATGTGTGGAATGTCACGTCTCCACCGTGGTTCGGATCCCACGTTAAACTGTAGGTCCTCCATTTCATCTCACAATCACCCTACCATTACACATTAGCGTGCGTATAACCCGAACGGGTAGTAAGACGCGGTGCTAATAATAACAATAATAATAATAAAATACTTCTGATTATTATTATTATTATTTATAAGTATTTATAATAACCATCAAAAGTTTCTGCTGTGGATCACATGACTTGAAGTATGAATACGTGAAAGTAGAACCAGTAATTTTCTAGCTGTAGGGTCCTTTCTAAGAAAATGGGACTGTACAGCATCATGAACCACTGGTATCTAGTCCAGAGTTGTGTAAATGTTAAAGGCACCCCAGGCCAGACTTGATGTCATTGCTTATCCTCGGCTATTTCAGTGCTACACTGTTGGCATCAAGCTCTCTGCTGAACAGTTGGCAACACTCCCTTATATCACGTGGGGCTTACAAAGTGTGGACCAGATACATTCAAAGCTTAGTACTAGGCAGTTATTGTTTTAAAAATCAATCATAGTTGGAGTACAATAGTCTGATTATTTAATATTAGTTTAACTTAATTCCACACATGGTATTCTCAACAGTTGTTGAATATCTGACTGTTTCTCATCAAATACCGCCATGCTAACGGACAGCAGATGTTCAACAACTGTTGAGAATACTGTGTATGAAATTAAACTAAACTTATCTTCTGAAGCAATGTTATATTTATTGTGACCAAAAAAAAATTGTAAAAATAAAGACTTTTTTACTCAGGTTCCTGTCCACCCCACCTTAAGCCAGTGTATTCCAACTTGGCTTCCCCCCCCTCCCCCTGTCCCGACGATCTTAGTAGGTAATATGTTTTTGAATAAATATATTTTTAAAAAAGACGTAACCCCGGTCTCCGCCAAATCCATACAAAAGCGGCACAAAAACAGGCTGGTTCTCTTCCTACTTTATTGATAAAGTCACAACACTTGTACACAAGTATTTTAATATGTGTAGTTTGTTTATTACTAGGTACTGTCATTACTTTCTTACCTTGCCATGTTCGCTATCCCTATAGTCATGTGAGACTGGACCACGCGGTCCCACCTTGGAGGGTAACGACTAACGAGGGGGGGGGGGGGTGAAGGTTTGAGAACATCCAGAGGTACTCATCTAGAGGAAGGGGCAGGGGAATCGTATTTGAGACAGACACACCGCCCTTGTGACCGAGTGCTCCTGGTTCAAAGTGAGTCGTGCTAACCACACTGGTAGCCGCCGCCAGTAGGAATAGCTTGTGGCCCCCTGACCAGACTGTGTGGGCAGTTATAGGGTGATGTGTGTGATTCCACCCGGAGCCAACACTTGTGTGGACAGTGCTGCTCTGCCTCGCATCACATCACGCGTATTGGACCTCTAGAAGTCCCCCAGGTGTACTCTGTGAGATGAGACAGTGACTCTAATCTAGGTTCTCTAGAAGTCCCCCAGTTGTACTCTGTGAGATGAGACAGTGACTCTAATCTAGGTTCTCTAGAAGTCCCCCAGGTGTACTCTCTGAGATGAGACAGTGACTCTAATCTAGGTTCCCTAGAAGTCCCCCAGGTGTACTCTGTGAGATGAGACAGTGACTCTAATCTAGGTTCTCTAGAAGTCCCCCAGGTGTACCCTGTGAGATGAGACAGTGACTCTAATCTAGGTTCTCTAGAAGTCCCCCAGTTGTACTCTGTGAGATGAGACAGTGACTAATCTAGGTTCTCTAGAAGTCCCCCAGGTGTACCCTGTGAGATGAGACAGGAACTCTAATCTAGGTTCTCTAGAAGTCCCTCAGTTGTACCCTGTGAGATGAGACAGGGACTCTAATCTAGGTCCTCTAGAAGTCCCCCAGGTGTATCCTGTGAGATGAGACAGTGACTCTAATCTAGGTTCTCTAGAAGTCCCCCAGTTGTACCCTGTGAGATGAGACAGGGACTCTAATCTAGGTTCTCTAGAAGTCCCCCAGTGTATCCTGTGAGATGAGACAGGGACTCTAATCTAGGTTCTCTAGAAGTCCCCCAGGTGTATCCTGTGAGATGAGACAGTGATTCTAATCTAGGTTCTCTAGAAGTCCCCCAGGTGTATCCTGTGAGATGAGACAGTGATTCTAATCTAGGTTCTCTAGAAGTCCCCCAGTTGTACCCTGTGAGATGAGACAGGGACTCTAATCTAGGTCCTCTAGAAGTCCCCCAGTTGTACCCTGTGAGATGAGACAGTGACTCTAATCTAGGTCCTCTAGAAGTCCCCCAGTTGTACCCTGTGAGATGAGACAGTGACTCTAATCTAGGTTCTCTAGAAGTCCCCCAGTTGTATTCTGTGAGATGAGACAGGGACTCTAATCTAGGTTCTCTAGAAGTCCACAGGTGTATCCTGAGAGATGAGACAGTGACTCTAATCTAGATTCTCTAGAAGTCCCTCAGTTGTACTCTGTGAGATGAGACAGTGACTCTAATCTAGGTTCTCTAGAAGTCCCCCAGGTGTACCCTGTGAGATGAGACAGTGACTCTAATCTAGGTTCTCTAGAAGTCCCCCAGTTGTACTCTGTGAGATGAGACAGTGACTAATCTAGGTTCTCTAGAAGTCCCCCAGGTGTACCCTGTGAGATGAGACAGGAACTCTAAACTAGGTTCTCTAGAAGTCCCTCAGTTGTACCCTGTGAGATGAGACGGGGACTCTAATCTAGGTTCTCTAGAAGTCCCTCAGTTGTACCCTGTGAGATGAGACAGGGACTCTAATCTAGGTTCTCTAGAAGTCCCCCAGTTGTACTCTGTGAGATGAGACAGGGACTCTAATCTAGGTTCTCTAGAAGTCCCCCAGGTGTACCCTGTGAGATGAGACAGTGACTCTAATCTAGGTTCTCTAGAAGTCCCCCAGGTGTACTCTGTGAGAGGAGACAGGGACTCTAATCTAGGTCCTCTAGAAGTCCCCCAGGTGTATCCTGTGAGATGAGACAGGGACTCTAATCTAGGTTCTCTAGAAGTCCCCCAGGTGTATCCTGTGAGATGAGACAGGGACTCTAATCTAGGTTCTCTAGAAGTCCCCCAGGTGTATCCTGTGAGATGAGACAGTGATTCTAATCTAGGTTCTCTAGAAGTCCCCCAGTTGTACCCTGTGAGATGAAACAGTGACTCTAATCTAGGTTCTCTAGAAGTCCCCCAGTTGTACCCTGTGAGATGAGACAGGGACTCTAATCTAGGTCCTCTAGAAGTCCCCCAGTTGTACCCTGTGAGATGAGACAGGGACTCTAATCTAGGTCCTCTAGAAGTCCCCCAGGTGTATCCTGTGAGATGAGACAGGGACTCTAATCTAGGTCCTCTAGAAGTCCCCCAGGTGTATCCTGTGAGATGAGACAGGGACTCTAATCTAGGTTCTCTAGAAGTCCCCCAGGTGTATCCTGTGAGATGAAACAGTGACTCTAATCTAGGTTCTCTAGAAGTCCCCCAGTTGTATCCTGTGAGATGAGACAGTGACTAATCTAGGTTCTCTAGAAGTCCCCCAGGTGTATCCTGTGAGATGAGACAGTGATTCTAATCTAGGTTCTCTAGAAGTCCCCCAGTTGTACCCTGTGAGATGAAACAGTGACTCTAATCTAGGTTCTCTAGAAGTCCCCCAGTTGTATTCTGTGAGATGAGACAGGGACTCTAATCTAGGTTCTCTAGAAGTCCACAGGTGTATCCTGAGAGATGAGACAGTGACTCTAATCTAGATTCTCTAGAAGTCCCTCAGTTGTACTCTGTGAGATGAGACAGTGATTCTAATCTAGGTTCTCTAGAAGTCCCCCAGTTGTACCCTGTGAGATGAAACAGTGACTCTAATCTAGGTTCTCTAGAAGTCCCCCAGTTGTACCCTGTGAGATGAGACAGTGACTCTAATCTAGGTTCTCTAGAAGTCCCCAGGTGTATCCTGTGAGATGAGACAGGGACTCGAACGTGGGCCCTTCAATCTCCGCAGAGGCACCACGGGAGGTAACAAGACTGGTCCCCGGCTCGGTGTTGGTCGCGTTGTTTGTTTGTGTGTTTGTTTGTTTGTCGCCGAATATAAATAGCCCCTCCCCCCTCCAATGTTGCCAACATCCACGATGCTCGGAGATGCTGCAGCGTGGCTGACTGGCCCACTGACACACATTGTCGCAAGTGTGTGGTGTGTGTTCCTTTCCTTGCGTTACCACCATCATCTTACGAATAATAATAAACCGGCAATTCGAGTATTAAGATTGTCTGTAGATTTTATATGGCTAGAAAGCTAAGTTTTAATAATCTCTTCACCTAAATCGAAGAACAATTTAATTATTTATAGGAATAATTAGTTTCAACATGGCATCAAAACCATTTTAGCAAGCAATAGGCAGTATGTTTCTTTTTATAACCCATCCCAACCAGAGGCACACCCAGGATTTTGAGCTTCGTGCGGGAGGGGGGCAGGGGGGCTTTTACATAATAATTTTCATAATTGCACCTTTATATATTTAATTACTGTAATATTTGGAAATTTGATTTGAAGTAGGGGATAGAAAATCAGCGATGCCCTCTCTAAAAAGGAAAAAAAATTCTCTCTAGCTTCCTCTACTATCTCAT
Organism: Timema podura; assembly: GCA_033556935.1. NCBI lineage: Eukaryota > Metazoa > Arthropoda > Insecta > Phasmatodea > Timematidae > Timema > Timema podura. The sequence goes on along the minus strand of JAVRXN010000012.1, from coordinate 58,080,135 downwards.
GTACTCCAACATCCTCATTACATGTCCATACCATCTCAGCCTTGCTTCCTCTACTATCTCATGTACTCCAACATCCTCATTACATGTCCATACCATCTCAGCCTTGCTTCCTCTACTATCTCATGTACTCCCTGTACTCCTTCTCTTTCCTGGATAACTTCATTCCCAATCTTGTTTATCCTGGTGACAGCTAACATGCTCTCCTAGTTTCTCTTACATTGACTGTCCATGTTTCTCCTGCATGTAGGACAATTGGTACAAAGTATACCCTGTACAGCACTTCAAGGACACTTCAAGGGCACTCCCCTTCTCTATAGCAGGTCTCTTACACACCTATAGAACAACTCTCCATAGCAGGTCTCTTACACACCTATAGAACAACTTTCCATAGCAGGTCTCTTACACACCTATAGAACAACTCTCCATAGCAGGTCTCTTACACACCTATAGAACAACTCTCCATAGCAGGTCTCTTACACACCTATAGAACAACTCTCCATAGCAGGTCTCTTACACACCTGTAGAACAACTCTCTATAGCAGGTCTCTTACACACCTATAGAACAACTCTCCATAGCAGGTCTCTTACACACCTATAGAACAACCTCCATAGCAGGTCTCTTACACACCTATAGAACAACTCTCCATAGCAGGTCTCTTACACACCTATAGAACAACTCTCCATAGCAGGTCTCTTACACACCTATAGAACAACTCTCCATAGCAGGTCTCTTACACACCTATAGAACAACTCTCCATAGCAGGTCTCTTACACACCTATAGAACAACTCTCCCTGCTGTCCTCTTCTCATTAGATCCTCTCTACTTCCATCTTTCGCCACACTCTTTCACTTCCTCATTCCATTCCTGTAACTGTTCCTTCTCCCCCCAAACCATGAAGCCATAAGCAAACATCATGGCTTTCATCTGTTCCTCCCAGAGTTTTACTGCCACTTTGTTCATGACCATTACAAATAGAGTGGTGGTGCGACACAAACCGCTCAGCGGAAATCATCAGTCTGCAGTCAGTATAATATGTTTTTAGGGGGGAGGGGGGGTCAAAATGTTCCTTAATCTTTCCTTGTGCGGCACGTGTCTGTGTCAGATAGGACCGCAGAACTTTGTGGATGTTGGCAACACTGGATAAGGAAGTGAGTGGGAGGGGCTATTTATATTCGGCGACAAACAAACAAACACACAAACAAACAACGCGACCAACACCGAGCCGGGACCAGGCTGGTTACCTCCCGTGGCGCCTCTGCGGAGATTGAAGGGCCCACGTTCGAGTCCCTGTCTCATCTCACAGGATACACCTGGGGGACTTCTAGAGAACCTAGATTAGAGTCCCTGTCTCATCTCACAGGGCACAACTGGGGGACTTCTAGAGAACCTAGATTAGAGTCCCTGTCTCATCTCACAGGGTACAACTGGGGGACTTCTAGGGAACCTAGATTAGTGTCCCTGTCTCATCTCACAGGATACACCTGGGGGACTTCTAGAGAACCTAGATTAGAGTCCCTGTCTCATCTCACAGGATACACCTGGGGACTTCTAGAGAACCTAGATTAGAGTCACTGTCTCATCTCTCAGGATACACCTGGGGACTTCTAGAGAACCTAGATTAGAGTCCCTGTCTCATCTCACAGGGCACAACTGGGGGACTTCTAGAGAACCTAGATTAGAGTCACTGTCTCATATCACAGGTACAACTGGGGGACTTCTAGGGAACCTAGATTAGTGTCACGTCAAGGAAGTTGTCATCACCTCTTCAGTCTGTTGACAAGATGAATGTTGTGGTCACTCTATAACTGTTCATTGTTGGGACTTAGGAATAGTTTGAATTGATACAGTTCACTGAAATGAGCGGTTCGTTTATCTAGTTCAATAGTTCGTTCGTGAACGACATACCCTCATTCAAGTAATATTATAATAATATTGGGTCAGGGGTGGTTGTTGCTTGGAGCTGAGGGATGGTGGCGAGGGAGGTGGGGTGGGAGAGCAGGATATATCAACATTCAACAGTGACAGTTGCATATAACATGACTTGACGTATGTATACATCAAAGTAGATCTAGTAACTTTTCTAGCTTTCAGATAAGTCCCTTTCCATGAACATTGGACTGTAGAACCCCACTTCATCTATTATTTTGGTTCACTGCCCTCCATAGAGCTATCGGGCTCCAAACTCTCAACCAGACCTCTTATTAGAGACCTACCTACACCAGGTTTGAGCCCCTTATCCAGCAGTGACTTGGGGCCCCCCGACCTGCACCGCCCCACGACGCGAAAGTTTGTGTCTACCCGTTCCGTTCTAGCCTACCGCGTGTAAATGATGAGAGGCGACTATTTATATCTGTTGATGACGCTGGCTTATAACCATCGCTAGTCTGTGTGTTTGTACTTGACAACGCTATCATTTTATTATTCATCTTGTGGACACTTTCAAGCTGCATTCAAAACAAACATGGACATATTATCAGGCTGCGTTCACAGCAAACATGGACAAACTATCAGGCCGCGCTCACAGCAAACATGGACAAACTATCAGGCTGCGTTCACAGCAAACATGGACAAATTATCAGGCTGCGTTCACAACAAACATGGACAAACTATCAGGCCGCGCTCACAGCAAACATGGACAAACTATCAGGCTGCGTTCACAGCAAACATGGACAAATTATCAGGCTGCGTTCACAACAAACATGGACAAACTATCAGGCCGCGTTCACAACAAACGTGGACAAACTATCAGGCTGCGTTCACAGTAAACATGGGAAAACTATCAAGCTGCTTTCACAGCAAACATTGACAAACTATTAGGTTGCTTTCACAACAAATGTGGACAAACTATCAGGCTACGTTCACAGTAAACATGGGAAAACTATCAAGCTGCTTTCACAGCAAACATGGACAAACTATCAGGTCTCAATCTCAGCAAATATGACGTTTTGATTTTAAGCCGCTTTCAAAACCTGCACGAGTATTTACTGTACATTCTCTGTCAAAACATGCATGAAGCCGATTTATAGCACTGATTCATAGCACCCTTAACCTTAAAGTTAGCTTTAAATAAAATTAACGCAGTGATGACTTAACTTTTTAAGCGTCCCAAGAAAAATTCTATATTGTGTAGATAGATAACTCAATGTTTGCACAAACAAGTTGGCTGTGTTTTATTAATATAGCAACCCGAGCACGAAACGTTCTCCATTCCTACAGTACTCGCCACGGATGCCGGCAGGTCGTGGTCTCAACAGTGGCGGCGAGTGTAGTCTAGAGATGTGAGACGGGAACATTTTAATCATCTAGAAACAATCTTTGGCTCTTTAGTTCTCTTATTCTCACACTCGCGTGTCGACTGCAGCGCTTGGTGGATGAATGTGCTACTAACGTCGGGTCTGCTGTAGTAGACCCAGATATATTACCACCTACCTCAATAATATTATCAAAGTCTTTACTCTTACATTTTATTACCCTTGGATTTAACGATCTTAAAACTAAACCGATACATTTTTTATCACTAATTGCCACTAGGAGCTATTTGAATTTAATTTTCACAACATCGCTAAAAAGACAATTAAAATAATGTTAAAAGTGGCAGAAATATTTGGTAACAAATTACCCCCCCCCCCCCTCTCACGCATCCCTTGACCCATTATTTGATGTATATGCAATACGCTATAGGTACCAGCCCTATATAATCACATATTTAGTTGGTCACAAGCCGCCACTGCGGAAAATGTTCATCTCTATTCTCTAGTGTCTGACGCGACTGTCTTGAACGCGCCCTTGGTCATAAACCAAGACTAGTGGAAGGGAAGGTAAGCCCGAACAAAGGAAGTGGTTGGTTGAACTGTCACTGACTTGTCATTGTCATTGTCAGTGTTGAAGTTCAACTACGGGTGAATATGAAACTATAATATGCAGCTCTTAGCATTGTTGTCAAAATAGACGTTCATTTATGTCTGGTTTACAGGCTCGAGAGGTCAAGATATGAGGTAACTGTTTGTTATTTTGTTGACATTACTTTTTCGGGATCTTATCTCGCTGACTCAATTTTTTATTTTAATATTTGGATGAATTTGAGGTTAAAGTTATATCACTCTTTTAACAATGATTTCAGTTATTAATGTTTAAAATTTCAACTCTACATTAAATTTGAATGCTGTATTTTCTGGTATATTATTTTATTCCGATCATTATTACGGGAAATCTTTCTTGTGTAAGTTCAACAATAGTATGATTTTTAAATAACTGTTTGATTTGAGATAATATAATACTATGTTTATCTATGCACTTATACAATTATCTCAGCTTATTCACTAATCCCGAGATAAACTTATCAAAATAGAATGATATATTTCCAGGTTGCTACACAAATTGTTTAGGTACGTCAAGTTATTTAAAAATAGATTGATGACTTATGCCGAGATAAAGTAATTTTAGTGGATTTAATTAAGTTTTTATTGATCTTGAATTTGAAAAAGAATAGTAAAAGCTGTGAAAGCCATACACTAATTTTATATATACAACTTATTATTATTATCAATGACGCAATTAAGTGATTTTATATTAGTTAAATAATGTATTTGTTTAAAGGGAAATTGTAAAGTGAAAAAGGGGGGCATTGTGAGCGACGTCCTTTAAACAATCGAACATATGGCCCGCGTAGCCATGTGGTTGGTTAAGACGAATACTAATTCATAATTCCTTACGTCATACCCGTAACACTCACCAAACTATTTACAAGTAGCTTCATCGCTAAATATAATTATCATCCACTCATCGGATCGGTGGGCTCTGTCTCTAGACAATGATGCGCTTGCGCTTACGAACGGTTATATCTGCGCATGCGCGGGTCGTGTGACGCGGCCAATGGGCGTGGAGGAAGTCTCGCCGGTATTGGCGGCATGCCCGGTCTCATTCAAATAGTTTCCAACACGCAAGCTAGGCTGGATGGCTGGGGCAGTAATTTTGAGAAAGGAATAAGAAAGTGGAAATATCAAGTTGCTGGAAGTGAAAAGTGATTACATTATTATCGTGGTTTTTGTATAAATATATAATCAAAGCTATTTAAACGTTTTTTACATATAAAAAACATTTCAATATTAGCTGGGGAAAGTGTGTAAGTGCCATAGAGGATACGACGGAGAATATATTTTAAGCTCAGGTCTCAAACTTAAGGTTGGTAATAACAGTCTAATTTATAGAGCTTTTTTTTCAACAAATAGGCTTAACTAATATAACGTCAATTAATGTGATGCAGCTGTCACTTTTTGTTGATAGACTATCGCCAATACCTATAAAATAACAAAACCATACCATTGTTGACCTAAAAATATTTTTGTATTTCCTAAAAGTTTCTTATAACCAGAATCTTGATATGGTTTAAAATATCTAGGCCGGTTATATTTAATAAAGTGGTACTCCGCGCGGAGTGTCCGTTTTTAACAACACATAACAAGAAGAGTTTTAATATTAGCTGTGTCAGCGTTCTTTATTTCCTATGTGGTAGGTCAGGGTTTGAAACCCGACCAGGGGCATTCTGACTATTTACTATAGATGGAATAGTGTAAGGTGCGGTTAGTACAAGTGCTGGTAAAACGCGTAGTATTGTAAAAAAAAATATACGATTAAATATGTGCCAATAATGCTGTACCGGTAGCTTCGATTTTTTTGCCAGCATTTTATCTTAAGAATATTATTATTATTATTATTATTATTATAGCAGCACCGCGTCTTACTACCCGTTCGGGTTATACGCACTTACGCTAATGTGTAATGATAGTGTGATTGTGAGATGAAATGGAGGATCTACAGTTTAACGTGGGATCCGAACCACGGTGGAGGCCTGGCATTCCACACATTCACAAGTTGTGATTAATACACTTCTTGTCAGAGGTGAAGGAAAGGTTTGGCAATCAGATAAATCTGTGCCTGGACCGAGGATTGAACCCCGGACCCTCAGCACAGAAGTCTTGACACCTTACCCCTAGACCACCAGGTCATTTATTTTAAGAATAGTACCAGCGCAAAATTCACGTTGGATTTATTTAAAACAAAATACAATTAAAAATAATCAAATTGACAATGATAAATCTCTTGTTATGGGATTGCAAATTTAGGCCAATTTTTATAAAAATCAAGCTTACATTGTTTAAATTGTCATTCTGAAGCGTTATCAAATTTATCTTTGAACTATAATTACCGATCTCAAAAGTGATGGTGAGCTTTGCATTTATTTTTATTGCGTTTGTGGAAATTCCACCAATTAATCTGATACATGTTTTTAAAATAACACGTCTATTTAATAAGAATACCAACATATATTATAAAACGTATTCAGGAAATAAAAACAATATATTTCCCATATTTTTATGAAGTTAATTAGTCCTTGATTACTAAAAATTTTCTTTAAATAAACTTATTTATAAAGAAGCATTTTCACAACCTCTTTCCCGTCCCCCCCTTATCTTATTCTTCCGAGGATATCTTGGCTCTATTTTCTATCCCCCCCCACCCCCACATTCAACTCGTGCTAAGTTAGCTTCGAGGGCTCGCGGTTAAATGTAATTAAAAGTATAAATTAAAACTCGGGCTCCGTTGTAATGTTGACTCAGTGTTTGGACACTAAAGTGTTTCTTGTTTGCGTTTCTTCCCCCTGGGTATTGTGCACACGTGTTTAGGGGTTGGACCGGAAGTACCAGGGTTGAGTAATTTAAATGCCCTTCATTTCGAATTGTCACGCTACGTACGTTCTACCCCCCCTATGTTTCAAAAGGGGGGTAGGGTACAACCCTTGCAAAATCACACATGCACCCCCTCGCTCTATATCACCTTAGTTTCTGTGGCCATCAAGGCGTGAAGCTCGTCTCGTCTGGTGTTTGGTTGGTGACAAAGGAAATCTAAGCTCGGAACTATGCTGGTTTATTTCCCTGAAAGACTGTGGCGGGTACAATTCTATATCGTCCCTAGGGACAGCCCGAATACACGCGGGGAACCCCCAAAAATGTCTTTACGCCACTTCTGACTGTACTTTTTATTTCCGTTTGCAAGTTTATGTTTTTCTCCAATCAACAAGATCATAAAAAGCTAATTTTTTTTATGATGAGGGCTGTACTATAAAGTTGACATGTAAAGGGTATGTCGCTATATACATATATATAATATATATTATTAAGAGGGCTGGGAGTTGTGTTTTCCGATTCCATTTTGATTCATCGAAAACAAAAATCATCATCTGTTTCCATCCTGTGGCCGGGTCAGCCTCCATTTTCCTCCATTCTTCTTCCTTTATTAATTGCTTCCACAGTTTAATTTCCGTAGGAAGGGTCTTAACTGACAGCTAGAAAAAGTTACTAGATCTACTTTAATGTATTCATACGTCAAGTCATGTGATCTGCGACCGTCACTTTTGATATATATTATCAATACCTATAAGATAACAATAATAAGATAGTAAAAATATTATCTATGTTGACCGAAAATAAATGAGCGTATTTTCTAAACAACCCTTTATATAAAAATTGGAGTATACAACAGCTCTCAACCTAGCTCGTACGTATCCCTGTTGACCTATGTTTCCGGGGCCCCCTCCTTGGACACGTGCTGGGAACACTGTCACGTGACCTAGCAAAGGAACCGGAAAAATAATTGATTACATTTTGATTCTAGCAATTAAAATACTACTCTCGTGTGTTAATTGGTTTACTCTGCGCTTCTTGCCCCTCCCTCACACGTGACATTCCGGGTCATTGTAATATTTTATGAAAGAAAAATATTTATTTTATCAAATACATGATCCTTTGATAAATTATTGTTATCGTTATATCATCGAAGTTTGTACAATTATACGCCAATCACGGCAGCCATATTTACGAATTAATCACGAAACTTTAATAATTTGGTCTCCAAAGTTGCTTTGTTAACTAAACGAAGGTAAAAACTCACTTATGCTACGGCCTAAGTGTGGAGTTTATCTCATCATATTGGACCATTACATTTATAACTGATTTTCATGTTTAGGTTAATCTTACATATTCCGCCATTTTCATTAATAAACCTTAGATCATGTTCTACAGGGTGAGGTTCGAATTTCGGTCGGGTGAACTTGGGGTGGTTTTTCCTAAATGGTTTTCCACTCTCCCTCAACGCAAATGCGGGTTCACTTCTTCTAAATTCAACCTTCCCAATTCCTAATCCATTAGCGTAATTAGTATTTAAGCGTATAACCCTAACGGGTAGTAAGACGTGGTGCTAAATAATAATAATAATAATAATAATAATAATAATAATAATAATAATTCTACCCCAGTGATCTTGGGGGTAAAGTACTCGCCTCAGGTCCCGATACTCGTGGGTTCAAAACCCAGCCGGGTTCGATGTGTTTTTCTTGAGCGATAAAAAAAAACCGTAGCACAACTTCCTTCGGAATATAACTAAAGCCGTAGGTTCCTTGTCGATTGTGGCGTGTAAAAGAAACCTTGGAAGGTGTGTTAAAATACCTTTCCCGGCAAGATTGGTTGGCCCTTTCGTGCTCGCTCATAGACATTATTTTGTGCTGATATAATTAGTCAACTCAAAAAGTGAACGTTAAATACCTCAAACCCGCCTCGGTGGCGTAGTTAGCTAACGCGCCAGTCGTGTTGAGCTCGACCGCCGAGGACGGGGAGATCGAGGTTCGAATCTCGGTCGGGTGAACTGGGGGTGGTTTTTCCTAAATGGTTTTCCACTCTCCCTCCACGCAAATGCGGGTTCACTTCCTCTAAATTTAACCCTCCCAATTCCTAATCCATTAGTGTAATTAGTACTTAAGCGTATAACCCGAACGGGTAGTAAGACGCGGTGCTAAATAATAAATAATAAATAAATAAATACCTCAAATGGAAAAAAAAAGTTTAATCTTATAAAATAACATTTTTTTTGGTAAAATATATTATTTTCTAAAAGATCTTAGGAATATAGATAGTAAGCCCACCCAAAGAGGGCGGGATTACCTAATTCTCAGAATATGATATCTAGATGGAGTAATCCTCACTAAAAGCATAAATAATAGTTTTGGCTATTTGATTCTTAATTTTTCTCTATTCAAAATAACTCCACAAAAGTCACCAAAAGAATTTTACTACTCAATAGTTACTGTAACCTTTTTTATTATTATATTATAACCACCCTAACCGAACAAAACCTAACCTTCCAGGCATTAAAAAACACATTTTTCATGACATTCCGGGATCCTGAAATATCTTGCACTAAAATTACAGTCTTATAATTTTCTAAACTATCTGCATTAATTATCATACAATTATTGATTTGGGTTATCATGGAAATGTACCTTTAAATTCAAGTGTTGACTTGTAGCTTTATGAAAGAACATGTAAGAGCGGTTAGTTTTAAAAATCCAATCTCAAGCATTGAGTGATCTCTCTCTCTCTCACACACACACACACACCACACACACACACACACACACACACACACACACACACACACACACACACACACACCCACCCAGACGAGACTACATACAAAACTACTTATAGCTCGGACCTGGGCTGGTACACTCACTCTTGGCAGTTGGTCCTAGAGAGAACATTCACACTGGAGGGACTGAGTGAGGCTCTATACCTGTGTACACTCACTCTTGGCAGTTGGTCCTAGAGAGAACATTCACACTGGAGGGACTGAGTGAGGCTCTATACCTGTGTACACTCACTCTTGGCAGTTGGTCCTAGAGAGAACATTCACACTGGAGGGACTGAGTGAGGCTCTATACCTGTGTACAGAGGGTGAGAATGGCAAGCTACACAAAGTCGAGCCAGTTGAATTGAAATGAACACTCTCTATATCCCAGTAGCGCAAGGAGGGTACAAACAAGGTAGGGTCCAGGCAGGCAACAACATATCATATCTGAGGTGTAAAGAGCGTGAACCCGCCCGTGGTGCCCCCAAGCCGGGCTTACCCTCTTACGGCCTTGAGAAGTGTTCCAGTCTTCTCCCGGCTTTTCTTAGATCATGGGGCGTACTATTGATCCTCTGGGAATAGCGTGAGGGGTGTAACAACACTGGCTCTAGGAACATCTTGTCTTGTACAGGGGTGTAACAACACTGGCTCTAGGAACATCTTGTCTTATACAGGGGTGTAACAACACTGGCTCTAGGAACATCTTGTCTTGTACAGGGGTGTAACAACACTGGCTCTAGGAACATCTTGTCTTATACAGGGGTGTACCAACACTGGCTCTAGGAACAGCTTGTCTTATACAGGGGTGTAACAACACTGGCTCTAGGAACAGCTTGTCTTATACAGGGGTGTAACAACACTGGCTCTAGGAACATCTTGTCTTGTACAGGGGTGTAACAACACTGGCTCTAGGAACAGCTTGTCTTATACAGGGGTGTAACAACACTGGCTCTAGGAACAGCTTGTCTTATACAGGGGTGTAACAACACTGGCTCTAGGAACATCTTGTCTTGTACAGGGGTGTAACAACACTGGCTCTAGGAACAGCTTGTCTTGTACAGGGGTGTAACAACACTGGCTCTAGGAACATCTTGTCTTGTACAGGGGTGTAACAACACTGGCTCTAGGAACATCTTGTCTTATACAGGGGTGTACCAACACTGGCTCTAGGAACAGCTTGTCTTATACAGGGGTGTAACAACACTGGCTCTAGGAACAGCTTGTCTTATACAGGGGTGTACTGATACATTTGCTGGCATTTTAATGTAAATGTAATTATTTGTTTGAATTCATCATGCGACTAATTTACCGGGCTTAAAAGTATATTGTGCATTAATTTCAAAGTAATTTTTACTAATGTATATTTAAAATGTCCCTATTTTAGACTTCCCGCAATTCAGCGGCTAGTATAAATATATATCGTGAATATTGTCCAGGGAGTCGATTGTGCCATATTATACCCCCCCCCCCCCCCCCCCCCCCCCATCCTCTATGGTTGAGATTATCACCAACATTATATTTACATGAGTTGTTTAATCCAGACAGTGCATGCACTTGTGATAAACATTGTCCCACACATTTTTATCATCCGGAGTAACAAAATGACATCTCCACGGTTATTCGCGCCTGCCACGTCCCTAGTGACGTAATAACGACGCTAGTGGAGCCGTCTGGACGCGCATCACATTCTCCCGCGTCCGAGCAAGGCTTGGAACAGTGGCTGAATAGGGCTTTGTGCTAGCTTTGTTTGAAGTTTGAATAAAAGAAAGAAAGGTGGCAGCTTCTATAGTGGTTAAATACCTGCTAAGGTATCCCAGGAAGGTCCGGACCAAACATAGTCTCTACACCCTGGCAAATTCACGCATGTACAGTCGCTCAAAGAGATGTAGGACACCGATCATTATGACCACAAGAACTAAGCACGTCTGCGGCCTCAAATCTGTCAGACCACCGCGCAGTCCACGAACGCTCAGAATAAAGCAAAAAATGTGTCTGACATCAGACAACTGTTTTTATAACTCGATCAGACATACTTTGGTTTGACAAAAATCATCTAACTTTGGTCTGAAGACCCCACATGCTCAGATATTCGATCCGATCAGACTAAAAACAGTGTTCATCAGACTGAGCGTGTACGGCTATATTTGGAAGCAATAGCTACCCCATCTCCCCATTCCTGACTTATTCCCAACTTAGTCACGCTAGTTGCAGCGGATGAAAACTCTAATTTACTAAACATCGAAATTATTCAACATAGCCTACAAAATTTTGCAAAGCAGGGAAATAGAACCTAAAAGTCCGGAATGACAAAAGAATTACCCATAAAAACCCTTGCAACAACCATGGCATCATGAAAAGAGTTTATTTACACATGAGCATTATCTCTGATACACAAAAAATTAAACCAAAAAACTACCCTTTTGATATGTATTTAATAAAAGAATGAGAGAATACTTGTGTACATTTAGAAGCTGTGACTACTCACTACACTGGATATCATCTCTGAGGAAACTCTATGGTTTCTATTGGTAAATAGCGTTGTCATCTCGTTTTTTTATGGTCAATCTATCTTCAAATATAAGACAAGTTAGTCGATGTTGCCAGTAGCTCCTTACGACCTTCAGACATAACTAGAAGCGAGGAGATTTGGCAACATTTAACCGAAAGAGAGCGAAGATAAAGCTTTTCTTATAAGAACTACAGTCACCTCAGCGGTGATATTGGGTGTTTGTCTTTTTACTGATTAATGTTTTAACACATTACAAAACAAACAAAATATAGTGATACAATTTTTGGCTCAGAAAGATTTTTAAAATACGTGTGAAATTATTTAAGTGGATCTCTTTATTTCTTAAACATGGTCAGTTAAACTGACTTGCAACAGTAGTGTAATTCTTTTAAAGTTTTCTTGTGTTGATTTTGCCCCCCCCCCTCCCCCCATTTATCCAATGCTCCCCTGATAAAAATGTCTGAATTCAATACTGACCTAGCACGCAGCAGTCGTTGCGTATTGTGTGTCAGACAGGCAGACCTGTCAGCTCCACCTGTTGAGTCTCTACTATCAGGAGACTTGCCTGTTTGCTACCTCTTCAGCAGTTATACTCTCCTGGCACGAAATAAGCGAAACAACCGCATTTTCTCGCTGCCTGTCAGTCAACATTCATTATTAGTGAGGGAAAAAAGTGTTTAGGGGAGTCTAGTTCAATTCTCGGTTATAGGCAGGCCACTCTTAACTGAGCAACCAAGTTGGCCAGCCCGCTAATGAGCTAGGGATGAGAAAGGCTGTATTTAGAGTAAGTGTACCCGCATTTGCGTGGAGGGTTCGAGGAAAACAATTTAGAGAAAACCACTCCTGGTGCACCCTAGCGGTATTTTAACCTTGATCTCTGTCATCGGCAATACAGTTTATTGCGAGAGTGACACCTTGTAGCTTAGGCCATGCGGCAGGATGTAGTTAATATTGCAACTCAAATGAGCAAATAGTATACTGAGTGTTTATCCTCGTCAACGGAAGAGGGGGAAATGTCAACAAGAAACCTAACAGGGTGAACTGCTCAATCCCGCTTCCCCCTAATTTGTATATTAAGGTACTAAGTGTGATAATGGGTCAGCGTATAATACATTCACGACCTTAGTTTCCTTGGATGATAGCTTAAAAAGTTGATAGAAATAGTCCATAATATCTCCCTACGCCAATAGCTGACATCTTTCACTTTGGAAAACTATAATGAAAACGTATGGTTATTTATGAATTTGAATATAAACCACAGTAATTTATGTCAATATTATTTACATATTTATTTGAGGTCGGGCACAAAGCTTATTTATAGTTTTATTCCACTTAAAAAAATGATTATTCACAGCACTTTCACAAAAGGTCTCACTAACATAACTTCAAAATGGCGATCGACGAATTTAAACCACGTGATTGAACGTGACGGAAACAAGTTCTTTACAATGATGCACCCACGCAGCTGATAACAAGATTTTACTTCAGTTGAAATATTTCAAATTATAATAAAATAATCATAAAATAATTTATTATCCAATATAAAAAATGACAAGTATTTTCCTCTTTTCAGTAATAAGATTCCTGTATTAAAAGGTATTAATGTATGCACTGTTACACATCATAAATAACATTCCAAAACGAAGAAAAAAGTACTTTTAATTATGTTTAAAATATTGTTTCGGATTGGGTAAAAAGAAACTATTAAAAGTAATAAAAACAGTGTAAGAAAACTTAAGTTTACGTTATTTTAAATGTAAAATATAGCATGTAATTAAAAAACTTAACATTTATAACAAAACTGATCTTCGACAAGTGTTGGCAACTCAAAACCTAAACACATGATTTTTGAACAGTCATCCAGGTTAAGATCCAGCTCGCTTCGAATTTAAGTAACGCCGTTGAATAATTAGGCCAGTTACTGTTTGCAAAAAATAAAAATAAAAAAAAGTGACTAGAACGTTTCGTAAAATTAAAAAAAGTTTTTTTTAATTAAATTTCCTTCCCTCTCCTCACTTTATCATACTATCGGTTTGGGCACTATTGTGGGCGAGTGTAAGGAAGGCTGCTCTCTGGCGATATGACTGAATCTTGCTCGGTTCTCGAGTACCCCTGGATGATATGCAATCCTGCTGTCGAGACTATGGAGGGTTGCCTACTTCATCGTCAGGGCACGTCCTTTACATTTCACTTCTGTTTACTTGCGAAGTTGCGATACGTCTAGATGTTGATTCTAATGTGGCGATTATCAACACATCAACTCACACTTGAAATGATTAAGTGCTAACTTATGATTTGTATCCGTTTGTTAGCCATTAATCTAAAAGAGAAAACTAAAACAACTTTGCGCTTTAATGTTTTTTTGAAATGTTTGGACCTGTTATAAACTGGAGATATTTCAAAATTTCAAAAAAGCAGATTCGCAGCAAGCTAACTGTTTGAAATCGGTACCTACTGGCACCTTTATACTGTGAGAGTATCTCACAATATTCTCAAAGGACCAGCAGCTCCGGACCACTGGCATTTTGTAAGACTCACATTTCTGAGACACTTTGTCATATAAACAAAAAATATTCGCCAAGCTTTTGCACTCTATGGGGTAAATAATTCTGGTCTTGGCCTTGGCCTAATAGGGAAGTGTGGAGAAAGTTAGTGAGGATGAATTAAGCACGGAGTTTTTTTAGCTATATGCACAGTTTCTTGCCTACCTTGTAGGGAACGGCGTGATTAGGTATTATATTATATATATTATACTACTAAAAGCCACATGGCTGACTCACTCATTGACATTAATGTTTACCCACTTCCAGATGAGTTAGAAACTTGAAATTTGGCAAACTTATAGCTTCTAGCCTGTAACTGACGGGAAAATTCCAAAAAGTTAAAAAAAAAAAAATTAACCCCCCAAAAAAATTCAAAATTGCGGATCAACTTTAAAGTAGGTGCGGCATATACAATACAATGCCGGTAACTATAAGTTGTTACGTTAAAAAAAACGCTGGAATTACATTAGTTTACATCCACTTGCAAAGAATAGTCACTGGGGGTTTGCAAAGCGAATATATGTACAGGGATACTAGTTTGAAAAGCACAGAATGGCAATAATTGAACATAAATTGATTATTTTAGCTGTACATAATTTTACCGACGAAACTTTGTAATTATTGAAGCTAGATTTTTATTTTCGAAGTTAAATGGATGTTTTCGATAGTTCTCACACCTGTAATAAATATCACACGATGCGATACAAGTCTTCTCACGTACCCGCAAGTTTGTGCCATTATTGGATCTGCTTTCCAATCGTCACTTGTCGCTTTCAAACCTTACATTCGGGGGAAAGCTTTTAACGATTTGTAGCCGAAAATAGCTCTGTAACGATCTAGCAATAAAAAATAAATCTGTATTATTTGGCGTGTCGATAGAGCTCTGGGAGGAAGATTTTCAGTGACCTTTATTTCAAACCTATCAAGTCTTCATGCGATCATTTCGAGGGAGGTGGGAGCTACTAGACCTTAAATGCAACGCAAAGAATTAATATTAATTACACTCACTGGCCGATTACGGAAATATCTAGGTTCGAATCTCACTCAGGTGAATGGGGCGGAGGTTCCTGAATTATTTTCCACTATACCTCCACAAAAATGCGGGCTCACTTCCTCTATATTACCCACCTTACTAATTCCTAACCCATTAGCGTAATTAGTACTTAAGCGTATAACCAGAACGGGTATAAGACGCGGTGCTATAAAAACAATCGTTTTGGTGTAATTTAATCGAACGCTATCGGGTGTCAGTAAGCTATACAGTACCGCGCACACACTCCAATTTTCACAGATAGAAAAATTACCATAACGTCTTTCACGTATTCATACGTCAAGTCATGTGATATACAGCTGGCAGCATAATCTTACTATATTCGCGTTCACGAAGAAACATTTTTCCAGTCTTCCTCGCTTTATCGTCCAGCATTAAGTGATTAAGGCTCCCGTCTCATGAAGCTCTTTCCAATAAATCTGTTGGGGAGGGGCAAGAGGGGGGATACCCTCTACTATCTCTATAAACAGATCAAGTGTCTTGCGCATGCGCTGTGGTAACGCAGCCGGACCTCTCTGGAACATGTGGCGCAGGATCCGACAAGCCCACCGCCGCGACGCTAGCGCCGCCATCTCCTTGTCTCGTGGGAGTGATGAACCATATTATGATACTTTCAATTGTTTTCAAAAATATTGGACCTAAACTTAGAAGGTTTACATAAAAAAAGAGTGAATTATGTTGTTTTTTTAGAAACTAATAACGTACAATTAATATGATTTAAATTTTTGTTTCTAAATTTTTATTTGATGCAATTTTTTTTAACGCACCACGTGCAGATTTTAAAGAAAAAGTAGACGTATTTTTTTGTGGAGGAAAACTTGGAAATATTTTAGAAAAATATCTCACCCGGCCGGTATTCGAACCAAGACCTCCCAGTTAGTTGCAGGTGGACTAAACTAGACGAGACTGACACCTTTCTCCATGTGTCCATCGGTGCGGGCTGCAACGTATTTCAGAGATTTTGAAAGCATTCTTGGCTCCTGCACCGTCGGAAAACTTATCACCAG
This sequence comes from Timema podura, assembly GCA_033556935.1. Classification (NCBI taxonomy): domain Eukaryota; kingdom Metazoa; phylum Arthropoda; class Insecta; order Phasmatodea; family Timematidae; genus Timema; species Timema podura. The sequence continues at coordinate 58,063,564 of JAVRXN010000012.1, read as the reverse complement.
GGGAACACGGAGTTGAAATAATCCTTCATTCCCTGCTTGGTTTCCGAGATTGGTTGAGGGAATTGATTTAACTGTAATCCTTTTCATTCCCTGCTTGGTCTCCGAGATTGGTGGAGGGAATTGATTTAACTGTAATCCTTCTTCATTCCGGGCTTGGTCTCTGAGATTGGTCGAGTGAATTGATTTAACTGTAATCCTTCTTCATTCCGGGCTTGGTCTCTGAGATTGGTCGAGTGAATTGATCTAACTGTAATCCTTTTCATTCCTGCTTGTCTCCGAGATTGGTCGAGGGAATTGATTTAACTGTAATCCTTTTTCATTCCCTGCTTGGTCTCCGAGATTGGTCGAGTGAATTGATTTAACTGTAATCCTTCTTCATTCCGGGCTTGGTCTCTGAGATTGGTCGAGTGAATTGATCTAACTGTAATCCTTTTTCATTCCCTGCTTGGTCTCCGAGATTGGTCGAGGGAATTGATTTAACTGTAATCCTTTTTCATTCCCTGCTTGGTCTCCGAGATTGGTCGAGGAATTGATTAACTGTAATCCTTCTTCATTCCCTGCTTGGTCTCTGAGATTGTCGAGGGAATTGATTTAACTGTAATCCTTCTTCATTCCTGCTTGGTCTCTGAGATTGGTCGAGGAATTGATTTAACTGTAATCCTTTTTCATTCCCTGCTTGGTCTCCGAGATTGGTCAAGGGAATTGATTTAACTGGATCACTTACATTTTTCTATAACATAGCATTTCTTTTTAATCTGAAATAATCATCGCTTACTTTCTGAACCGAATTAAAATAAGCACACGACTTAAAAACTAACTTAAATCGAGAACAAACACAAAATCCAGTCTCCAGATCGTTAATTCATCACTGAAAAAGGGAAAAACCCACATTTCAATAAGAATTTTTCGGCCTTGCTGGGAATCGAACCCGGATTTCTTTGTCCCTTAGCTCAGTAGGCGGACTCGCAACTGGTTCATGCTTTCTTGATTTGGTACGTGGTCTAAGTTGTCATTCTCGCAATAGACTCTCGACTGCCCGTGACAAGAAGTCTGGTGTTCGAATCCCTGTTGGGTGCACTTAGTGTGGTTTTTTCCCTAGTTGGTTTTCCACTCTCCCACCACGCAAATATGGGTTCACGTCCTCTAAATTTAACCTTCCTCATACCTAACACATTATAGAGTAATTATTACATATGATTACAACTCGAATGTCAAGGGTGCAGAAAGGGGGTCTGGACCCCCTGAAATTTAATGGTCTCCCTGGGGGGGGGGGTCTATATATACATATATAAACTTTGATTGACTAAAGCTATGGTAAAATTTTCCTGTGGGTCGCCCCTAAAAAAATGAGCTTTATGCGCCCTGGCAGAACAGGTGCTAAACGCGGCGCTTAAAAAAAATTAATTTACATTAAAACCCCGCTAGACCGGTAGTTCAAAATTTCAGATAATCCGAACACAAATTTTGGAAAATTGGGGGGGGGGGGGGGGGGGAAGTCAAATACAATATATTTTATTAGTTAATAAGCTCAAAGTTAAAAAAGAATTGTAAATATTAACCATTTATTAGCAGATATCACTGTTTATTACATGTTGTAGTCAACACAACATGTTTTCCTGTAACTTACAATAATTAAAGTACATATAACGTGTTATACATCAGTTAAATTAATGAACATTTAGTAAAATTCGTGAAAACACTGTATCCCTGTATTCTCCCGGTTAATCCGAACAAGCTTCTGTCCCCAATTAGTCCGGATTAACGAGGCTCTAGCTAGGTATGTCCCAGATCTGCGTATGATTGCTCCTCCGTCTATTAAAAGTGTTTGTTTGACGGAAACCATCTTGTAATAAGTAGAGCCTGTAGGGTCTGTCTGAAGGTCACTGGCGCGGGTAGTTGGGGTATGAGGTTTATTGACGTACAGGTCCTAGAGAGAGATAGAGAGAGTGTATAGCGCCGGAGAGCTGCAGTGAGCAGCCTCGATGTTTCTGGGTGTGACGGTAGTGTGACAGTGACAACTCGGCGACAGTGTGCTGCTTCTATCAGGCGAATATGAAACTAGGAGAGGTCACCTAGGACCTAACACGATCACTCGTCACGGCGAACGTCCTTTTTTTATAGACTCGTCATTTGTATAATATATTACACCCCCCTCCCCCAACCCACCTCGGTAAGGTGATGTGTGTCCATCGCTTGTCCGGTTAAAGTGTGCTAAAAAAATGTGCTTTTTTTTATACACAAATGTAACCATTAAAAAATATTCGCGAACTAAAGTTACCATATGCTCTGATAAGAAAACTGTTCTACCGTTTTAAACATATTTGTGAGTAGTTTTCTAACCTCAATAAACTTCTTACATTTCTTATATTTACTGTAGTTTTGCACATTTGTTACATAAGGTATTTAAAGGTTGCTGGGGTGTTATCAGTGCAGTGCAGTGCAGTGCAGTGCAGTGCAGTCTGAGCACGGCTCACGCCCGAGTTATATAGATTATACCACCCGTATTACACTACACTTATGGCGTTTAGGATACTTGAGTCACTCTTAGTGCCCAGCCGAGATATGAACCCTAGCGTCTCGACCACGGCCGAGGTTTGAAGTGGTCATAAAAAAATAAATAAAACACCGCGTTTAGTACACGTTGTTTACCCTGTAAGGTAGCAGCAGTCTTACCTTGACTGATTACACTATGGTACCATATTATAAGCTGTGTCATAGTGGAATATTACAAGGTAAGCTTGATACCTTACAGCTTAGCAAATAGTACATTATTTACTTTTGGCATTAAAAACAAAATGCAGTTTGATTTGGTTTTTATGATTATATTTAACTTTTAAGGTGACCTGGTGGTCTAGGGTTAAGGTGTCAGACCTCTGTGCTGAGGGTCCGGGGTTCAATCCTCGGTCCCGGCACAGATTTATCTGATTGCCAAACCCTTCCTTCACCTCTGACAAGACGTGTATTAATCACAACTTGTGAATGTGTGGAATGCCAGGTCTCCACCGTGGTTCGGATCCCACATTAAACTGTAGGTCCTCCATTTCATCTCACAATCACCCTACCATTACACATTAGTTAAGTGCGTATAATCCGAACGGTTAGTAAGACGTGGTGATAGTAATATAGAACAATTTGTCGAGTGATAGACTGGACTACCGGTGAATGGGAGATCGGGGTTTGAATCACGGTGGGTTGATTTCGTCACTCTCCCTCCACACAAATGTGGGTACACTTCCTCATCCTAACACATCAACTGGTAGTAAAGCCGTGTTGGGAAAAATTAAATTTGTGTTATGTAGCTCTATCCACTTTTTAAACTATTTTTTTCAACCTGGCTCTTAGGCAACCCGCCATAGAATGCCCGTCCTTTCCACCTCCCGCGCTCTTTTAAAGTCACGTGGGTTGCTCACCTCATGTCTTGCAGGGGCTGGCCCAGACCGGATACAACATGAGCTATTCCATCAGGGAAAACTTTTCAAAATATAATACAAGGAAAATTGTTTTAATTTCCTAACTATTCCAAATTAAATTACTCATATTATGTGAATATTAATACATTTAAAAAGACTTGACATGTATTGAATGACATGAAAAAAAATTACTTTAGTTTACTTCAATTAACAATAGTAAATACTTTTCAGCCCTTTAACACTTGCTCATCACAATTCATCGTTATTAACAACTACATGATATTATTTTACTAGTGCAGACTTGGCACGCAATAGGCGCCTTATAGGACACTATGTCCAGGTTAGGTTCAGTGAATAACACATACGGATATAAGGGAGTTATCGCCATCTTGTACTATCAGCACGTGACAGTAAAAAGTGATAAGTTTTAATGTCTGCAAATAAAGGAAGAGTCTATCCAGTTTACTCACTGCTACTGGTCGGAGCAGTAATAATTTATACAATAATGTATTTAATGTGTGGCTTTCATTTGTTTCTTCCAGACTTGTTGAATCTCTGAAGAGCAAGCTTGGCAAAGTGAGTGAAGAGGTAGAAAACCTTGAAGCCGCTGAGGTTGACATTGAACAGGCGCACAGGAAGTTACAGGAGTTACAGAAGGAGGTTAGGGGCTTGTACGTGTTTGGGGAGGACGTAGACGCAGCAGAGTCTGACCTACAGGTGAGTTAAATGTGATGATGTATCAGGCTAAGATAACATGAAGGAGGTATAGCTTAATGTGATAATGTATTACAGGCTAAGATAAATGAAAGGAGGTATAGCTTAATGTGATATACCAAAGGGTAGATAACTATGTTAGGAGGTATAGCTTAAATGTGATGATGTATCAACTAAGATAATATGTAAGGAGGTATAGCTTAAATGTGATGATTATCAAGCTAGATAATATGTAAGGAGGTATAGCTTAAATGTGATGATGTATCAAGTTAAGATAACATGTAAGGAGGTATAGCTTCAATGTGCCATTCCAAATCACATATATTGGTCTTGAAGAATAAAAAAAGTTTAAATTAAAATTATATAACTACAATATATTGTTATAATATTATAAGATTTTATTTTGAAGACTGAGTCGGTACATTTTTGCCAACTCCGACAACGCTCATTATTGCTTCTGACTCTAACTTTGACCCTGAAGACGGGTTCATTCCTAACACCAGTATCTTGGGGATCAGTTTATCATCTATGTGTTTAAATTCTTCTCTACTTCAATTGAGTGCTGACTCATGCCTTAAAATACCCCTTAGTTTTGGTCTGGCTCAGTCTTTTATTTAGATTAGTTCAAGGCGGATCTATAGAAAACAGACCATTTGATTTTGTCTTTAGTTCATTCATTTTACTCTAAAGGGTGCATTATCTACCAAACTTCAGTAAAACATTAATTTATTCACTATTTTTTTACTCAACTTGATAATGTTGTGTATAATACAAATTGTCCATATGTATAAAGGAAAGCTAATGTTTGTGTTTTTTGCAGTCGTTGAAAGGTCGTGTGGACGGTTGCATTTCTCAGGCAAAGACTCTTGTCTCGGAAACAAAGGACCGCTACATCGGTCTGCAACAGTTGGTACCCACTGACATTGCTCAACAAGTGAGTACCTATCTATAGTACTAGACACCGCAAAACATCGATGACCTGTATTAACTTAAAACAGGGAAATAAAATTAACGGCAGTAACTTTTCAAAACATTTAATTGTTTTATTTAGATTTCAAAATAAAACTTACATTATATAGTTTTTCATTTTACACAGCCATCAAATCTGAATGGTTATCTGGTAAAAAAAAAAGTTAATGTGTCTCCTTTTTGAGGCTAATATACACTCATAAGTTCGTATTCGAACATAATTCATGACTCAACATGGAAGTGTGTTGCGCCAGTTTTGGGCAACGTTCCGAGTGATTTATTGGAGTGTTGTCATTTCACAGTTGTCGTCGCTTGAACTACTGTGGGAGACAGTGTCTGGAGCAATGGAGGAGAAGTCCCGGGACCTGAAGCGGGCCCGCACAGTCAGGTCGGAGTACACCGTAGATGTGGACGAGGTGCAGGATTGGTTACAGAGGGCAGAGGCCCAAGTACAGGACAGATCTCTAGACCCTCACAAACAAAAGGAGTACCTCATGGTCAGTAACAACATGCTACATTCTCTTAAATACACAATTTGTAACTGAAGAAATATGTCACATTTGATTATAAACAAATATATTATTTTCCAATTTATTGTTCTGGTTAGTAATCAATATTTACAAAATATTTGTAACTAATTTAGTTTGGCAAAATAAAGGATGATCTAGGTGAACCACAACAAATAAATTCATTTTGAGGAAAGTTGGATGAATCACCTTCCTCATTGCTTCTGGCGGGGATTGAGACCTGGCCTCTCAGGCTATATTCTGGCATTGTAATTCCACTGACGAAGTCATGATAATATGTGTCGCGGTTTTGCAGCAATTCCAGGGGGAATTGGGCTCAGTGGATGACCGCATGGAACGCCTAACTAAGAATGGTGGCGTGTTAATTGGTAACAGCCGTGACGACGCGGAGAAGGCGCTGGTGCAGAGCACCATAAACACCCTGACTGAACGGTTGCAGCAGTTCAGGAGTTGTTTGGAACAGAAGAAACACCAGGTAGTCTTTACACATTCATGTTCAATTAGTTTGGTCATCCTGAGCTGCTAACTACATTAAAAAATAATGTAAACATGACAAAAACCTGAAGTAATAATATTTACTGTTTTGTTATTATTATGGATAGTATTTCTTTGAAACATTATCATTATCAACAACTCTTTCCAGACTGATACCGGTTCAGTTTAGTAAAATGGGTCCATTCTTCTCCTTTCACTTGCACACTTGCTTCATTCCTAATCCTGTCTCTACTTGTGACATCTCAGCCATACACTGTCCATATTTATACTGCAACAAATATTCACACTTGGATTCTTGCTTTGGGAGTATCGTATATATTTCTTTCTGCTTCACTTTGAACCAAAAAAAGTAGACACTACACACTCTTTACTAGTATGCTAACCCCCAATAGACCTGCAGGTGGTAGAGAGTGCAAGGTGGTGTCACTTACTTTGAAGGTGTTTGTCGCAGGTGGGAGACACTCTGGACTCGTGGCAGAGGTTCATGACCATGTACCAGGCGGTCAAGTCATGGGTCGATGAGAAGCAGACGTTCCTGGTGGAGCCCCTGCAGCTGAGCAGCCTTACTCAGGCCAGACAAAAGGTGCACGACTACTCGGTGAGCAGGACACTAACTACTTCCATTAACCATGCTGGGAGCAGGAGCGCTAATGTCTACATGGTGTTATATGGGGGAGCTCTAATGTTTACATGGTGTTATATGGGGAGCTATAATGTCTACATGGTGTTACATGGGGAGCTCTAATGTCTACATGGTGTTACATGGGGAGCTCTAATGTCTACATGGTGTTACATGGGGAGCTCTAATGTCTACATGGTGTTACATGGGGAGCTCTAATGTCTACATGGTGTTACATGGGGAGCTCTAATGTCTACATTGTGTTATATGGGGTAGCTCTAATGTCTACATGGTGTTACATGGGGGAGCTCTAGTGTCTACATGGTGTTACATGGGGGAGCTCTAATGTCTACATGGTGTTACATGGGGAGCTCTAATGTCTACATGGTGTTACTTGGGTAGCTCTAATGTCTACATGGTGTTACATGGGGTAGCTCTAATGTCTACATGGTGTTACATGGGGTAGCTCTAATGTCTACATGGTGTTACATGGGGAGCTCTAATGTCTACATGGTGTTACTTGGGTAGCTCTAATGTCTACATGGTGTTACATGGGGTAGCTCTAATGTCTACATGGTGTTACATGGGGTAGCTCTAATGTCTACATGGTGTTACATGGGGAGCTCTAATGTCTACATGGTGTTACATGGGGAGCTCTAATGTCTACATGGTGTTACATGGGGAGCTCTAATGTCTACATGGTGTTACATGGGGAGCTCTAATGTCTACATGGTGTTACATGGGGAGCTCTAATGTCTACATTGTGTTATATGGGGTAGCTCTAATGTCTACATGGTGTTACATGGGGTAGCTCTAATGTCTACATGTTGTTACATGGGGGAGCTCTAGTGTCTACTCGGTGTTACATGGTGAGCTCTAATGTCTACATGGTGTTACATGGGGGAGCTCTAGTGTCTACATGGTGTTACATGGGGGAGCTCTAATGTCTACATGGTGTTATATGGGGAGCTCTAATGTCTACATGGTGTTACATGGGGTAGCTCTAATGTCTACATGGTGTTACATGGGGTAGCTCTAATGTCTACATGGTGTTACGTGGGGGAGCTCTAATGTCTACATGGTGTTACATGGGGGAGCTCTAATGTCTACATGGTGTTACATGGGAGGAGCTCTAATGTCTACATAGTGTTACGTGGGGAGCTCTAATGTCTACATTGTGTTATATGGGTAGCTCTAATGTCTACATGATGTTACATGGGGGAGCTCTAATGTCTACATGGTGTTATATGGGGGAGCTCTAATGTCTACATGGTGTTATATGGGGGGAGCTCTAATGTCTACATGGTGTTACATGGGGAGCTCTAATGTCTACATTGTGTTATATGGGGTAGCTCTAATGTCTACATGGTGTTATATGGGGAGCTCTAGTGTCTACATGGTGTTACATGGGGAGCTCTAGTGTCTACATGGTGTTATATGGGGGAGCTCTAATGTCTACATGGTGTTACATGGGGAGCTCTAGTGTCTACATGGTGTTATATGGGGGAGCTCTAATGTCTACATGGTGTTACATGGGGAGCTCTAATGTCTACATGGTGTTATATGGGAGAGCTCTAATGTCTACATGGTGTTATATGGGGGAGCTCTAATGTCTACATGGTGTTACATGGGGAGCTCTAGTGTCTACATGGTGTTACATGGGGAGCTCTAGTGTCTACATGGTGTTATATGGGGGAGCTCTAATGTCTACATGGTGTTACATGGGGAGCTCTAGTGTCTACATGGTGTTATATGGGTAGCTCTAATGTCTACATGGTGTTACATGGGGAGCTCTAATGTCTACATGGTGTTATATGGGGGAGCTCTAATGTCTACATGGTGTTATATGGGGGAGCTCTAATGTCTACATAGTGTTACGTGGGGAGCTCTAATGTCTACATTGTGTTATATGGGTAGCTCTAATGTCTACATGGTGTTATATGGGGGGAGCTCTAATGTCTACATGGTGTTACGTGGGGAGCTCTAATGTCTACATTGTGTTACATGGGGAGCTCTAGTGTCTACATGGTGTTACATGGGGAGCTCTAGTGTCTACATGGTGTTATATGGGGGAGCTCTAATGTCTACATGGTGTTACATGGGGAGCTCTAGTGTCTACATGGTGTTATATGGGGGAGCTCTAATGTCTACATGGTGTTATATGGTGGGGGGTCAATCTTGAATTCTACGTTTTCTTGAATCGTCGAATATATCCTAAAGTATTGAGAACTAGAGGGTACTACCCTTCCTTACCAATAATTAATCCCCCCTCTCCATATGTTGCGTGTTCACCTGAGCTTGACAGATATATGTTGTACTGTGTTGTCAGACGGCGGTGAAGACTTGCAAACAAATGACCAAGAACCTGAGCGACATGAGCAAGGAGCTGGAGAATATCGGCCAGGTCAACAGCGTCGGGGACCTACCAGAGAAACTGGAGGAGGTAGAGGAGACCAAGGGAGAAGTGGAGGCACAGCTGCTTGAGAGGGTAACACACGACTTGAATATTAACGGCAAAAAAACATGGTTAAGTTAAATTTGTGTCATTTAGTGCGTTCACATGAGGAAGATCTAAAATAGTTGTGAAAAATAACTTAATTATTTATTGGCTTAGAGAAAAATAGGTTAGTCATGTTTTCAATATAATATATATGGCATATATAATGTTTTAATACAAGTTGTCCCAAACTAATTAGCCAAACCTTGATTTGGTTTTAGAAATATTTCACATTATTTGGTTCGACTTTGCTTCCATTTAAAAAAGTAGGCTCTGCACTCTCTTAAAAAATATATATTTATATCTTACATAATGCAGTGGCGGCTCAGGAGGGTTGTGAGAGGACTCCTCGTATTGTTTAGTGTCCTTAGAACTTGAGTAGATTCTCATTAATTCACAACATCTAAAAGTACGTTGTCATTCAAACATTTGTGTGTGTGAAATTGGTCAGTAAATTATGTTTAGTTACTATTCAAATTGTTTATAACTATTAAAACACTTTTTCATTTACATACATACATATATACATACAGTACCTTATCACACTATTCCCTTACTGGGTAGGCAAGAAACTGTGCTTAAACAGCTCAAAACAACAACTCCGTACTTAATCCATCCTCACTAACTTTCTCCACACTTCCCTATCTTTGTATACTTCCTTCGCTTCAACAACATCCTTACACCGAGTCATACATGCTCTTTTATTATTAAAAGTATTAATATTTCTCTTTAAACAAGTCTTAAATGGCCTACCCCTTCCTTTTGATCCTCACATCGATCAGTTTAAAAATCAACTCTTTGTATTGCCATTGCATGTGTTTGAGGGTCAATGAGAGTTGATAATGCGTCATATATAGTCATTGTTAGGGATGTCAAACTTGATTTATACTGACTTTCAAATTATCAATCTTAATATCATGATTTTTATACGTCAACTGTTGGCTCTACAATTCCAGTTAATTAAAGTGCCAGCATTGAAACAACTGCAAAATTCGTTTTAAAACAATAGGTTGAGTGGAACCTTTTCTATACGGACCTTATAGATCCAGATTTTAGGTTCATTCTGACTGAAATTTCATATGATTTTTTTTTTTGTAACAAATTTTTATAGTAAAAATAAATGAGTCGCGCAGAAGCTACGACCCGCCTAGACAAAGTGACGGCTTATTTGGGACGCCGGCCGAATGTATGGAGGTGAAATGTTGTTGAAATGTTGGCGTTGTCTAAACTTACCGTGACAATACTTTGTTCAGAATGCGTTGTTGCTTGAGACGAGCGAGGAGTGGGAACAGTGCGAGAAGAAAATGAAAGACGTGCGAGCTTGGATGGACAAGTCCCGGCAGTCCCTGGAGTCCCCCCAGAACAAAAAGAAGCCCCTCAGGGACCAGCTGGCCATGCGGGACAAGATGGTTGGGGACATCGCCATACAGAAGACCAAGATATCCATCTCTGCGGAAAAAACTACAGGTGAGGCTACATACAATACTGTGTGTTGGGGATGCTGATAGCTCTGGCTGGGAGGTGTATCACTATATTTATCTGCCACTGTCACCGGCACCAGTGCAAAGAAAAGTTCAAAAGATTGGTCCAAATACTGATCAGATTAGCTTAGCTGCTTAGCCAATTGTGCCAATGACAGGAATCTGTCATTGTGATGTAATTGTCACAACTACAATATACTTGGGTTTGTTCTTCCAAGTGTTTCTCTCTCTCTCTCTCTCAGTGATTGTTGAAGATCTCAAGGTGGTCTTATGTGCTCCTAGGTTCACTTCCGTTCTGGAGTGGGTGGTGACTCCAAGGTGACGGAGGCGGCCCAGGAGATCCTGAAGGAGCTGGACCAGTTCCACGAGGTGGTGAAGGAGCAGTCTAACACCTTGGACACCTGCCTGCTGCAGTTAGATCAGTACCAACAGGTGAAACTACACTCGGGACAGTTCACTTTGGTCTCATTACTATAAGCGTAGGACTGTACATATTTCCATGGAAACACCGTAGTGCACTGTAAGTGACCAGGAAGGAAGACAACATATACTTGGCACCTTCAATCTTCTGAACCCTTTGATGTTGATGGTATTTATTAAAACAGCCTTTAATTTTTTATTGGCCTTGCACAGTTTATTTCTGTATCGACAAACACTTTATATGGTTCATTATAAGGGAGAGGTTTGAAGCTGAGTCATGATTGAATGCAGGGTAGTCTTTGAAAATAAGTTTTTAGTACTCATCATAATCATCATCATGAACTCTTTCACCATTATTCCCTACTCACTCTCATTCATTCTTCTCCTCTCACTCGCCCCTTTCTAGGTCTCCCTTGTATTTTACCTACATACTTCATCCTCCATTCTACTTATGATTCTTTCCTTTTCCATAGCGTCTCACCCTAACTATAAGTACGCAATGAGGGTTGTTGTCATTGGATGTGTTTGTTTGTAGGAGATCCAACAGTTGCGCCAACAGATTGTGCAGGTGGAGACCCAACTGCGCATAGTGCTGAGTCCCACCTACCTCCCGCACGAGCGCGATAGGGCCGCAGAGGAGCAAAATGTAAGTACACAACTCTCCAAGTCTCTTATATCCCTCCTGGCAATCACTTACTCCTCCGTTACTATCACCAACTGTAGTGATCACCAGCAGTAGTACCAGACTAAAAACAATCTCTTCCGACACTGGTCTTAGTAAATATAAAGAAAACCCAATCCAAGTTTTAAAATTCCGGCTTCTAGGTGTACATGTTTGTGTAGAGGGGCTACTCATTTTAGAATGTCTACTCTCATCCTGCAGTAGATATTGCGCAATGCTCATAACAGACAAGACAAACTCTTCATTTTATTAATAGAGATTAAAACTATGTGAAGTACATTTTTTTTTTAATTTGAAGCAAACTTTAGTCGAATATATTAAATATTCTTAAAGCATAATCAAAGTTTAGTATTAAAAAAAATTTACTGCACTATTTGTTTGTAATATTTCTTTCCAAACTGATAAATTAAGTATTATCGTAATGCAATTCATGACTTCAGATTTTTTCATATGAATAAATATTTATAATGTTCACTTTGTTTACTCTGAAAGATAGCAGTCTTACCTTGACCGGACCACACTATGGTCCTATTTTATTGAATTGAGTTGAAGTTGAAGTTGAATTCATCTCTAAACATATCATGCAAATTAATGTTATTTGTTAAACCACATAGAGGGAGAAAGTGATTGCTAGGAAAAGTGTAAATTGTAGCATTTTTTTTTTTGTAGAAATCACTAGTTTTTACAGTCACATTGGGACGTGGAAAACTTTCAAGTTTAAATGCTTCTCTAATTCAAAGTTAAACTTAACAGAAGTTTCAGCATAAATAAACAAGTTTACACCAAGGGGATGAAACAAAAGGCGTGATAACAATATTTAAAAATAACTTGTTCACAAAAAAGTGATCATATCTTAATGCAACCATTTTTAATGTGGGAAATAAATAAAGTAGTTTCACTATGTCTCGAAATTAAATGTGTTTGCCCCTCTAATTCGTTAACTAATGGATGATATTAGGTGAAAATTTTATTTTATACAGATAGTGCTTATCATGTAGAACATATAAAATAGTTTTACTACCAAAATATCATTTTTTATTACTATGTTTACAAACAAATTAATAAAGGGAATCATATAATAGGTAAAAAAGTTTGATCTTTTTTAACACGAGCAAAAAACTTTTTAACATAAACAACTTTAATCCCACAAAATTATATCTAAATGTTGTCATTTTTAAAACAAATTTATTTATTAATATCCTATAATGCCACTTACCCGGCTAACATAAACTAACCTTTCATGCGCAAATAGATTAAAATTTCAATTACAATTAAAAAATAACAATTTAAAACCTCAGAATAATATTTAGTTGACATATATATAGAAACGCACAGTAGCCTGCGACCACAGATCACAATAGTGTATTTATAAATATTTACATTCCATTGTGATTTTGGTGAGTTTTGTTTTAATTCTATGGCTATACTAACTCGTGAAACTTAATGCATATAATTTAGATTTTGTCTTATTAAGTATTTATAAAAATGAGGTGGCCCAATGGCTAAATAATTTTATAGTAAAGGAAATTGATAAAACTAAAGAAAAAGGAAAAATAAACTACTAAGAGTAAATTTGACGAAGAAAGCTCACCATAGGGAAAAGGAAAAATGTTGGAAGAATCCAATGCACAAAGGTGACATCATCTTCCTTTCTTCTGTCTTCTATAGTAGAATAGTCACACACATTTTAACACAAAGAGGATAATCTTTCGGTGTTGGCCTTTATCAAACACAAATAAGAAGGTAAAATAACACAAACACTGGATGATAAAATATACATATATTGTATAAAATAAATTCTATATAGCTCTATATGAACCATATTATAACCTACTTTATTTATTTTACCAAGCATTAGTTCAATTCTGTATTGGAAAAAAAAAATATTGTTTGATCTTTAACGAAAAAAAGATACAAAATCTTGAGGGAAAAATATGTTTTGCTGCTTTTGGTCCATAAATCATAAGAATTTGTTTTACTTTTTTTTTTTAGAAATATTAAGAAACATTGAATTTTTTGTTTTGTCAGTCTATTTTTAAGATTTTTATCAAATAGTCTTACAAAGAACGAATCTCCATGTGCACTGTATTGCTCTATCTCTTAATTTTATCCATCTATTAAGTCATTGACTTAGTTAAAATGGCTTTGAACTTGTTATTTTCCATGTCTCAGCAAGAATTACTTCAGTTTATAATGTTTAATCACGGTACTTTTGTGTTATGAAACTTTAAATCCATTTCTAAAAAATTTTAACACTATTTATAAAATAAACTCAATGTGAAAGTGAAATAAAAACATTTAAATATATGTGAGCATCTTGTAATAAATAATATAAGATTATTGCATTTAAATTTAAATAGAATTGAGTAGACTATATTCAAACATAATTTACAACTGTATACAAATAAATGTTTTTTTTAATTTGACTTAATTTTAAATGGCCTTTAAATTAATAATTTCAATTGTAATTTTTACAAACAGTTATTTTTCTGTTATTGGTATTGTTTTATTTTAATAAATTGAAGTGATTCTGTATTCAAAATGTACTTGCATTGGAAACAAGTGTATTTAGCTGTAAAAATAGATTTTGTACAATAATTAACAGCTCGCATAAGTTTATTTCAGACACTTTTTAAAAGCAGTTGGTAAATGATGTGCCAACAATTATTTTTTAATGGAACTCCTACATCTAAAATGCCAAACAAAAAATTAACAACGTGGAAACATTTTGATGTTTACGAAGTGCATGGTGGCTGCGTCATCATTTCATCAAGGTGTTTCCATAAATTCCACCCTTAATTTCCTTGCAGCTATCCGGGGTGTTCTTTTCTTATGTTTGCTGTGGTGATTTTCTTTAAAGCTTGCAGAGGTTTATGGTCACCCTTTTCAGTTTGACTTTGTTTAGTAATTATTTTGCTAAGGAGTACAAAGGGGTAATAACTTTGTTTGTGGGTGTTTTAGGGACTTATGTTGTTTTGTTCACTGTCACAGTTACTTTCCTTTGTTTTCTTGATCGTGGTTGGACATATTATTTTCATCGAATACACAGCAATGTATTTTGGTTTCATACATTTATTTAGATGCTTTCAAGTTTTATTGGTCACTTGTTTTCTGTATTGAGAAATAGTTTTTTTTTTTGTATCTTTGGGACTTTTTCCTTACTTTCTTTTATTATTATTTTTTTCTTGTATTCTGACACAATTCTTTTTTTCGCTGCACTCCTGCCCACCTCCTACCATGCACCTGCAGGTGTGTCGTGAGCGAGTTGTTGCCTTGCAGACCAAGATCGCCGCTCGAAACGAGCGGATGAAACTTCTGGCTCAGCGGGGCACCCCAGACACAGAGCCCCTCGATTCTTAAGTCCCTAAAAAAAAAAACCGTAACTGTGTATCGGATGCAAGAGAATTGCAATTGATCAATCAAAAGCGAGATTAAAAATCTTTTGAGCTGACATAAAAAAAAATAAAGACGAGAAGGGTTCATAGAGAAATCGAGAATTAAGGTGTTAAAAAAAAAAACACTTTGAATGAAATGTGAAACGTGGCCACCAGCATCGTGTTTCCAAAACCAAAAAGAACCATTGTGTTTTTTTTCACTGATACATGTGATAAGAATATTTCCATTATACAAGTGTCTGAAATTACTGCGTTGCAAAATAATAAATGTTAATCTAAAGTAAAAAAAAAAACCTGTGAATAGATTATAAATGTCTATATATGTTAACATGAGAACAAATGAAACAAATTCACAGGGTATGCAACGCGACGTCCAGTTGTACCGAGACCAGATCCAGGCCCTGACTGAACAAATCCAGCGTGTTGATCCATACATGGTCATTGTATCAGAAAAACTGGAAACAAGCGAACTGGAATCTACTCCAAGCAGTGGCCATGACAGAAAAGCTCCAAAGAAGCAACGTAAAGCTATCGGTGCGCTGCAGCAAACTGCGAAATCCTCAATGGAACACTTGATTCCTTCATTCGCGTCGGCAACCTACGCTGACATCGCTGCTGGACGAACAAGCCCTTGTCCTTTTGCAGACCTGCCGCAGGAAGAAGCTGAAGAAAATACCATGAAACACTTACCAGGGAAGGCGCACGGCACGCGGGCACAAGTTGAATTAGTGGAACCGATCAAAGAGGTTCAACAAATGCCTAAACGAGATATTAAGACTGAACAAGCTACTCGCCTGGTTGTAGAAGAACCAGTGGTTACACCAACCGTGAACTTGACTCTGGAGGAAACACAACCATCTGTGGTCGACTCACAGATCACTACCGTAGTTTCAAGAGGGGAGAAGTCTCGAGCAAACCGCCGAGGCAGGTCGCCGCGAAGGAAAGAAGCTCAAGACAAAGTTGAGCTTCTCAAATCTGAAAAGAAAGATTTGACTCCAGTGACTAATGCTGCTGACGGACATAGAGAATCCTGTTGCAGATCTACCAAAGGAACAACTACCACAAACTCCTACTCCAAAGGCGGAGCAAGTATTTAAGAAGCATCACCATATTGTTCTGAAACAGTCGCAGGATAATCTGAAGCCTCAGATACGCCGGGAAAGGTCTCCGAGCCCCATGTGGCTCCCGGGATCCACCACGTATGCAGATATATTGAGGGGGAAATTAGGGCTAGGTGGTGGGGCTAGTGACGAGCCTAGTAAATATGAGGAGGTTGTTGAACCTGCTGCACTCTCAGAAGGACATCATACTGAGGAGGTTGAGGAATATTCATCAGGTGATTGGGGCATTGTATCGCAAGAACCACACATCTCCACTTTTGAACCTGATCCGGTGTATTCCAGTCAAACGGAAGAACCTCTTCATGTCATCGAAGGCTATGCTATCGAACACCATAGTCCTACCGTGATGACTGTCACCGCGAGGCTACCCCAGATGGCATCATGGATTCCAGAAAGTTTTTGGAACAAGAGATGGTTCCTCCAGTTCATGATCTTGGTGGTATTTCTGTAGCCGATGGTATGTTTGAATACATCCAGCAACCTCCTCCAGATTTGGTCGGGTTCATTGCCTCTGGCCAGCAGCTTCTAAATTCTGGCCTTGGAACTTACCACAGTGGCGGACACCCCTATGTTCTTCCACACAGCCTTCAAGCTGTCATGTACCCTTCATCAGCACCCCCTGCTCTTGAGCAGATGCACCAGCTAGAGACCGTTGTCCTGGAACAGGGTCACTAGAGGCTTCAGAACCAGATTATACTGTTGAAAAGTACGAATTATCTAGTCAGTCCGCTGTACCTGAGAAGGAGACAGTACCAGAAATTGAGGGTTCCCCGGACTCATACAAGGCTAAGAAGTCGAAGACGGACCGTTTCCACCAGCAGCCGAGTTCAGCTACGAACAGGAAACTAGAAATGTCGGTGAAAGCTTTCAGCCTGTAGAAAGCCTCGAGTCACCTCATATAGACATTGACAGAAGTCATTTGTCATACGCACAAATATTAGCCCTTGGTCTATGCAGCAAACAACTCCAGTCATCCAGTCAACCGATTCGAACCGATCGATCCCGTTCCCCGCGACCTCAGTCGCCTGTGGGAAGATACCCTAGAAAATGGTCTACCTCTCCTTCCCTAGACCGTTCATCTATGGGAAGAGAAGAGGGACCAACTAAACACGCCGAGAACTCGGCAGAGTTTCAAGAGGATAGGAACGCTAGCAGACGGAAGAGGAGAACCAAGAATCAAGTTGAATCTCTTTCGAACAGCACTATTCCAGATGTTGTTCCTTCAAGTGAACAGCAAAAGAAAATCCTCTAAAGGAAAACAAAAGAAACTACTTGAAACGCATACAGAAGTAGAGCCAAAGAATTGTTTGAAGTTGAAACTGTGTCTGCTGTCAAAAATGGAGAGCAACATTTAAAGGCTGAAATAAAACCTTCAGCAGACAGTAGCGCAGGATCAACTAAAAACAAGAAAGAAGTAAAGAAACCTAAACAACCTAGTGATAAAAGTCAAATACCTGTTTCACAAACATTCCTAACAAGAGACGAGTCTGTACCAGTTAAAAAAGATAAAGGTACAGAGTTGATTCTAGAAACAAACAAAGATAATAATGAAACAAACGCAGCTGAACAAGATAAAAAGAAAAAACAAAAGAAAAAGAAACTAGAAAAAATCTCTCCGAAGACGAAATTGAGAAGGCACTAAAAGAAATAGAATTAGAGTCACTTAAACACAAGGGGAAAAAATTAGAACAAATTGTTGAAACAAAATCAGAAAAAATCAAAGTTGAAAAGGAAGATCGAAAACCCAAAAGGGGTAAGGCCGTTGTTCATGCCGAGAACGCACGAGCCACGGAAGAACCGATGACACTTGTGACACCCGTCGAGAATAAAGTTAATGTTATTGACTTGTCTCTACAAGTTTCTGACACCATTATCGAAGAAGAAGTAACCGATCAAATGAAAGGTAAAAAGAAACGAGGAAAGAAGATGGAAGAGAACCAAACTGATACCAAGCAACCAAAGGATCAGAAATCTAAAACCGATAAAACAAGAGTCTTAGAACACATTGTTA
Organism: Timema podura; assembly: GCA_033556935.1. Lineage (NCBI taxonomy): Eukaryota > Metazoa > Arthropoda > Insecta > Phasmatodea > Timematidae > Timema > Timema podura. The sequence continues at coordinate 58,045,223 of JAVRXN010000012.1, read as the reverse complement.
AAAATCCGGTTTCTCCAAAAGCGAAGGGGAAATCTACACTTGATAAACAAGTTAAAACCATCCTAATAGTGTCATTAAGGCAGATAACGCGACAATCTCACTGTCACCGACAAATGAATTTCAAACTCCCTTACTCTCGACCAATAAGGATGAGGAGCAAATTATTGCAGAACTTTCGTCAGCAATAGAGGAAACTTCTGGTTCTAAACATGTTTTGTTGACAGAACAAATAGAACTTACACAAGAAATGTCTGAAGAGACAGACACAAACTTTGTATCCCATCTATAAGCAGAAAAAAGAAAAACAAAAGTGCTAAACAACTAAAGTTGGTAGTTGGCGATGGCATTCTAAAGGAAGATTCTAAATCAATGCCAAAAGGAAGCGAAGAAATTTCCACATTTGAAACAAGTTTGGCAGAGCATTTATCTGAAACTGTTATAAATGATGAAATTGTTTTGGTTGAAAAACATTTAGAAACCTTAATAAAGCCAACTGAAAAAGTATCCCAAGAAAAAAGCAAGAAAGATACACACAAATATTCTCAAAAGCCAATACCTCCTCCTGTATCAAAGTCTTCAGAGCGAAAACTCGCAGTTGAGAAGAAAGAAGGTGAAGAGTCTCCTAAAATCGACTCAAACAAAACTAAAAAGTCAAAGAAATTCAATAAAATCAAAGCTGATAAAGATATTACATCAGAAAATACTAAATCTTTTGAAGCAGGAGCTGAAAGCTCTGTTATACAAAATGTTAATAACACCGATACAGAGTTAATAAAACAAGCAGAAACTCCAATTCTACAGGTGAAGAAACCTGTGGACATTTCAACTTCTTTCGTGACCAGTCTAGAGGAAGTTGAACAACTCACCGAAACTAAAACCTCAATAACTGACTTTGCTCAAAAAGAAACTGCAGCTTCCGAGGAATTTGTGATATTGCCAACCCTGGCTATAGAAACGCAAGAAAGCGGGACTGAGCCAGACGTAGAACCATCGAGCAAGGAGACAATCAAAAACCAGCAAGAAGTTGAAGAAGAGTAAACACGTTAAAGATGACAAAACACACGTTTCCAACTTATTAGAACATGATAGCACCAAAAAAACCAAATCCTCACCTGATTCTCCACATGAAGCTCTAATTCTGAAGGAAATTAACGAAGAGAACGGATGAATCTAAACAAAGTTTGATCAGGGCAGAGAAAGAAGTTCAAAAAGTGGGTACATCTGAACCACTAAAGAGAATCAAAAGTAAAAAAGCAAAGGCAGGCAAACCCAAAGAAGAAGGTATTATGATAACGACTGTAGAAGATACTTTTTGACATAAAAACCACTCAGATTACGAATGAAAAACCTATTCTAGAAATGCATAATGTACCATCTTCTTTAGTTTTGATTGAAGATGTTAAAGAAAAAGACACTTCTAACATAAAGACGTCAGAAAAAGATAAAACCCCTGTTAAGAAATCAAAGAAGCCAAAGCAAATAGCAAGTATTACGGAAACACCCGATACTGCTGGTGACCCTCAAGTATTAATGTCCTGAGACGCAGAATAAACAATCTACAGCTCTGGTGCTATCGCATTCAAGGGTCGAGAGCGCACACAAGACTGAAGATAAAGGGTTCGAAGTGGATCACAAGCGGTAAAAGTAAGAAAACCAAGAAAGGAAAACGTATTCCTGAAGACCCCACTCAGGTTTCTTCACCGAAAGATATAAGCGATGACAAAATCATAATTGCCACAGAAAAGGAATTGTTTGTTTCAATATCAACGACCAGAACCGTTGGTGTTATCAGAAGAGTTGAGGAAAGATCAAAATGTTGATGATAGTTTGCAGTTTTCTGTAGATGATGTCACTTTGGGGTCTCTAACGAGCGTGCGAATCTAGGGTTGTTTGGTAATAACGTAGAGTCAAAAGCATTTGATAAAATCCATGTTTCGTCTGTAGAAATACCAAGTCCAGGGTCAGAGTTAAAATTGACAACATTAGTGGAAGTAGTGGTAGTGGGTCGTTAGGGTTGCAATCCAAGAAAGGACCAACAAATCTTGAGAATAAAGACACTTTAATCAAAAGTAAACTTGACCAGCAATTAACTGCTTCAAAATCCATAATGGAACCCACCAAAACAAAAGGAAGTGAGCTTGTTAGTCAGGAAGTTCTTGAAACACCGATTTCTTCGGATAAAGCTAAAGTTCAACACCCTGGAAGCCCCAAGAAGAAAAATAAACCTGGTAAGAAGTTGAAAGAAGCTCATGACCTTCCAGAGAAATGTCCACCCGCTAATTTAGGTGTTGTGATTGTTGAAACTGACGCCGATTCTCAAACGACGACTGATGAAACTGCAAGGACATTACCAGAAACTCGTTTTTGAAACGAAAGACAGTTCCTCTGAACCATCAAGTCCAAATCAACATGTAAATGAACCAAAGAAAGATCATATTAAGAAGTCGAAAAAATCAAAACCTTTAGAAATGGCAATTGAAAAGCAAGACACTTTAATTGAAAATAAAACGACCAACCAAAAGGAAGAAGAGAAGGATGAGATATCAAAGGAAAATGCAATTGTACCAGCTGTCCCAGATATAAAGAAGAAACACAAGAAACCAAAGAAAAGTAAAACTCAAGTGGAAGAAACGTCTTCAGAAAGTGTTCACGTTAAAAATTCAGGTAGTGGTGTTCAGACATCTTCGAAAGCCACAGGCTGGAGTTGTTCATCAATCATGCAAAAAAGATAAGTCTGACTTGACAACCATGCCCAATCTAGAAGTAGTAATATCCAAACCAGTGCAAGTTTTAAAGCAGATAATGAAGAAATACCTCGAAGCACACAAACTAAAAAAGGTTGCAAAACACCTAAAGCAGACAAAGCTGTTGAAGAACTTAAATTTAGCAAAGGAGTTGAACCACCCAAACTAGAAGAAGTTGAAACATCTTTAGCTAAAAAAGGAGATGACGTCCTTAATCAAAATATAGCCATAGAAGCACCCAAATTAGTAGAAATAGAAAAAATAGATGAAGCTCCCAAACTAAAACCAGAAGAAATGGTTGAACCACCAGGGCAGAAGTGGTTGTGGCAGCCAAAATAGTAGAAATAGTTGAACCATTGATACTAAACAAAGCATTAAAGCATCCAAGCTAGGAAAAGTTGTTAAAGCACCCAAACCAGAAGACGTTAAAGCACCCAAACCGGAAGAAGATATTAAAGCACTCAAACCGGAAAGAAGTGGTTAAAGCACCCAAACCAGAAGTGGTTAAAGCACCAAAACAAGAAGTGGTGACAGCACCAACAAAGAGTTGTAAGCACCAACAAGAAGTGTAAAGACAACAGAATTGTTAAAGCACCAAAACCAGACGTCGTTAAAGCACCCAAACCGAAAGAAGTCGTTAACGCACCCAAACCAGAGAAGTCATTAAAGCATCCAAACCAGAAGTGGTTAAATCAACCAAACCGGAAGAAGTTGTTAAAGCACCCAAGGCTGAAAAAGTTGTTAAAGCACCCAAGGCTGAAAAAGTTATTAAAGCACCCAAATCAGAAGTTGTTAAAGCACCCATACCAGAAGAAGTTGTTAAAGCACCCAAGCCTGAAGAAGTTGTTCAGCACCAGCAAGAATGTTCAAGCATCCAAGCCGAAGAAGTTGTTAAGCACCCAAACTGAAGAAGTTGTTCAGCACCCAACCTGAAGAAGTTGTTCAGGCACCCAAGCCTGAAGAAGTTGTTCAGGCACCCAACCTGAAGAAGTTGTTCAAGCACCCAAGCCTGAAGAAGTTGTTAAGGCACCCAAACTTGAAGAATTGTTAAGGCACCCAACTTGAAGAAGTTGTTCAGGCACCCAAGCCTGAAGAAGTTGTTCAGGCACCCAAGCCTGAAGAAGTTGTTCAGGCACCCAAGCCTGAAGAAGTTGTTCAAGCACCCAAGCCTGAAGAAGTTGTTAAGGCACCCAAACTTGAAGAAGTTGTTAAGGCACCCAAACTTGAAGAAGTTGTTAAAACATCCAAACCAGAAGAAGTCATTAAACCACCAAAGCCTGAAGAATTTGTTAAAGCACCCAAGCCTGAAGAAGCTGTTAAGGCACCCAAACTTGAAGTTGTTGTTAAGGCACCCAAACTTGAAGAAGTTGTTAAAACAACCAAACCAGAAGAAGTAATTAAATCACCAAAGCCTGACGAATTTGTTAAGGCACCCAAGCTTGAAGTTGTTAAAGCACCCAAGACTGAAGAAGCTGTTAAGGCACCCAAACTGGAAGAAGTTGTATTGGTAGCCAAACCAGAAAATTTGGTTGAACCATTGAAGCTAGACAAAGGAGTTAAAGCATCCAAACCAGGGAAAGTTGTTAAAGCTAACCAAACCACAAGATGTTGTTTTGGTACCAAACCAGAAGAAGATGTTAAAGTGTCCAAAGCAGAAGGAGTTAAACCAACCACACAGAAGTTGTTGAACCATTATTACTTGACAAAGGGATTAAAGCATCAAAGCTAGGAAAAGTTGTTAAAGCACCCAAGGGAGAAGAAGTTGTAAAAACACCCAAACTTGAAGAAATTGCTAAAACATCCAAACCGGAAGTTGTTAAAGCACCCAAACCAGAAGTTGTTAAAGCACCCAAACCAAAAGAAGTTGTTAAATTACCCAAACTGGAAGAAGTAGTTTAAAGCACCCGATCCGAAAGAAATTGTTAAAGCACCCAAACCGGGAGAAGTTGTTAAATCACCCAAACTTGAAGAAGTTGTTAAAATACCCGAACCAGAAGAAGTTGTTAAAGCACCAAACCGAAAGAAGTTGTTAAAGCATCCAAACAGAAAGAAGTTGTTAAAGCACCAAACCGGAAGAAGTTGTTAAGCACCCAAACAGAAAGAAGTTGTTAAAGCACCCAAACAGGAAGAAGTTGTTAAAGACCTGAACTGAAGAGTGCTAAAGACAGCCGGAAGTAGTTGTTAAATCAACCAAACTGAACACAGTTGTTAATTCTATACCGGAAGTTGTAAAGCACCAAACCAGAAGATGTTATTTTGGATACCAAACCCGAAGAAGGTTAAATGCATCCAAACTGAAAGAACTTAAAGCATCCAAACCGAAAGAAGTTAAAGCACCAAACGAAAGAAATTTGTAAAGCACCCAAACAGGAAGAGGTTGTCAAAGCACCCAAACAGGAAAGTTGTTAAACACCCAAACTAGAAGAAGTTGTTAAAGCACCCAAACAGGAAGAGGTTGTTAAAACACCCGAACTAGAAGAAGTTGTTAAAGCACCCAAACAGGAAGAGGTTGTTAAAACACCCGAACTAGAAGTTGTAAATCACCCAAACTGAACAAAGTTGTTAAAGAACCCAAACAAGAAGAAGTTGTTAAAGCACCCAAACTGAAAGAAGTTGTCAAAGCACCCAAAACAGAAACCAGTTGTTAAAGCACCCAAACGAGAAAAAATGTTAGAAACAAATGAACCAGAAGAAGTAGTAAAACAAGTGATAAACTCTGCACTGAAGTTGAAACATTCAAACCAAAAGAATCAAATCTGAAAGAACATGTTGGAGAAATTTTTGAAGAAATCAAAACCAAAGAAATTGAAACACACACAGCAAAAGAAATTGAGAAACCCGAGGGAAAGGTCCTTAGAAAGACTAAAACGAAACCATTTGGTGAGCTAGGGGCAGAAGCCGAGTCTAATGTACCCCCTAAGCCCATGAAGAGAAGAGACACCAAAAAGCTTGTTAAACGTCCAACACACATCAAAACATCATCTCCACAACTACATGATAATTCACAGAGTGACAAACTTGAAAGTACAGCTTCACCAGTTGATAATAAAACATCAGCGTATCCCATAATTTCCGAACTCGTCCAAAAGCCCGACTCGGCGGGTTTCGTCCCACAATCGACGAACCAAAGAAACCCGAGCCAGGAAAGTTCATCAACACCTACGACTCCTCAGATCTATTGAACGAAACAAAGGTGACAAGACCACAGGAATTGTCAGTTGGCGAAGATACATTCCGTGATCAAGAAGAAGATTCTCTTCTCATGTTGTCCTCGGGCACTCCATCTCTTTCGTCTCCGTTCTCCCAACATCCCCCTTGTCAGCTGATTCTGACTCTGGACTAGCAGACGAAATTGTAAGTCCCGGAGAACAAGACCTAAAGATGGAGTTTCATGGTCAAGGGGGTATATTTGGTTCAGTCAAGGAAAGGTCTAGGAAACCTCGTAAAGTTATCGACACATCTGTCGTTGAAACCGAAATTAAAGTTACGGAGCCTAAACCTAAATCTCGCAAGGATAAGAAGAAGTCTCCTGCAACTCCAAAATACGAAACAGAAAATTTACCTTCACCTGTTCCAGCAATCCCAAAAGATGAAATCAAAACTCTACTACCTGAGTTTGTTGACAAAGCTGGAGAATTCCCAGACATTCCCGAAGAAGAAATGTGTAAAATAATGAAGGACAAGATGAAGAAGAAGAAGAAACGTCCAAGGATCCCACAGGAGTTTTTGGAATCGTCTTCATCAATGGCAGACAAAGTTGATGCAAGTAAAAGACAGATGCAATTTGGAGTTGAGAGTTCTATCTGTTTTAAAAACAGATGATGACCAAAAGGTTGTTACGACTGCCAGCGAAACTTTGACTGTAGGTACTCTCATTCCAACCTTTGAAACAAAACTGGATAGTCGGACACTTAAACCTTCGCTCAGTGAAATAGCAGCTATAGAAACACTAGAAGCAACAATCAACCGCGCAGAAGAAATGGATATTATTTGCGGAGACCTGTTGATCTAGTTACTGTTTCAGAATTGAGTAAAGAGATGAACCTAAGATAAAAGCGTCTCACTTAGCAAAACAATCCGATCTTCCCGCACAAGTTTCACTTCCAACGTCCACGCCAGTTTATGAAATAGAATCAAATAAGTTTAGTGATTCTTTGTTGTCTACTCTTGATGAGCGACGGTGTTTGAAGACGCTGTTGATGACCAAAGGAGTTAAAAGTAGTAATCCTACACCACAAAAAAAGGTTGCTGTGACTAAAAAGAAAAGCTCTGCTGAAAATATAACTGATCTGGGGGTGTCAGAAAAAGTATTACAACTCAAAACCTTTGCGCAAGAAGAAACTAAAACACAAACACAGCCGCAAACAATTCCTCACTCTGAGTTTTTATCAAACATCCGCAAAGAAATGTCGCATTTTGACATGCACGATATTTCAGATGCTGAAAGGAAGTGGCACGAATACCAAGCACACATTTTCGAGGTGGAGAATCCATTCCAGTTTTACATGGAGCGTTCTGTAGAAGTGGAACCACATGTGTACCACGCTCAAGACATTGTGGAGTTGACAGAAGAACACTGTGCAGAGATGCAAGTCATTGAGCCTGAATCGCCAACACCTCTTGTCGAAGACATAAGATTGGCTAATGTTATTTTGAGTATACCACAAACAGAAAGCACAAAAGGTGAATTAGTAACTGATTTAGATAAAATTGATGAATCAGATAGAAGAATACCAGAAGATCCACATGTTACTTGAAAAACAAAGAACCAACACAAGTGACTGCGGAAAATTTGTTAGATGATAAAGTTTGGTTGGATTCTTCCACGTTCCTTGATGCTGAACGAAAATGGCAAGAACTTAAGGCTCAAAATGTTGCCAAACAATCTCATGAATCAAAGGTAACATCAAGTGTTGATCTACCTGATATCGTTAGCGAAACTATTCCAAATAACGGTAAGCCAATATCTTGGGCTGATGTTGTCTCTCATAACAAACCAGAATCTCCACCGGACAAAATCATTCCTGTAGACAATGAAGTTAGTTTAGCGAAGCAACCACCCAAGGAAGAAAAGCCGCTCAACTTACCAGCGGTGCAAATAAGTGTGGAATGCGCAGCGAACGAGGATCCTGAACCTCTGGTTGAGGTTGATGCGGAAGGGTTTATGGAGTTCTTACCAAAGAAGGAAATACGTAAACGTAGGTCCAGATCCGGTCACGGTCGCGCGCAGCGGTTGAGCCAGAGAAACCAACCACAGAAGTTCGCTGAAGTTTCACCTGCAAGTGACGGTGGTGAGGCTGTTCAAAAGGTCGGGAAGAGCGACGCACACAACATTCAATCTGACTTTACTGCTGTTGATGTTTCACCAGTAAAGTTAGACGTTTCTATTAAAAAATCTCCCCACAATATTTTGAATTTACAGGAAGCAGAAAAGAAATATCAAGAAAGTATTTCACCTAAAAATAGTCAAATTCTCAAAAATTAGAAAAACCAAAAAAAGAAGGTAATGCTTCCCTAAAAAATAGGATACCAAAAGTAAAACAAGAAGAAAGTCAAGTAAAAACTTCTGAGGCTGAGCCTACCACATTGGATCAAGTACAAGGAATTATTAACAAGCCTAGTTACAATATATTCGAGCAACAAGAGGCCGAAAGGAAATATCAAGAAAGTCTGGCTACATCCAAATCAGAAGATAGCGTTGTCGCTAAACAAGAAATCCCTGAGAATCAGAACAATATACAAACCATTTCAATAACTCATCCTGAAGGATTTATGTATGATGTGTTAGCATTTAAAGAAGCTGAAAAGAAATATCAAGAGAATCAAGCCCGAAAGGTAAAAATATCAGGTTATAGCATTTCAAGTGAACATGAAAAACCAGGTGAAAATGTCAGTCAAACTCAATTAAATGTTTCTACACTACCTGATGTAGTCGCTCCTGTTATAAGAGACTCGGCACAAACAATCCCAACTGAAGATATGGATGTCAATGAGGGACAAATAGTTTCAGACGCAAGTACAAAGTCATGGGCGGATATTGTAGCAACAAAAAGCAGGGAAAGCCAATATCGAAGAGAATGAACCAGCACATATTGTTGGAGGTGAACCCTTACAAAACGATCCCAACCCTCAGGAGATCAAATATCGATCATTCCAACACATACACTAACAATTAATATATTCGACGACGAAACGGTTAAGGAAGGGACCATTGAATCGTTAGTTGAGGTTGATCCAGAAGGTTTCATGGAATTTGTTCCTCGTAGGGAAATGAGGAAGAGGCGATCACGTTCAAGGTCACGGAACAGGGGTGATTCCTTATCCGATAGACAAGAAGTTAAGCACGCAGAGGAAACAAAATATCGGATGTACCGCGGTGAAGGAAATCGCTGAAATAATAACACCAATGAAAGATTTGAAAACTGGTAAAGGCGATGAGATCAAAATGACTACAAAACGTGACAAAGCTGATGTCATGATATTAAAGTATCAGATAAGGTTAAAAGGGAAAAGGAACCTGATGTGAAGAAACCTAAAGATCCTCAGAAGCGTGCGACGAAACCTGCGACAGTGAAAGTCTTGCAGGGTAGAAAGAAGAAGCATATTTCAGAAACTGAGCAAGAAGTGGAGGATGTTAAAAGGAACATGAATAGAGAAGAGGTTCTTTGCCAGTATCTACCCCTCGATGGAGCGTTCTGGCCCGACAAGTGGAAGTACCACGACGCGGAACGTCGCTGGCAGGAGTCGGTGGCTCAATGAGAAGAAACCTTCCAAAGACAAACCTGACAAGGAAGAAAGAGCCAAAGAGCCTGGTGACAGAGACGATGATGACAACGGTCCAAGCAGCGGACACAGCTCTCCTGGGCCCCGCTCGCCCCGGGGTGGGGACGGTAGTGGTGGCGGAGGTATCGATACCTCGAGTTTCATCACAGAGCACCTCTCTGCGAACCTACCGGGAGGGATCTGCAGCTGGAAGGACGAGACCACTTACCTCTCCTCCCCGAACGTCGTCTCGATTTATACCAATGGCTACGGTGGCCTCTTGGGCGGGGAAGGGGAGGAAGAGGAAAGCCCTCTCCTCGCGGAGGAGGAGCAGACCTTGCGACTCGCGCAGCGGCTGGCAGAGCAAGTGATCACGGACCTAGACGAGGATGAACCTGATCTAGAAGTCTGCCCTCTCTCTCTTCCCAGGAGCGGGGGGGATGCGGCGAGGCTTCGCTCAGAGATTAAGGTGTGGGAAACAAGCAAGTTTTACCACCTCTTCTGTTTTTTTGTGTGTTTCTACGTTGTTTTTTTTGTGCCCCCCTCTGAATGCTCCGTGTTGTGTCCCGAGCGCCCGGCTGTTCCGCCGGTTTGTTTTCGCAGAGTTTTCACTAACAACTAATGTAATGCTTGTTGCTGGCTTCCCCCCTCCACGCTGTTGTTATTACTGGCTCGTGTTGTTGTAGCTCACATAGTTTAATTATTTTCAAACTTGTAGAGTTGGGGAACATATTTTTTTTGATCGTCAAATAAGGACAAAATGAATTAAAATCAAACTAAATTAAAAACAGTTCTATATTTAAGGTAGTTATTTGTTTCTGGTCTGCCTGTTGTGAGATTTATATATACATCCCTTTATGAATTGTTTCGACCACTGATGTTTAAGGTGTGGATGTAAGGAACTTGAGAAAAGGACAGGGTTTTTGCAGGGTTTTTTTTATAACAAAACTTTTTTTTTCTCCCAAAATCAATCAAATATTTCAACAGTAAGAACGGAGTATAATTTTCCTCGCATGGTGATATCAACAGTTATTTAATATATCACGAGCATGGCGGCATTAAATGAAGAGAAAAGGTTGTCATTAAATTCCAGGACACCCTCACCAGATATTCAATCACCTTGTGAAGAAAATTAGACTAATTTGTACTGACGCAATATTTTATTTATTTTGACCAAAAAAGTTTTGAAATAAAAACTACCCAAAAAAAACCCCGACCTTTTCTCTCGCTCTCAACATTCCCACCTCAACATAAGTTTGCTGTTATCTGCTTCACAGCGTAAAATATTGAGTTAACAATGTGTTTTAACAAAAAAATATAATTAGTATAAGTAGTTAAAATTGCCACCTAAACATTTAAAGATCAATGCTGAAGTGTATATCTTAGAAGAATTCATCATCTAGATATCATATTCTGAAAATTGAAAAATGACACCTGGACACGGGAATCGAACCCGGGACCTTTGGCTTAGTACGCCAATGCTCTACCACTGAGCTATCCAGGAATCATCCCGTGCCAAGGGTCATTCTTCACTCATATTTTAAGGCAGAGTCTATGATGGACGTGCAGAAATCGACAGCTTATTCACAAGCCATCAGATAATTCAGATGATTCTTAATATTATCCGTACAATTATAATAATAATTGGACGAGTGGCAGTAACAAGCCAACTACCGAGTCGAAGATGGCTCGTAATCTGATGGCTCGTGAATAAAGCGACGCTTTCCGCACACCCATCATAGACTCTGCCTTAAAATATGAGTGAAGAATGACCCTGGCACGGGATGATTCCTGGATAGCTCAGTGGTAGAGCATTGGCGTATTAAGCCAAAGGTCCCGGGTTTGATTCCCTTGTCCAGGTGTCATTTTTAAATTTTCAGAATTTAAAAAGATGTTATCAAGACAAAAAGACAAGGTTAAAACCGCCCTAAATATTTAATCCTATAGCTGTGATTTAAGTTCCTTTCACAAGAACTTCACCTCAGAATCCTTCAAACTTTACAAATGATAAAACTTAAATAAGGGCTCATGTTAAACAAAAGTAACCTAAAAATCATATAATAACTAGACATTTAGTTCAACTTATAATGTTCATTTAATTCCATACCATATAATTTGTAAATAGGTAAAAATTACTATTATTTACATGTCAACAGTCGGATATAATTTGGAGAGAAGCTTTCATCATTCCAAACTATTTAACTTGATATTTTTTTCAAATCTAATGGATTAAATCAAATTGATAAACTAGACATTTCTTGGGCAACTCCACGAGGGGATATAATTTGTTGGGGGTGACACAATTCTAAACAAATGGACACGTCCACAATATATGAGATAGTTGTATGAACCGTCGGTAGTTAATCTAGGGCACGGCAGGCCGCCCTACCGTAACATACCACGCGTCTGTGCCAGATGTGACTAACACTGTTGCGCTAACTTGGTTGTGGTACTACCTTATTTACAGATGACAGCTCTCCAGATGAAAAGCTGAGTAGATTATGCAGACATTGTTGCATGTTTTGACAAGTCCCTTATTATTTGTTTTGGTACTGTTGGGCATGATTGGACAGTAGTGTTTTTTTTTAGAGCGGCTTTCATCAAACATCCATCACAATGCTTGGATCTACTGTCTCTATTAAATGAAAACATTTGCATTAGATAAAACACATTTAAAAAAGTATTCTCCAGTGAATGTTAAAGAAAGAGTAATTTTTATAATTGGAATATGTGGTTTTATATATACACTGGGTACATTTTGTAGCCTTTACATAACAAAAATAATAGTAATAATATTACTGAGCCACTTGTGAATGGTTCATGAATGCCGTTCTGGAGCACTACAAAACCATTTTTTAAATACATTATGTTTTATAATTATTTTTATGTTTAATATGTGCCATTATATTTCAATTTATGATAATTTGGTTGTTGATTTTTATTGTAGTTATTTGGTACATTTAGTTTATGCAAATGTATTAATTATCACTGTCTAGAATAGTCTATGAGTAATCTTATAGAAACTCTAGCAATGTCATCTTTTTGACATAATGATTATTTAAAGTTAATTTCATTTAATGTTTAAAATTGTTTCTTTATATTTTTTTAAACTAAATTTGTGGATTTTTTTTTTAAATATTGGAAACTTAATAAACAAAATAAAAGATGATTTAAAATTATTAGTCAATATATTTTGAAATTCTTGTGAATAATTTTTATTTATGTATCTTAATAATTTCATAATTCACAGATTTTTTTGTATAAAAAAACTCCATTATAAACACCTTACAATACTGATGCCTTGAATGTTTAACCATTTAAAATTTCACATTTTATGTTTGTTATTTAATCAAATCAATTTCAGTTTGCTATTTTCCCCTCACCTATTTTATTTTGAATACAAGCCATGTTTTTTTGTTTTGTTTTTTGCTCTCCGGTTGTTGAGTTTTGTGTGGTTTTACTTCCCTCCCCTCCAACCCCCCCTTGGCATGTGCTGTCTGTCACGCATGCACCCCCCCCCCCCCCCCTTAGCCCCATCTTTACCACTCACCATACTCTTGTCAACATGTGTTTGCTGATTCTCCCGCTAGGTGTCTCTGACGACAGACCTGGAGTCGCTGCAAAGGTCCGTGTCCAAGACGGAGAACGATCTCAGTAAATTGCCGACGGAAAGTCTTCATAGCATGCTGGAGGCCTTGGTGGTGAGGAACCATGTCATTGCTACATTATTTATTATTATTATTAGCACCGCGTCTTACTACCCGTTCGGGTTGTACGCACTAACGCTACTGTGTGATGGTAGGGTGATTGTGAGATGAAATGGAGGACCTACAGTTTAACGTGGGATCCGAACCACGGTAGAAGCCTGGCATTCCTCACATTCACATGTTGTGATTAATACACGTCTTGTCAGAGATGAAGGAAGGGTTTGGCAAACAGATAAATCTGTTCCGAGACCGAGGATTGAACCCCGGACTCCCAACACAGAAGTCTGACACCTTACCCCTAGACCACCAGGTCACCCTGCTAATTTATTGTGTGTGTGGATGATTGGGAGTACCTATTGTCTCGTGGCTTAATGTGTCGGTCTCATTAGACTGGATTACCTGTGACGGGTAGGCTGGCTGAATGTACAATGTGTATATCTGAGATGAGTACTAGGAGGCAGGGGGAGCTAGGCTCACCAACAACCCGTGAGCCACCATTGTTTGATAGATTTAAACCAGACTTTGGGGCCAGTTATACCCAATAGGTCTTAAGTGTGCTTACACGCTTACCTTAAAGACAGGGTTATCACAGTTTGTCTTTGTAATACCCGGCAATAATAGACATTGGTTGATATCTTTGGGGTTAATCAATCATTTAAATCATTGCTTCCAACTCTTCATGGCACTCGGACCTATCTACATAATGTAGTAAACATAGCAAGCCATAAGCATATTAAAAAAAAAGTGCCGCTGTTGTTAGTAAAAGTCACACTTTTAATTAAAAGAAATTTACTCAGTAAACAAGTACACTCCATACTTTGAAAGTTTATACCTTGACTGACTACAATATGGTCCTATATTATAATCTACACCATAGTGTAAGCTGTCAAGGTAAGCTTGTTACCTTTCAGGCTGAACTAAGTGTACAATATAGTACTATTATGACTAGTTATATAGTTAAGGCCTCGTTGAGATTGGAGAGTCAGAATAGAATAGGTCATGGCCGTAGGTTAGACCATACTGGCTTGAATCATTATAATTCAATAACTTGTGTAAGTATTGATGTTACTCCATGATTGTCCACATCAGAGACACACTGAGGAGCTGAGAGCCAAGGATCAGGAGGTTGTCAGACTGGACACACTGCTCAGTGGGCTGCCGCAAGATGTGGAGACTCAGGCCCTCGGAGCTAGCCTCACAAGCACCAGGACCAGGATTATAACCCTGCTCTCACAGGCGGAGCAAGGCAAGACTGCCATTGAGGTGAGTCATCGAGGGTCATTGTCGCCATAGAGAGACAGGCAAGACTGTCACTGAGGTGAGTCATTGTCACCTTGGAGAGACAGGCAAGACTGCCACTGAGGTGAGTCATCGAGGGTCATTGTCACCATGGAGAGACAGGCAAGACTGCCATTGAGGTGAGTCATCGAGGGTCATTGTCACCATGGAGAGACAGGCAAGACTGCTATTGAGGTGAGTCATCGAGGGTCATTGTCACCATGGAGAAACAGGCAAGACTGCCATTGAGGTGAGTCATCGAGGGTCATTGTCACCATGGAGAGACAGGCAAGACTGCTATTAAGGTGAGTCATCAAGGGTCATTGTCACCATGGAGAGACAGGCAAGACTGCTATTGAGGTGAGTCATTGTCACCTTGGAGAGACAGGTAAGACTGTCATTGAGGTGAGTCATCGAGGGTCATTGTCACCATGGAGAGACAGGCAAGACTGCCATTGAGGTGAGTCATCGAGGGTCATTGTCACCATGGAGAGACAGGCAAGACTGCCATTGAGGTGAGTCATTAAGGGTCATTGTCACCATGGAGAGACAGGCAAGACTGTTACTGAGGTGAGTCATCGAGGGTCATTGTCAACATGGAGAGACAGGTAAGACTGCTATTAAGGTGAGTCATCAAGGGTCATTGTCGCCATGGAGAGACAGGCAAGACTGCTATTGAGGTGAGTCATTGTCACCTTGGAGAGACAGGTAAGACTGTCATTGAGGTGAGTCATCGAGGGTCATTGTCACCATGGAGAGACAGGCAAGACTGTCATTGAGGTGAGTCATCGAGGGTCATTGTCACCATGGAGAGACAGGCAAGACTGCTATTAAGGTGAGTCATCAAGGGTCATTGTCACCACGGAGAGACAGGCAAGACTGCTATTGAGGTGAGTCATTGTCACCTTGGAGAGACAGGTAAGACTGTCATTGAGGTGAGTCATCGAGGGTCATTGTCACCATGGAGAGACAGGCAAGACTGTCATTGAGGTGATTCATCGAGGGTCATTGTCACCATGGAGAGACAGGCAAGACTGCCATTGAGGTGAGTCATTAAGGGTCATTGTCACCATGGAGAGACAGGCAAGACTGTTACTGAGGTGAGTCATCGAGGGTCATTGTCAACATGGAGAGACAGGTAAGACTGCTATTAAGGTGAGTCATCAAGGGTCATTGTCGCCATGGAGAGACAGGCAAGACTGCTATTGAGGTGAGTCATTGTCACCTTGGAGAGACAGGTAAGACTGTCATTGAGGTGAGTCATCGAGGGTCATTGTCACCATGGAGAGACAGGCAAGACTGTCATTGAGGTGAGTCATCGAGGGTCATTGTCACCATGGAGAGACAGGCAAGACTGCTATTAAGGTGAGTCATCAAGGGTCATTGTCACCACGGAGAGACAGGCAAGACTGCTATTGAGGTGAGTCATTGTCACCTTGGAGAGACAGGTAAGACTGTCATTGAGGTGAGTCATCGAGGGTCATTGTCACCATGGAGAGACAGGCAAGACTGTCATTGAGGTGATTCATCGAGGGTCATTGTCACCATGGAGAGACAGGCAAGACTGTTACTGAGGTGAGTCATCGAGGGTCATTGTCACCATGGAGAGACAGGCAAGACTGCTATTGAAATGAGTCATCAAGAGTCATTGTCACCATGGAGAGACAGGCAAGACTGCTATTGAGGTGAGTCATCGAGTCATTGTCACCATGGAGTAAATGTTGCGAACCCTCAATGTAATTCAAGTCTTAGGGATAAAACGTTGGTTATATTTGTTTCAGTCTGCACAAGTTATCCAAGAGAAACGCATCCATGAGATTGCACAGTACCGTACACTGCTGTCAGACCTTGAACAATGGCTGGCCAGTACTGCCAATACGCTAAAAAGTGACCTACACAACACTTCTTTGCCAGCCATTCGAGAACAAATAATTCAGCATCAGGTAGATACAGAATTAATGTAATGTTTTGTCGGACTAAGTTAAATAGTTTGGATGTACAGACTTGTATTATATAGAAGATAATGATATCATTGATGTGTCATGGAGTATCTCCAGGGTAATATGAGTTTGTTAAAACTGTACCACGATATTCTATCACTCATTTGCTCGACTGATCATACATTGCCTCTGCTCTACATACCTCACATTTGTTTCACTAGGTGTCACTTTCACACTAGACCGATGATGGGTAGTTCTGAGTTTTAATACTGATTGGTTATACTGAGGGTGGTTTTTTCTACATTGTTTTCCACTCCACGCAAATGCAGGCACACTCCCTCCAAAATTCAACCTTTCTTATACCTAATATATTAGCATAATAATTAGTACATATGTGTTTACAGCCCAAATGTGTAGAATAACACAGTACTAAAAATACAAAAAAAAACATACCTCTCATGGGAGTGTGTGTCTGTTTATACCTCGCTGATGAGGGCCGTCCGTACCCAAGAACGTTTCTCAAGTAAGGGCGGAGATGGTGAGAGGGCGGAGGAAGACGAAAACAGGTTGCATGACGTCTTGATAACTTAGGTGTGCCGCGCGATCTTGTCGAGTTGACTCGAATAGGACAAAAGGCAACTCGAATAGGACAAAAGGCTGTTCAGAACCTACCTTCCAAATGACTCAAGAGTATTGCATCATTCCTTGGAATATGCGCTCTTTTTAGAAAATCCACCTTCCTCTGCCTTTTCTCCATCTCTAACTTTACTCGAACATAATTCTTGCACACTGCCCTGATTGTTCTGGTTATGAATGAGAACAATTCATAGATATAGTTTCAACTAACTCTGCTAGCAGTGGCAACACCTCCTGTCATGCATGACCAATAACAGTTTATTTCATAATTCTTTTAATTAATGTTTGATCATAATTTGTAAATTTGTTTTCCAGGAGGTGATAAAAACTGACCCACAAAATAGCTATAATATTTTCCCACTGTGCATTTCAGCTTCTCGGCCAACAACTTGAGCTACGTAAAGATCAGCTGTCGAAGCTAGCCGACCTGTGTCAAACACTGCAAAGTTACCCTGATGTCCAGCATCTTGCCGTGAAACTTCTAGAACACCTTAAACTCCTTGAATCATCAATTCGCGACACCGACATCACAGTCAGAACACGTCTTGACGCACTTCAGGTACTCCCGAGCGTGGCTCAGATTCTATCACACTTTATAACTCTACATTTCGTCTTTTCATCTCCATTCTTTGACTTGGTTCAGCCTTCTAGCTCTGACCTCCAGTTCTATTGACAGTAGCCGGGCGTCTTCTTTAGATTCTTCTTAGTAGTGTTGCTTGTTTCCTTGGTTTCTTATTCTTTTGGGTTACTTTTTTTTGTTCTTCGCATAGGTGTTGGTATAACTTTTCATTTCCTTTTCCCCTTTTACCTCTTTGTTAATGTAGTTTTATGTAATTTACTTGTATTGCAGGCTCCTAATTTGAATATTATCTACTAACAATATTTTGAATCTTCGAATTTTTAGGAATCTCTTAACACCGAAGAGTCTAAAGAGGACATTGTTTCTTCGTCCTCCCTCCAAGAGCAACAGCGAGTGCCTTCGATCAAACAGGAGACCCCTGTGGTTGAACCTGATGTTGTCGATAAAGGATTTGTTATTTTGTCTCGGCAGGAGGCAGAGCATATATCTAAAGAGAAGTCTCTCTCGGAGAAAGATACCTCAGTTGTGACACCTGTTGGGAGCGTCCCTTCATCCCCAAGAGGGGAAGGTGATGATACGATTGCATCTAACGCTTCTCCTATCCCAGACGAGGAGGTATCCTTACCTGTTTTTGAAACGGGGGAGCTCGTACCGTGCATGACGACTCTCGAAGTCGGATCCCAGACTGGCAACAGTCTCGTGGAGCAACCAAACACTCGAAAGCTGGCGCCTGTCCCGGAGTTGACCACTAAGAGTGTAGGGATCACCTGCCATCCCCCGGTAGACATGGAAGTTCAGACACAGTTCTCTTCAAGAACTCAAACTCCAGATGTTGTGAAAGCTGTTACACCTAAAGAGAGAGATATGGCGACCTCCCCCATCGAGGTGGAAGTTAAAAAGGACAAGATTCAGGTTATACAAAGGATCACAGGAGACGAAGAAACTATAGAAATCGCTACAAAATCAGACATATGCCAGAATAAAGAACCCTCCCCTCCTGTCGACAGCAGCGCACTAGTCCCAAGTGAATATGCGCGCTCAGAACACGAAGATCTCTTGGTGAATGTCAGATACAAAGGTAGACCAGACGAGCCGAGTATGGAAACCGGCGGAGCAATGTCCGAGCTGAACATTATTCACTCAACACCGCAATCCTTTGAAACGGTCGTGGTGGATCCAGATGAAACTACCACAGAGGTCATCGTCGACGCGGATGGCACCAAGAGAATCTTTGTGCGTAAGGTTCGACGCACCGTTCTATCGGTGCAACAACACCAGACAGTACAGCACGGATTGACAACCTTGACGACGTCTAGTTTTGGTCCAGAGGGCACTGTCCCCGTGACGCAATCCGTAGCATTTTCTGAAGTCATTTTACAGGGCCAGAAAAATACCGTGGCTCATACCCGAGGAGACGGGCAGACCGCGGTTACCACAAGTCAGTCGTACGCCGGCCACGTGGCGGCGGGGGTGCCAGGAGGAGAAGTGACGGTGTCTGAATTTCCTCTGGACCACAACACGAGACGCTTGCATACCACTATCCGCCAGGAGAATCTGCTTCCACCCTCTTACTGAGGGGGTTGCACCCTCACGGCCAAGAAGGGGATGTGACCATCACAGAGCTTCCTCAAGAAACCGCCTATGACCCGGCACAAGAGGGACCAGACTTAGTCACGACCTCGACCTCTAGTGTGCACGCAGTGGTGCAGCAGGTGACAAAGAGGATCGTGCGCAAGGTACGGAAAGTGATCCGCCGCGTGGTTATCGTTGATGGCAAGGAGCGTGTCACGGAGGAGGTCATAGAGGAACCCGAGGAGGTCGAGATAACAGAAGAAGGAATCCCGAGAGTAAACATCGATATCAGAAGATCAGAGGATGGTGTGGACCTAGCCACGCAGTCGGAACCGCCGTTTGAAACCGAGTCTGTTAATATTCCATCCACACTTGTGACAGAAGAGACAGTAATGCGAGATGTGCCGACTGAGTTTGTATTAGATCCTGATGAAGGCCTATAGTGTTTGATAGCGGCCAAATACAGTCATCAGGAGGACGAGAACCTTTAGAATACTCAACCCCGCTACAAATAGATGACCCGCAACTCACCGATACTGTTCATACAACAAGAAGACGGATAATTCGTAAAGTTGTGGTGAAAAATGGTAAAGAATCTTTTACAGAAGAAGTTATTGATGAGCCCGAAGAAGTTGAAGTAACGGAAAGGTCCAACATTCCGCTCGCTATCGACAATCGTATAGCAGTACCCACATTTTCAAAAAAACATGGGGAAGATTACTCTGTTGAAGAACCTCGATATGATACATCAGATGCTGAATATAAAACTACAGAGTCTAACATAGGAGGGATTGTATCTCCCACTGTACATAGGACAAGAAGAAGAATCATTAGGAAAATCATAATTAAGGATGGTAAAGAGCACGTGTCAAAAGAAACTATAGACGAACCAGAATACCTTGGCAACATAGATGATCATCAGCTCCAACAATCCTCACAGCTAGAGCCAGGTTCTGTCTATACTGAAAACACAGTTGATAAAGTTATACAAACGTTTGTGGACAAAGATGGACAAAAGCAGGTAATGAAAGAACCTTTAGAACCAACCTCCGGCGAAAAAATAGTACCTTCAAGTGTTGTTGAGGTTAACACACAGAGTAAATTACTACCTTCGACAACTGATGTAGTTGAAGAACCAACAGACAAAGATAATACCATGGAGTCATCTAGGAATAAATCTCACAAGAAACACAAACCTAAAAAGACTTCTGAAGGGCTTATCAAAAGAACAGGGTCATTTAGTGATAAAGATGACAAAGAACAACCAACCGATGTTATTAAAGGTGCTTCTAAAGCTCAACCTAAAGATGAACAATCCCCTCAACAGTTTGGAGATAAACAAATAGATACTTCGTCTGTAACTATTTCTCATACACCAGAGGAAATAGTAAAAACACCAGAGCAACTTCTTCCTGGTGAAAATAACGAACCAGACGTAAAGGGTCAGTTTTATTCAAAGTCAAAAAAGACAATCGTTTCAAAACCTGTTGACCGAGCTATAGATGTGGGTGATCCTGAAGAACCTGAATCTCTGAAGGCATCTGAAGGTAAGCAAACGCCTGTTGATAGTTCTGAGGAGATGACGACGTCAAGTGAATATTTACCCGTGGGTGGAATTACCCATGTAACCAGGAGGAAGATTATCAAGAAAGTTATTGTGAAAGACGGTAAAGAGTATTCAACAAAAGAGGTGGTAGAAGAACCAGAAGAATGGAGTGGTTTTGAAGGCAAGGTGCCAACAATATCGCACATTGCAAGTCATGAAACACAGACCTCTCCAGATTTTGTGAATGTTCAAACAATTAACAGACGAATAGTTCGCAGGGTTGTTACTATTGTTGACGGGAAGAGCATGTCACGAAGAAGTTGTTGATCTACCAGAAGAAACTTCTGAAAGCAAACAACCTCTTGTGACAGTCCATGAAACACAAACTTCTCCAGACCCAAGCTATGTTCCAAACAATCAACAGACGAATAGTTCGCAGGGTTGTTACTATTGTTGACGGGAAGGAGCATGTCACGGAAGAAGTTGTTGATCTACCAGAAGAAACTTCTGAAAGCAAACAACCTCTTGTGACAGTCCATGAAACACAAACTTCTCCAGATCCAAGCTTGTTCCAAACAATCAACAGACGAATAGTTCGCAGGGTTGTTACTATTGTTGACGGGAAGGAGATGTCACCGAAGAAGTTGTTGATCTACCAGAAGAAACTTCTGAAAGCAAACAACCTCTTGTGACAGTCCATGAAACACAAACTTCCCAGATCCAAGCTTGTTCCAAACCATAACAGACGAATAGTTCGCAGGGTTGTTACTATTGTTGACGGGAAGGAGCATGTCACGAAAGAAGTTGTTGATCTACCAGAAGAAACTTCTGAAAGCAAACAACCTCTTGTGACAGTCCATGAAACACAAACTTCTCCAGATCCAAGCTTGTTCCAAACAATCAACAGACGAATAGTTCGCAGGGTTGTTACTATTGTTGACGGGAAGGAGCATGTCACCGAAGAAGTTGTTGATCTACCAGAAGAAACTTCTGAAAGCAAACAACCTCTTGTGACAGTCCATGAAACACAAACTTCTCCAGATCCAAGCTTGTTCCAAACCATTAACAGACGAATAGTTCGCAGGGTTGTTACTATTGTTGACGGGAAGGAGCATGTCACGGAAGAAGTTGTTGATCTACCAGAAGAAACTTCTGAAAGCAAACAACCTCTTGTGACAGTCCATGAAACACAAACTTCTCCAGATCCAAGCTTGTTCCAAACAATCAACAGACGAATAGTTCGCAGGGTTGTTACTATTGTTGACGGGAAGGAGCATGTCACGGAAGAAGTTGTTGATCTACCAGAAGGATCAGAAGATATTGCTGCCGTTTATAGCGTAGAACCGATCATTACATCTCGCGTGACACAAACGTTTCCAGACATCATAGAGCAAAAGATAACTCGCAATATCTCCATCACTGAAGATGGTCAGGAATACACCACAGAAGTAGCTTCACCAGATGTGCGGGACATTGACAGCAAAGAGATTATATTGAAACCATCAAATAACTCTCGCATAACACCAGTTACAGAAACTATAGAGAACATTGGAGGTACCCCTCGTGTTGTCAAAGACGGTAAAGAACACGTGACAGAAGTAGTTGTGGATACACCGGAAGACGTCATTTTACAAGAAGGTGGCAAACCTGCCGACACTCAAACTATTCACACTTCTAGCGTTATTCGGAGAAGAAGAAGAAAAGTAATACAAAAAGTTGAAATCATCGATGGTAAAGAACATATATCAAAGGAAGTAATAGAGGAACCAGAAGAAGTAACAGTCATTGATAACGATAACTCGGCCAAGTCACCTTTGGAACACCTTGGCAGTGCCCAAACTCCATCCACGACTGAAGTTATTCATAAGACCAGAAAAAGGGTGATACAAAAAGTTACAATTATTGACGGTGAAAAACACATCTCTGAAGAAAAGATAGAAGATCCAGTAGATTTTGAAGAAATCAAACCTAAGCCTGAAACTGAAAACCACATTACTTCAGTCACTATAGATGAATCAAAGCCTAAGGATGTTTCAGAACAGATACATATAACTCCAGAAGATAGAATAGCCCAAACCAAAGTTGAGATTAAGCCTTCATCTGACACACCTACTGAAGAGTCGTCAGGCGAGTCAACACCATCAGATGTAAAAACAAAGTTGGTCAAATCAGCTGACCATAAATCAAAGAAAAAATCAAAGAAAACTAGATCAACACCTGAAAAATATCCAGGTTTAGAAAGTCATAAGGACACTCTCACTATGTTCATCGACCAAGAACGTAAAGCTTTTGTTCCTGATATTCCAAACATCCCTCAAGTCACTGATACTAAATTATCGGAAAATGTAGATACATTCTCTTTAACAACACCTTTAATAGAGGAACATTTTGATAAAATAACAAAACCCGTTCCAGCTGAAAGAAACATTTTTGAACTGGTAGAACCTGCTAAAATAAAACTAGTTGAAGCAGTGGAACCATCTGAAATAAAACCTGTTGAAGCAGTGGAACCAGCTGAAAGAAAAGATCCTAAAAAAATCAAATCAACTAAAAGAAAGCCTATTAAATCACCAGAAATAGTTAAAACAAAAACAGTTGAAACCATAGAACCAGCTGAAAGAAAACCTGTTGAAGCAGTGGAGTCAGTTGAAAGAAAACCTGTTGAAGCGGTGGAACCGGCCAAAAGAAAACCTGTTGAAGCGGTGGAACCAGCTGAAAGAAAACCTGTTGTAAGCAGTGGAAATCCGGCCAAAAGAAAACCGGCTGAAGCAGTGGAACCAGCCGAAAGAAAACCTGTTGAAGCAGTGGAACCAGCTGAAAGAAAACCTGTTGAAGCAGTGGAACCAGCTGAAAGAAAACCTGTTGAAGCAGTGAACCAGCTGAAAGAAAACCTGTTGAAGCAGTGAACCAGCTGAAAGAAAACCTGTTGAAGCAGTGAACCATAAAGAAAACCGTGAAGCAGTGGAACCAGCAAAAAACCTGTTGAAAGCCAGTGGAACCAGCTGAAAGAAAACCTGTTGAAGCAGTGAAACCGGCCAAAAGAAAACCGGCTGAAGCAGTGGAACCAGCTGAAAGAAAACCTGTTGAAGCAGTGAAACCAGCTGAAATAACACCTGTTGAAGCAGGAGAACCAGCTGAAAGAAAAGATTCCAAAAAAATCAAACCAACTAAAGAAAGTCTATTAAATCATCAGAAACAGTTAAACAAAAACCGTTGAAACCATAGAACAGCTGAAGAAAACCTAATAAAGCTGTGGAACCAGCTGAAAGAAAACCTGTTGAAGCAGTGGAACCAACTGAGAGAAAACCTGTTGAATCAGTGGAACCAGCTGAAAGAAAACCTGTTGAAGCAGTAGAACCGGCCGAAAGAAAACCTGTTGAAGCAGTGGAACCGGCCGAAAGAAAACCTGTTGAAGCAGTAGAACCGGCCAAAAGAAAACCGGCTGAAGCAGTGGAACCGGCCAGAAGAAAACCGGCTGAAGAAGTGGAATTGGCTGAAAGAAAAACTGTTGACCCACAAGAACCACCTGAAACAAAACTTGATGAGCCGGCAAAAAGGCCTGAAAAACATTCTAGTAAAGTAGTAAAATCAGCTAAAAGAAAAATCAATGAAGCAACTGTACCAGCCGAAGTAAAGCTTGTTGATGCAGTAGAGACAGATAAAAGAAAACCTGTCAAAGAAGTAGATCCAAATGAAAATCAACCTCTGGAAACATTAAAAGCTGTTCAAACAAAACCTGTCGAAATGGCAGAATCAGATCAAACAAAAACTGTTGAATCAATTAAATTGACCGAAAAAAAATATGTCGAGCTAGTAGAACAAGACGAAAGTAGGCCTGTTGAATCAATTGAACGAGATCAAAGAAAATTAATCGACACAGTGGAGTCAGTTACAATTACTTCTGTTGATCCAATAGTAGATGAGGAATCAGCTGTAGAAAGGAAACCTCATATTAAAACTCCAATGAGAGAAAAGGATAAAATTGAAACTACAACAAAAACCAGGTCATCACTTGAAGAGAAACTCCCAGAAGATATAAAGGATGAATCTGTCCAGTTAGCGAAGGTGTTGGTGAGAAAGGTACCAAAGAAACCTAGTGATGCGACTACCCAGCCTGGCACTGCCGGGTGTCTTGTGAGCACTTTACAGGAACCTCCAGATCAAACGGTTCAGAGTATAGAAATCTCCCTGAGTGTTCAAGAGAAGTCAAAGCCACATAAAGAGGGAGTGAGACCTAAAGTTTCTGGCGCTTTTAAAGTAGAAGAGAAGCTCTTAGGTATTGGTGAAAATAATGAACCGGGCATTCAAGATCGTGCAATCGTTAAAGAAGACGTGCTTATTCAGTTCCCTGGACAGACGGTTACTACTCAGACCTTCCTTGAAGAAGAAAGGAAGGCCTTCATTCCTCATCCCAAAACTGCTTTGGTTCAACCGGTTATTTCTGCTGAACTCAAGCCTACACTATCTAATATTCTAGTTGAAGACAAGGTAAAGCCAGAATCTGGAGTGATTGAAAAAGTAGAAACGACAAAAAGTGATAGAGATAATAGTTCATCTAAAAAAGGTAAGAAAAAGAAGAAACCAAAAGATAAAGAACATAAAGAAAGTTCCCAAGAAGAAACGTCGGTATCTTCTCCCGAACGTCCATACACCAAAACCCCCGAGGAAAGTCCAGAAAGTCCAAAAGACAGAAGACCCCTTTCTGATGATAGACTAGATGAAGTGTCTGTAGAGACATCTTTGGCAGAGTCAACAGAAATAATTCTCCCGAGTTCAGGTTCGTCCGATACCACCAAACCCACAGAACAAGAAATCATAGTGTTTGAAACATCGCCTCTTCTGCCTTCAGAAATAGACAGTGATAAAACTCATGATACTGGTTACGAACCAGAGGACAAAACATTGGACGAAGTGTCTTTGATCGATGAAGACAAAAATAAGAGCAAAAGAAAGAAGAAGAAAAAACAAAAACTGAAAGTGAAGAGTTTGGGAGAATCTTCTGATGTGGCTCCAAAGTCTAGTGCCGAGCCTCACGCCGACACAACGGATGTTAGCAGCTTGGAATCACCAGATAAAGAGATGACTTCGCCAAAATTCGTTGAGGCTCCAAGGTCGTCTGTGGAAAGCACTGATGAGACTCTAAAAGAAGGCAAGGAACGAGACAAGAAAGGTAAGAAGAGGAAAAGGGATAGAGAGGATGAGCGTAGAGAAAAAAACCCTGTATTCAAAGAACCGGAACCGGTGTTGAAGACCGCCGAGCCACTGGAGGATGATTTCAATTCAGAATCTTACAGAACATTAACAGACACAGACGTAGTTAAAGTAATTGAAGAAGGCTTTCCGACTCGTCCACCGAGTGAAACTGTCAATTACCTCTCAGATGAAATACCTGTTGTTGTGCCTGTAGTTACACTTCTACAAACCCAGGAGGAATACGTGCAAACTATGACACCTGAGGCAACAGTACCTGAAAAGGTTGACACAATAAATACTTCCATGCAGACTACGCCAGAACCGAGAATTGAAGTAAGTGCTCAGACTGTAACTCCGGAGATTATAAAACCAGAAAAGATAGAATCCACCGACTTTTCTATACAAACCCAGCAGGAGGAGTTGATACCAACAACCGAAGAGTTTGCACAGACAGTGACACCAGAAGACACCTCGGTGAATGTTGTGGAATCATCCATGCAAACTGTAGTAGTGGAACCGACACCTGTGCACGAGGAATCTGCACAAACCATCACACCCGAGGCTGTGGAGGTACCTAAAGTTGAAACCACCGACTCGTTCATACAAACACTGACCGAGGAAATCACACCAAGCCAGGATGAATCTGCACAGACGAGTCCAGAACCCGTTGTTGCGCCAGCCGAGACAAGTGAAACTTCCATGCAAACCTCCAAAGAGGAAGTGACTCCGACCCAAGAGGGATCCATGCAGACAGTGACACCAGACGTACTCAGGGTGGACGTGACAGAAGTGTCTGTTCAAACGGCTCAGGTAGAAGTTGTCCCCACCTCTGAAGAGTCCATGCAAACAATGACACCAGAACTACCTGTGGGTCAAGTTGTTGACACCACAGAGGGGTCTAGTCAGACCACCCAAGTTGCACCCATCTTGCAAGAAGGATCTATGCAGACAGTTTCTCCCGAGGTGTCAGAACCAGAGAAAGTGGTAACGTCGGACACATCTATTCAGACTATCAAAGAGGAAATAACTCCCACAGCTGAAGAAAGTGCACAAACAGTAACACCAGAAGTTGAAAAGGCTGAAATAACGGAAATTTCGACTCAAGACAACAAAAGAAGAACCCATACCAACCCAAGAGGGGTACGCTCAAACAATATCGCCAGAAGTACCTCTAGCCGTAGTCGTGGAAACAACAGATGTTCATATTCAGACGGTGAAGGAGGAAACTCCGCCAACTCTGGAGGGGTACTCACAAACTATCTCTCCAGAAATATCCATCACAGAGACATCGGAGAGATCTATACAGACCAGGAAAGAGTCGCTCTTGCCCACATCAGAGGTTCACTCTCAAACGACTACTTCAGATGTTCCTGAACGACTCATCACACAGACAATGGATTCCTCCATTCAAACTAGCAAGGAAGATCTACAGCCGACGCACACACAAACTATCTCATTAGAGCCCCTGGTAAATCAAGAAGTACAAGAGAAGGGTCGGACCTCTGACTCTTCAATGCAGACAAAACCAGTCTTAGTCCGGGAGTTTGCCGAGGAGCGGGCACCGTCTTCGTCGTCGATGAGCCATATGAAGTCCATGTGCAGACATCCGTCACTTTCACTCCTGAAGTTGGAGGACCTTGGAGGACTGAATACGATACAAGAACTTGGGGTCAGGAGGGACCTGGAAGAACTCAAGAGTTTGTTCCCACGCCAGATGTGAAGGCGACAAGATTCGAACACGACCCATGGAGCCGACAGGATGTTCAAGTGACGAGGAAGGTAACAAGCTACATTCCTGGGGACGAAACACAATCGTTAGTTGATATTGTGTCCCAGGTACCATCAGGAGAGACGAACATACTGTCTCTATCACAGAAGTTTCAGGTGACGAGAAACAAAGTTTCCACATACCTCCCGAAACTAGTGAACAAATTGAAAAACTTTTACTTGTCTCTAAAGACGTCTCTGCAGATAGAAATATAAAGGGGGATGTGCTCAAGTTTATTTCATCTGAAAAAACTCCAGACCGCGATTCGGAAACAAAAGGAAAGAAGATTAGAAAGAAAAAGAACAGACGATATCAGGATTCTGATAGCAGCGATGCCATTGATAAAGGGTATGAAAAGCAAACAAGGTCCTCTGAAAGTGTTTCAGAACCATCAGGTTCGGAAAGGACCGAGAGTTCGTTGGAAGAAGTGCTGAGCTCGGCTCGACCGACGGGAGAAGACTTGCCAACAAAGGGAGCGGCGAAATAATTGCTAGAGTCACTTTCGAAGGAGATATAGAGGAATCTACCGAGGTGCAAGCAATTGGTAAAGATAATGAAAAGTCTGTAACACCAGAAATCAAACCAACTCCAGAAGCTAATACTGATAAAAAGGGTAAGAAATCAAAGAGGAGTTCCAGAAAGCCAACGTTACCAACAGAAAGAACAGGCATATCAAATCAACTCCCGATTTCCCCCCTCTATCTAGTCCTGAAGAAAGTATAGTAGGTACTAAACTTTCATACTCGGACGTCACAAAATCTGGTAAAACCGACTCTCAACAAGAAAGTGCTATATTTTTGAGTGCTGAGAAAGGAGAAGACGTTGGTCTGCCAACCAAAACTGAACACTTACCTGAACACCTTGTGCACAACTTGGCCACAGATTTTAACATTATATCAGATCCAGGTTCAGTGGAAGGAAAACTCGTACCTCAATTCAATGTATCTACTCGGGCACCTAAACAAGAGAAACCTAAAGAAATTGATACAATTGATGACATGAGTATAGCAACTAAACATCAAACAAACATTCCAGATGATTCATTGCCTCAATCTTCTACTCTTGAAGAACTTCCATCAGACAATAAAGCTCTATCAGATGACGCTCTAGTACAAGAAAAACAGAAAACTCCACCAATATATTTATCGAAAGGAAAATCATCATCTCCGATTACCACATTTGACAGAGATGACCCCACTAAATATCCGATGCTGAAAGCACCCAAAGAACAAGCGCTTGCAGTAAAATGGGACAAAGCGAGCAATATAATATCTGAACGGGTCAAGAACCTCCAAAACGCCCGTAAAACAACTCACATCAGTGGAGTCATGTATTTGGCAACACTTCAGCAGACGGATCCAGAAGAATCTCCTAACAAAAACCTGAAAAACTGCAGAACAATCTGAGTCTCTTACAAAGTGCGGTGCAGCAGAAAGACATAGTCGTGATAAAAAGAACAATCATTACAACTGTAGAGACAATCACAACTTGGCTGGAGACAATAGAGTACCGTGTCTATTTGAGCAGACAGCAAAATAAAACGGCGCCTACTCCTGAGCAAGTTAGAGAATTTGTGGCCCTCAAAGAAGAGATAAACTTGATTGAAAACGGTGTTGATGCATTGGGGGGAGTTCTTGATACCGCTAGAGAAATTTGCAACGACGATGATAAAATTCGAATAAAGGAGTATTTGGCGTCCCTCCAGGAACATGTGAGGGCGGTGGAAGAGATAACTCAGGAGAACGAAGCAGAGTCGACAAAAGATCTTAACCGCTGGGAAGAGTTCCTCAACGGGGTGAACAACATCAGTGTCCTTGTGGAGGAACTGAAGCAGCAACTTGAAGATGTCGTGGAATCTGAGTTTACTTCTACTCAGAGGAAGCTGGAAGAGCTGGACAAGATCGAGGCCTCCAACAGGTGTCACACGGTCAAGACGACCCACCTCCTGACAACGGCGAGGAACCTGATGAGGGACTTCCCAGGGAGGGTGGTGCCCCGGAAACTTACACTTCCCACGAGAATACAAGGATCATTGAGCACGGGATAGGGTTAGAGCGAGAGAGACTTCTCCAGTTGCTGTCGCTTGCCGACGAGTACGAGCAGACATTGAATGAGTTTGCCCAGATCATAGACGTGGCGGATGCTCTGGTCGAGAGCCCCATTTCAGTGGTGAGTCTGGAGCACTTGCAGGAAGAGATGCAGAAACACCGCAAGTTCTTTGTGAATCTGAGCCACTGTCGTGGGATCCTGGAGTCGCTGGAAGGGAATCTAGACCCGGAGACTAGGTCCTTGCACTCTGAGCTCCACCAGTCTTTGCACCACCGTGCGACGGCAATACTGGACAAGGCTGCGGGCAGAGCCCAGCAAATGGCTCTAGCGCGTCCCGGTGGACCGTATTGGAGCAGGGGATGAAGGAGGAACGAGGTTGGCTACAAGTGGCTCACCAAAGAGTACCTGATCTTCAGACTGTCAAGTCGACTGAATACGACCAGTACATCTCTCTTTATCAGGTGAGGATTTTTTTTATAAATAACAAAATATTACTATTGTATTATCTTTATGAGGGCATGCTTAGCCCTCTGGCTCTCTGGTTCAATTCCAATTGCTGCCAAAGTGTACAATTATTCCCTTTAATGTTGTCATAACAAACATGAGGCAATTTTTGTATGAATAATTATTTTCTATACAAAATCAAACCGAAAGTTATATGAAGATAAAATATCAATATGCATACATAATACATACCTACGTACATACCTAATAACACTGTTCCCTTATGGGGTAGGCAAGAAACTGTGCATATACCTCAAAAAACAACTCCCTACTTAATCCATCTTCCCTAACTTTCTCCACACTTCCCTACCCTTGTCTATACTCTTCGCTTTAACAACACCGAGTCATACATGCGCTTTTATTCTTAAAACTCTGAATGTTTCTCTTTTCCACAAAATTCGTCTACAACATTTAGCCACGTGCTACATGGCCCTCCCCTTCCTTTTGATCACCACACTCTACCTTCATATATTCGCTTCGTCACTCGCTCCACCTCATCCTCTCAACACGCCCAAACCAACGTAAGATGCTTCTTTCACATTGACCTATTGGATTTGCTTTCAAATCCCACTCCTTCAGCACCCATTCATCATTTACTCTGTCCTTACAAGTTTTTCCACAAACATTTCTTAAATACCTCATTCCAACGCATTCACCTTACTCTTGTGTTTCTCCTGACAAACCCACACTTTACTTCCATAAAACAATGTTGGCGTCGACACACTTTTATATACTTCCATCTTTGCCCTTTTGATACGTATTAGTAAAATAGGCTATAAAATTATAATAATGACATTTTGTTGTATTTTCCTCAGAGTAAAGAAAGTTTTGAAATTATTTTAGTTAAACTCATGTGCTAGAGGTTTAATTTTTCCATTTATTTATGTCTGTAAATCACTATTTAGAGGTTGAGAATGTTTCTCATTAGTCAAAGTTAGTTTTTCAAGCCATGTGAATGTTTCTGTCCCCGGTCAAGTCCTTGTCGTCAGACCTTGCGGTTCATCATGCTCGCATCATCCAACTCCTGGGAGTGGCCCACCGCCTGCAGGAAATAGTGATGTGCCGTGACCTGGATGCTCGCTACGACGAGCACCTCGAGGTGATCCTGAAACTGCAAGACGAGGTCAACACGAGCCTGCGTCGACTGCTGGCCTTCGGGGACGCCTGGTCCATATACGACCTCATGACAGACAAGCTGGACAGCTGGATGCAGCGTGCTGAGAGGGAACTCAACAGTGTGTCTGCACAGACCGTGCCCCCGGGGGGGAACATGCGGCAGTTCTGGGTGAGGGCAAACGTATTACTCTCGTGTGTAAATGGAGAAGCTTCTCAGAACATTTATTTGCTAGCATGCTCCAGTACCATTTCTGACTAGTATTTATTTATTTTAGGTATTTAACGTGCACTTTCTGAACCGATTGATTATATCAGTGCACAAATTATTAATTAACTTATATCTAGAACAGACACAAAACACCCAGCCCCCAACTGTTAATAAATAATAGTGAAAGAGGAAACCTACAATACACCAATGATAAATTTTTCAACCATACTGAGAATCGAACCTGGGACTCTTAGCTCAGTAGACACACACACTACAGACTGAGCTATGGTGTCTTTATTACTGAGTAGTACATACTTTAATTTTTAATAGATAATTATCGGGGTGTTCAGTGACCTGTAAAACAGGTTGATAAAACAGACAGGTGAATTATTCCTTATTACTTACCCCTATGGGGATTTTACTATGTTTTTAATGTTGTTTAAGGTCCTAATGACCTCATTGTGTCAACAGGCCTATAAACCCCCATAATAAATGTAATAATAAAAACTTGGGTTAGGTGCTTATTAGCTTAATTTTTTTTTCCCATTCTGCTTGTATCAGGGTCTAAGAAAAGACTAATGACCTAATTTTGTTTTTATATGATGTCTGTAGTAATTTCTAAATTTAACTGTTGTGGCCCATAGCCAAGATGCGGCCATAGATGATGTCACTTTCAGTGTCGTAAATAAATGTTGTTTGATCTCAGTGAGTGTTGCACTACATCGTGAACGATGTTGTCTGTCTACTAACTCTATAACTGCTCATTCATACCAACTGAAAATACACCAGTTAAAACGTTTCAACAAGATTCCACTTGGAGATACTTTTATTTTAACTATCTTTCGAACATAGTTTGGCATGTGAGACCTTCTATCTTTTAAGACATTTACACATAGTATGTATAATCTTTACACCACGGTCAGTGGCAGCGGTGTAAAGTGTGGGCCCTGTTCCTCTTTTCATTGTAAAAGTTGTGGTGTTGTGTTTGCTACACGTTTCTCTTACTGTGTATATTATTCTCTGTGTGTCCACCCTGAACTGTAGCGAGCTTACCTTCTTGGTTCCACTATGGTATAGCTTATATGATAGGGGCATAGTGTAATAGTTCATGGTAAACAAGATATTACATTGGGAATCAAAAGTAATCTTTTGAGTTTAATTTCAGATTAGTAGTCAGCTCAGTATCTTTGAGGCTAAAATATTGATATAAATTAAGAGGTTATAACTTTTTGCATTCACGACTTTAATTAACTCTCATGTGCTGGCGTCTTATAGTTCTTAGTTCTCAGCCCATTGATGACTTATAAGGCGAATAATACGATCCGAACTGGTCATCTCCGTTAAAACATTTCCACTCTCGTTGTTGACAAGGGGAGAATGTAGAAAACCACACTTTCTTGTTTGAGCAGAGTATTTTATAAAATTTCACAGTTAAGGCGCTAGATTAGTTGACGCGGAAATCCCTAAACGCCATAAATCAAGTGGGGTTATAACGTTCCTGGGTGATGGCTGTCAATAGGAGAAATAAACAGGGGAGGAGGAAAATACAAAACAAATGACAATACAGTTTGTGTTTTATTAAATGACATAATTTATTTCTCAAAGATCCATTCCACGCTCCTATAACAGTTACCTTTCGTTTCCCGGACATTTAGCTCTTAATGATCAACAGGAATATGTGGATTGTTGGACTTTTGTCTGTCAACTGTTAGACTATGTTTACAAGTCTATATATGTATAGAGCCATAGAACATAGTTTAGTGTTCATTACAGTAAACAACAAACTCGTGGATGTAAACTATGTTTACAAGTCTATATATGTATAGAGCCATAGAACATAGTTTAGTGTTCATTACAGTAAACAACAAACTCGTGGACTGTTAAACTATGTTTACAAGTCTATATATGTATAGAGCCATAGAACATAGTTTAGTGTTCATTACAGTAAACAACAAACTCGTGGACTGTTAAACTATGTTTACAAGTCTATATATGTATAGAGCCATAGAACATAGTTTAGTGTTCATTACAGTAAACAACAAACTAGTGGACTGTTAGGAGGTTTTGTCGCTATTTACTAAGTGCAACATCTGATTGGCACTGAGCTAGCACTTTTAATCGACTGGGAAATGTTCTCCTAAAAGGGGAAATACTGACCCTGTATTGTTTTATTTTGTGAGAACTTTGACTTTACTATTTGAGTGCACCTGTCCCGCAGGAGCTGAAGGCTCAGTACGAGCTGCACAACAACGTGCGCAATGAAGCAAGCGGACACTTTGAGAACGCACTACGCGTGATCCCCGTCGCCGACGAGATGGCCCAGAGGCAACTGAATGCGCAGCTGGAGGAACGGTGGCGTGGTCTGTCTGCGCGCATCTCTGGTATCCAGACGGCGGTGATGGACAGTGTGACCGGGCCGGATGTGCTGGTGACGGATAAGCTCGGCATCCTGGAGAGGGAACTGCAGGAGCTGCAGGCCAGCCTGGAGGACATGCACGGAGTCATCAAGAGTGAGGAGGAGCTGAGTCTGTACGTTGAGAGGCTCCAGGTTAGTTCTCTGTAACACTTTAATAATTACTAAATCAACTTAATCGTTTGCACACTGAAGATGCCATTTCTCTAACGAATTTGTTTTTCGATGACGTTTTACTAACTACAGTTAATACGAAAACAAACTATATTTACATACTGGCTTTATTATTTTAAAATATTTTTAATTTTAACTCTGTAAAAATGGTTAATCTGGAGTTAGCGGCGGAGTTAAGTAGAGTGTTGACCAGGGTAAGCTGGGATTGTTTAAACTCTACCTGTGATATGTTCTCGAGACAGAGTGGGAGAGAACATATCACAGGTAGAGTATTGTCT
Source organism: Timema podura (assembly GCA_033556935.1). Lineage (NCBI taxonomy): Eukaryota > Metazoa > Arthropoda > Insecta > Phasmatodea > Timematidae > Timema > Timema podura. Next base: position 58,010,755 of record JAVRXN010000012.1, on the reverse strand, counting down.
TGCTCCTTGCTAACTCGTCAACATTCCGCGACATGACCTTGGGGGCTTAGTATTAAACATCGAGCTTCTTTATTTTCAAATATCGCAACTAAACTTAATATGTTCAAATAAGGTTTTATTGATGTTTAATGATTTTAAACTAAAAAATACATAATTTTCTAAGAGTATGAATACATCCCCTGGTTATTTATGTGGAGATTTCTCACGCTTGGTGCGACTGTTTGTGTGTCTCAGGTGCTGTACAGTCGAGTGGAGCACATCCAGGAGGAACTGGGCCGCTTGGGACTCCTGTCGGCCACAGAGTCCGAGCGGGTGGGGGCCCTACTATCCACCGCACGTCACGTTGAGCTGCAAGTGTCGGAGGAACTGGAGGGTGCCATCGTGCTTCGGGAGAGGCTCAAGGCCATCCAGACAGGACTGGCCCGTGTACGCAGGGACCACCAGAGGGCCGGTACGGTTCTCGACCAGTGTGAGACCAGCGAGCGTCTCGGCAGCGACGTCGTGGAACAGGCGCTCAACAACTGCAAGGTGACACAACTATTTATTACAAACACATTCTTTTTCCAAAACAGTTGTCATACAATCTCCCCCACTTCGGTGGCCGTATTCATCACTAGCCCATCAGTGTAATTAGTACATAGGCAGATAACCTAAATAGGTAGTAAAACACGGTGCTAAAAAAAATCTCTGTTATTTACAACTAATTGAACAAGTGTTAATATTTCTCCATGTTATAACGATTGTTTGGTCCTTTTCCAGTCTGTGGGAGAAGAACTAGTGACCCACTGGCAAGAGATCATGACCTTGCGCCAGTTGCTGCACACTTTACCCACCAGTCTGCGCGTGTCTGTCTCTCCTGTGCGCGTGGAGCGCGACATCTCATCAGTGCAAGACGACCACACGGCGCTGGAGGACCGATGCCGACAGCTGCTGGCGCGACTGGCAGCAAGGCTGGCGCTGTGGCGGCGGTTTGAACGACAACTGGAGATGGTGCAGCAGTCGGTGCAGGAGACTGACTACATGATGGAGCTGCTGACGGTGCAGGGCGCCGTTGACTACGACCGGCTCCTCAAGGCCACAGAGAGGCTAGAGGTGAGTGACTGTGTATACTCTGCATCTGGCAAGGCCTGGACCTTGAGGGGTGGTAACAGGGGGAGGTGTTCTAACTTGTTTCATCAGGGCTGCTCTTAGTAGACCCGGGGCCTTTGGAAAACTTCGTTTACGGGGCCCCCGGCTATCTCCCTTCTCCCCTCTAACACTGCCCTAAAGATAATGATCAAACTCAATTTTTGGTTTACTCTTATTACAATAGTTTGCACCTATCTACCAATTTTCAACCATATAAGGTATCAATAAATGTCCTAAAAGGTAAATACATGCAATAATTAATGCCAGAAGCCGCGTTTTTATACATATAAGGGTTGATTTCTCCCCAGCGAACTTTATCTGTATAAAGGTTCAAAGAACAACTGTGACAAGTTTGAATAAAATCAGTTAATGCGTTCAAAAGTTATCTTGAGACATATCCACTACAGATGGACAAATACAAACCAGTGGAGTTAAAATTGATAACGCCCTTCACTCGTTCAATCAACCAAACCAGACCAAGTGATTATGTTTTTATTTGTTTTTACACTCTGACAATATTTGATAGATCACCGATACATGGACTCTAAGCCCCAGTATCTGAGCGCGCAAGCAAAACTTTTCCCACCCCAACTTGTTTTTTACCCTGTGTCACTTGAGCAAGAGTTTGCCCCGCTTCCCTGTTCGTAAACTTTGTTAAAAAAAAAATTACAAATGTAAACAAGACAGTGTAGAAGCAATGTACAATAATTTAAAGTAGGTTATAGTGAAGGAATCCAACCTGAAAGAGTTGGGTTAGGTCTAGATAGAAACACACTTCTCTCTGCATTTCTTCTTAAACTTTTAATACTTCCCATTTCTCACTTCTTCACACTTAACATATTCTCATTTTTTGTTTATATACCATAAATCTATTAAGGCCAGTCACCTATACCTCAGTTTTAGCTTCTGTGGTGCTGACTGACAGCTCACAGCTGACTTCTGACGGCTTTGAAAGCTACCAGACCAAATTATGTATCCTACGCCAAACCATATGATCTGCAAAAAACATGTATTTAGCAGTTGTCACTTCTGACAGTCAAAATTTAGGTATATACCTAAATGTTGACTGTCAGAAGTCAGCTGTGAACTGTCAGTCAGCACCAAGAAGCTAAAACTGAGGTATATATTACTTAATACTGGCCTGAACTCCATTATATTATTATACTCCTAGAAATGTCTAAACTTAAGGAAAAAAAACTATTAAATTTAAGTACATCTGGTTAAGCACAAAACAAAAATAAGAAAAACAGATACACTAAAAGAAAAGAAAATTAATATATAACAAAAGAAATTAATAAAATAGAAATAAAAATAATAATAAAATAAAATATAGTCAAATACTAGACTAACTACCTCGTCCTACCACTTACTTTCCAGTTGGTCCACCCCGGGATAAACCCAGTACCCCCTCCCTTCAGGAGTCCCAGCGACCGCCTGGGTCCATGTTTTCAGAGCCCATGGGCCCCCCGGAGGAAGGGTGCACCCACTTAACATATTCACATACAGTTTTAAATTTTCGGAAATCTTCCTTTTTCATATTAAGACACATTTAAATGTATTTTAACCTTAGTTTATTTTATTAAATGGCCAACTTAATAAAGTGCAATCAGTCTTTTGGTAAAATATTCTAGTGGTTAAGCAAGAAGAGCCAAGGAGCTGAGGTGGCGCCCCATCGGGGGCTGAATTCCCTCCCCTATGAAGGGTCAGATAGTATTGCATTTGATTAAATTTCACCTTTTAAGACATTGAGTGAAAACTAAATATAAAAATATTATCGAGTCATAATTATAATGTTATTATAATATACTTATGTTATATGCAGTTGTCTTGAGTTATACGGTTGTTAAAAGGTACTTTGTGTCAGCTGAAGCCGGCTATTTTCTTGACCCCCGACTTTATCCATCATATTGTATGAGCTTGTCCATTTGATAATAACAGTTCAACAATTTTTCTCCACAACATTGCTAAAGGTGTTTTGAGTGAGTGGCCAAACGTTGCCCTTAACCCCCCTGCACCCCATAAAAAACGCTTGTTCTCCTTTAAATATGTTTTAATAATGTAACATATATATTTAGTTTATATGACTTGTTGCCCGCCTCATTGGTTGCACAGTCCTGTGATAGACTGGACTATCACTGAAAGGAGGATCGAGGTCCAAATACTGTCGTTAACGGACTAGTTTCCCCACTCTCCTTCCACACTAATGTGGGTTTCATTTCCTCTAAATGCTACCTTCCTCATCTCTACCCCATTAGTACAAATAGGCTGTTAGTCAAAGTGGGTAGAAACTTCTCTTTTAGACGTGTGAAATTGGACGCAACACTGGTTGTAGCTACTTTTCAACTGTAAGTGAAGCTCAAAGTAGAGGTGGAAAGGCAATCACTCACTTTTAATATCTGTCCAGGCAACAATCTATTTACCCGCTTCGGTGGTCACATGGCCTAAGGAGTCACTCTCGTAATAGGCTAGACAGCAGATTACAGGGAGACTGACGTTTGAATCCCTGTCGGGTGTACTGAGAGTGGTTTTCCACTTTCTTCCCACACAAATGTGGGTACACTTGCTTTAAATTCAACCTTCCTTATCACTAACTCATTAACATAATTAGTACATATGTGTATAGCTTACACAGGTGGGTGGTAAGACGCTGTGCTAAAGAAATAATTATTTCTGAGGATGTTTTGAGCCAAGTTGGTGTTACAAGTGTTTCGAGTGGTTGCGTCATGTCTAGAGCAGGGGTAGATCTTGAACAAGTCAACCATGAGGAGCCCTTAGAAGTGTCCCAAAGTTCCAACCCTTCCTTCGTGTATCAAGTTTAATTTGTTTCTTGGTTAACAGTGTTCACACAGTCTCTAGCGTTATTCTTGAAGTAATGGGGAGGTCAGGGTTTGAATCCTAGCTTGGTGTTCTAAGAGTGGTATTTTTTTTAAATTTTAACTTACATGGTTTTTAACCCTCCCTCCACACAAATATGTGTAATTCCTCTAATTTCTAAGCCCTGATTTTTATAGGAGGTCCATGTTCGACCACCGACATTGATTGAAAGGTTCACAAAAATTTGGCATTCTAGAAACACGTCTTATTTGATTTAGTAAACTATTACTAGCAGAGGTACCCAGGGTAGCCGTACAATTCATTGCATGGTTACCCTGGCAATGCTTTTCTTTGTTTCAAACCGACTGAAAAAAACTCTTCATTTTATTTCTTCAGGCCTAGTTTTTAGTAAATCTAAAGAAATCTAATCAAAATTTAAAACTCAAGCTTTGAGGTGCACTTGTTCGTGTATGAGGGCTACTAATTTCTAAAATTTCAGAACTCTGAGTGCGATAGATATCACGTAATGCTCTTGACAGACAGACAGACTCTTTATTTTATTAATATAGATAAATTCATTTAAAAGTTACCAAAAGGTTCTGACATTACTTATTTATGGATTACTGTATAATTTATCTTTACTTTATTAATTAAACTGGCTAAGAATGTAAAAAACTATTGTATCAACATGAGTTTCCAGTTTTCAAATAACGGGCTTCTTAAGTAAATCAGACTACATTTTTATTGTTCCTCATGTGCTATGAATATGTGAATGTCCTGAGTAGGAATTGCCCCGCGTTGTGATTTATTTTTAACCTTGAATCACTCTTGAATCAATTCCAAGTGTTTTAAAACATAATCTATTGTGTCTGTAATTGCCATACATTTGATGAGCGACAAGACTCTCTGCTTGGAGGAGAAATAAATCGACTCATTAGGGTTCACAGTTTCCCAAACTTTCTTGCTTCACTGCGTCCTCATTTCTCGGGGATTTTTTCCCCCTGCGACACCTCTAGGCCAAAAATAGATAACTTAACAGTTGTATTTATTAAGTAGTTAGGTCCTCACAACTCTTCAAGTATTTATGTGCTAACAACTTAGTAGCCGTTTGAAAAAAAAAATACACATGAATTGAAATGAATAAGTTTTTTTATTTCATAATAACCTCGATTACTCAGTAATGGGATGTTTGTGTGATCATTGTGGACTGCACAACTCCCAAAACCTTGGAATCAAATTAGGCGCTTCCTGTTCCACATTGATTTGCATGCAGTTCTGGTTTAAAAAATTAAAATAATCCTGGGGCGCTGTAGCACACATTTTGGGGACTGCCGCATTAGTAATATTTTCAAGCGGCAGAGGAGGGGCTAGCCACCCAAACGTTTTCCCTGGAGACCCTGGAGAGCATATTTTCAAAGTCCCGGTCAATCCGACCATTCAAGTATATTTATAGTTGAGTGGGTGACCTTTGGTGGAAAGGTTTTGTGGCAAGAAACCAAGAATGGCAACATTGTCAGGACTGTAAACACGGCGGCTAAATTCAGCGGTGATGTCAACATTAGCTCCACCTGGCACTGTGAGGTAATGCGGATATATTTAGTCGACCTGGTGGCATACCTTGATTGTCCATTCACCCTCCCTCCCTGATCCAGTTGGGAGAAAGTGGTTTATCATTAATCAACATTATAGTGTCAAGGACATGATAAGTGTTTGCCAGGTTACACTGTTTTACTCTCACAGGCTTAAACGTGTTAGAGCGTGTTTTGAATTATTTTTTATCGTTTTTTTTCTTTTTGTGTGAGATGATTGAAGGGCTTGTGGAATTGACGTGCTATGCCACAACTGCAACAATTATTGTAGTTTATATTTAATTGTGCTCCTATCAGCACCAGGGTAGACTATGAAACTAGGTTCCCCCCTAAACCTTCTATCGGAGAGCTAATAAAAATAAATGTACTGTTGTAGGTTTAAAAACAACTCCCAAAGTGATAGAAATATACATTATTCTTGCGCAGAGGAAATATAATGTATTTCCTTTCCCCATATTGAAACTCACCTCACTTTGTAGCAGATATTTTATTTTCTAGTTAAATTCGCACCACTCTATCCCTACTCCTATTAATCTTGCACGCTCAAATTATTTAAGATATATTTTGTTTGGTGTCATTATAAATCTGACTTGTGTGAATAAACATCAGTGATTGACATAATATTATTAAACTGTCGCTGGAGCTAATACAAGATATAATAGGTAAGATGATTTTAACTGACATTTCAGTCCTCCCTAGTCATAATGTTAGCTACGCCACTGGCTCCTTTACTTCCTTACGAAACATAGAGAAACTAGATTAGTGGTAATGATTAGAAATTTATTTATTTTTAGCACCACATCCTACTACTCGTTTGGGCTATACGCTGTTTATGAAATTTAATTATTTGCATTCACTTTTTATTAAGGTGCAAAGTATAATATTAAAATATTTATTGATTTAAAATGATAGGTTATATAAAAAAAAGGGTCGCCAAAGTTTAGATACTTTAATTTTTGCACCACTGTTTTTTTGAAACTATTGCCACTGAGCCTAAAACTTTTTACTCTTCTGTTGGTGCGGGTGCAGTTTACACTCTCAAACTGGATAGAGTACATCCTATTGTTGATGTGACTTGTGTAGTTCTTCCATGAAACTTGTGATTAACTCAAGTAAGTCTAAAGTTAGCAGTGTTTGTGTGTTATGTCACCACGAGGTGGTTTCACACACGCGCCTTTACTGCCGTAATTAACTACTTTAACACTCCACTATGCGTACAATATACAGTCACTACAGTGCGTGTCATGCTAGAAGATACCTTCACCTATACCAGTAAGAGGTATATAATATACAGTCACTACAGTGCCGTGCTCATGCTAGAAGATACTTCACACTATACCAGTAAGAGGTATATAATATACAGTCACTAGTGCCGTGCTCATGCTAGAAGATACCTTCACACTATACCAGTAAGAGTTCTATAATATACAGTCACTACAGTGCCGTGCTCATATAGAAGTTACCTTCACACTATACCAGTTAGAGTTCTATAATATACAGTCGCTACAGTGCCGTGCTCATGCTAGAAGATACCTTCACACTATACCAGTAAGAGTTCTAATAATATACAGTCACTACAGTGCTGTGCTCTGCTAGAAGTTACCTTCACACTATACTAGTAAGAGTTCTATAATATACAGTCACTACCAGTGCTGTGCTCTTGCTAGAAGTATCCTTCACACTTACCATAAGAGTTCTATAATATACAGTCATACAGTGCTGTGCTCTTGCTAGAAGTTACCTTCACACTATACTAGTAAGAGTTCTATAATACAGTCACTACAGTGCCATGCTCTTGCTAGAAGTTACCTTCACACTATACAGTAAGAGGTATTATAATATACAGTCACTACAGTGCTGTGCTCATGCTAGAGATACTTCACACTATACCAGTAAGAGGTATATAATATACAGTCACTACAGTGCTGTGCTCATGCTAGAAGTTACCTTCACACTATACTAGTAAGAGGTATATAATATACAGTCACTACAGTGCCATGCTCATGCTAGAAGTTACCTTCACACTATACTAGTAAGAGTTCTATAATATACAGTCACTACAGTGCCGTGCTCTTGAGAGAAGATACCTTCACAATATACCCCCTAGTTACGACTACTTCCTTGTCGCCTCTGTGTCATCGTGTTAACTTGGATGTCAGACTCTAATTTAGAAGTTGGTAGCTCTAGTTTGATTCCTGTTCGTGTGCGCTGGCTGTGTGGTATTCTGACTTTCTATTCTCCTTCCTTCAACATGACCGAGTTGGTCCGACCTTGTGTTCCGAGTCCTTCTCGCGTGAGCTCCGCCCGTAGGAACAATGACGTCATCCCAAGGAAGACTGCCATGTAGATAGTAGTAGTGATGTGTGGAGTTGAGGCGGCCATTTGAACGAGACATGTGGCGCGATATGAATGAATGTCTGTTTGGGAACCTCTCATTCTAGGACTTTTACCAGGAGCATGTAAGTTATCGGCTTCACTACAACTAGTTTAGGTTCCTTTCCTTTAAGTTCTACCTTCCATATTACCCCACTATTTTAAAATATATTTGCTTAACCCAGTTGATTTGGATGGGTAGGACGGGTAGTAAGACGCGGCTTCCAAAGCATCTACGTTAAGTTTTATCATCCTAGTTTCGAAAGTTTAATCAATGTTTCAGAGTTTTCCCGGTTAATTTTTTTTTAACTTCTCTTTTTTTAAACTCACCCCCTCCCATTGGTCGAGCATTCTATGACGTCACTCTCGTTTTGGACTAGACTGCCTGATGACAAGAAGATCGAGGTTCAAATCCCGGGATTAAATTTACTATGTGTGATTAATACTGGTTTTTCACTCTCCCTTCAAGCAAATGTGAGTACACATACTCTAAATTCAACCTTTCTCATCCCTACAAATTAGTATAATTAGTGCACATGTATATATCCCGAATTGATATTGAGATGCGGGACAAACATTTTTTTTTTAAATCCTCAGTGCTCCAGGGTCGGGGGGGAGGGGGTAAATGGCAAATTTTCCCTCCCCTTTCCCCACCTAGAGACTACAAATCACTGTAATGAAAACTTAGTCTTCCTAAATATCATCTGAGCTCCCGAAATATATCTGAGACTTCCGTAAGATTTACTTCAGTTTACTTGTTCAGCCCTTTTCTCACGTGTCGTGAATACCACCACATACCAGGACATGGTCAGTCCTTCTCTCACGTGTCGTGAATACCACCACATACCAGACATGGTCAGTCCTTCTCTCTCGTGTCGTGAATACCACCACATACCAGACATAGTCAGTCCTTCTCTCACGTGTCGTGAATACCACCACACTACCAGACATGGTCAGTCCTTCTCTTTGTGTCGTGAATACCACCACATACCAGACATGGTCAGCACTTCTTCCTCGTGTCGTGAATACCACCAACATACCAGACATGGGTCAGTCCTCTTCTCGTGTCGTGAATACCACCACATAACCAGACATGGTCAGTCCTTCTCTCTCGTGTCGTGAATACCACCACAATACCAGACATGGTCAGTCCTTCTATCACGTGTCGTGAATACCACCACATACCAGACATGGTCAGTCCTTCTCTCACGTGTCGTGAATACCACCGCATATCGGACATGGTCAGCCCTGCTCGCCCACGTGTCGCTGGAACTGAAACCTCTCGTAATCCAGGTGTGTTGTGAAGACAGTTAAGTGTTAGGTGTCAGGACGAGGGTGGCCCATTAGACGCTAACTGGGGCAAGTACCAGCTCTCTCTACCGGCTACTTCTTGCAACTACAGTTCTCTCTGCCACACTCACAACTGAAGTCAGCACTCTGATTACAGGTGGAACCCGTCTCACCTCATAGACAACACCTAACTTAGGCAGTAAATACAGTTCTGACCAGATGTTACAGCGTGGTGCGTGTGATTGTAGAATACTTAAGGAAACAGTGGAATTTAGATCAGTGGAACTGTTTTAACACATATTTAAAAATACAAGATTTACAAACGATTATTTTAAAAAAACACCAAACTTCTCAATATCACTCTTGTAAAATGAAAAATACATTGAACTGGCACTTCATTACCTTTTCTGGTTCAAACGTAGTCTTGTTAATATCCCGGTTAATAGGTGGCGCCTGTAGGTTTACTATCATAATGATAACATTCCCCCCCCCCCCCACTTTCCCTCCTGTGAATGTGGGTTCATTCAGGCCTACTCTAACTCCATTTCTTCTCATCCTTCACCTACTAGTGATGCAGACAGCCCAAAGGGGTGATAAGACGAGGTACACACACAATAACAACACTCATGATGTGTCTTCATTAATCTCTACCACTACCTGTATTGATCATCTCGCGCTTATCCTTGACTCAAGTCTTGTACTGTCCTTTTCACACTTATGCTTGTTTCAGGGCCTGTACTGGTCGTATCCAAGGCCGTAGCCAGGGAGGGGTTTTGGGGGTTCAAACCCCCGCGAAATTTTATGAACAGAATATATATGGCTTTATTTATGGTTCAAATAATATTAAAATTAAGATACAAATACAAATTAGGGGGCTGTTACCATAAAAAGCACTTCAGAGAGCTTCTAGAGGTGTTAAATATTTCGAAATTTCCCTATCCTTCGGCATTTTGGGGGTTATTTTACCATAAAAAAAACTTCCCAGAGCTTCAAAAAGTGTTTAATATTTAGAAATTTTTCAAGCCTTCGGCAGTTAGTGAGTTATTTTACCATGAAAAAAAACCCACTTCAGAGAGCTTCTAGAACGGTTTATCATTTAGAATTTTTTCTAGCTTCCAGCAATTGGGGGATGTGGCCACCAAACCCCCCCTGAAATTATTTTCTGGCTACGGCCTTGGTCATCTGACACTTATGCTTGTTTCAGGGCCTGTACGGTTCCCTAGGGGAGCAGGAACAGGACCTGTTGGACGAGCTCCGTGCTGCGGCCGAGCCCCTCGCCCAGTCGTGTACCCCCGAGGTGGGTGCGGGTATCGAGGCGGCGGTACAGGAGGCGGTGACAGCGTGGACAGAGACGTGCCAGTCGTTGCTGGATCTGTGTAACAGATACCAGGACGCCGTACGTCTGTGGCAGCAGTACCGCGACGCCAGTGACGCTGTCAAGACGTGGACAGAGCAGCAGTTGGACTCTGTGGCCTGCCTGTCGCCGAGGACGCTCTCAACCAGGTTAAGGTAGGGAACCAACTTTTGAAATCAATACATCAAGTTGAACTATAAAACGAGCACTGAAGATGTGTTGAATAAATTAAACAACATTTTTTATTCTAATGGGCAACTTATTTCAACAATTTGCCAAACAAAGACTACTCCAAATAGTTTCTAGAGGCAACCACATTTTTTACTTTTTACTGGAGAAGTTCCTCTGACTCCCCTTTGGGTCCGGAGGGCAAACCTCTCTTTAAAAAAAAACAACACTTTATTTCGCTTACACTCCCCTTCCTTCCCCCCCACTTTACTCAGAAATTTAAGTCTAATTACAACCTTGATTGTTTTCTCCCCTCCCCCTGCCCCCCAAAGTAAATTTCTGGGTGCGCCACTGTACTTTTGTGTATAAAACTAAATGTTATTTTGCACTGCACTCACTTTCTCACTCCTTTATCTATAAATGGAGACTCTTTACTTAAAACTGGTAAGATATGTGAAATGAAGTATAGTCACTGTCGCAGAAACATAATGGATAAAAGAGCATAAGAATCGACTCCCCATTTCCAAGACCTCCATTTATATATTTGCTTATAGCTCGGAAAATATGGATTAATAAACATTAATATATTTCAAATTAAAGTTGTTTTTTTATTTTTAATAGTCTTACGGAATCTCAAAAGAGCTGCCGAGATAAGATCAAAATAACTGGAGACACCCGCCCATGTAAACGAAGGCTTACTCATTTCCGTGAATAATCAGGTGCGCCATTTTGTTTGTAGTGTTAAACAGTGACTACGTAGTTCATACAAGATTTAATAAAAATTGTTAGAGCAAATTTTGAGATATTAGCTTTTTCTCTCTTTTCACCCTTAAGTAAACAACCCTTAATTTTAGGGTTGGACATCTAATTCTATAAATTCCTCTGAGGAACCCTATTAAAACTCTAGATACCAAGTTTTGGTCCGATCGGTAAAATGGTTTCGGCACTAGTCTGAGGTACAGACAGACATGGCAGAGCCAAAACTAATTTTTATGATCCGGAGGTCATGAAACGTCGACATCCATCAAAATCTCAAATTCAATTTTTATGATGGTCCCGACAGGTCGATAGAAAGTGAAAATTATACAAAGAAGCCTTTCTATATTTTTAACTAAGTGTTTACCATTTTTTATTTAGCAAAAACTTTGTTAAAATTGTTATCAGAAACACTCTCATGGGCAGGCAAAAAGAAAAAGACGTTAAGTTCATAATAGTTTGGTTTTATGATAATAGGGTCAGGGTTCGGGTTCTGTTTGGGTTTACAGAAAGTTTTTTTGTCCTGTATAGTTTACACAATTGCCCCACTTGCGCTAATGAGAGACACATTTCCTCCCAATCCTACCCTCCTAATCCCTTCCCCATAAATGTAATCACCCTCATAATCCCTTCTCATTAGTGTAATCACCCTCATAATCCCTTTCCCATGAGTGTAATTACCCTCATTAATCCTTCTCATTAGTGTAATTACCCTCCTAATCCTTCCTCATTAGTGTAATCACCCTCCTAATCCCTTCCTCATTAATGAAACCTGAATGGTTGGCAGGACAGGGTGGTAAAGAAAATACAGGGTGGCCACAATCTGGGTGAACATGGCGATATCAGTGAGGGTTTTTTTTAGTGAGTTTCTTTATTGCAAAATTATTCAAACACAGTTTTTAATTAAATTTGTTTTACTAGATTTTAGTGCATTCTGAAAATATTTCTTTATAACAAATGGAGTATTTTTATTTATTCTTATTAGGTACCCTTATACATTTTTATATGGACTTATAGAAAGGGAAATTTTGGATTATTATTTTCATAACCCTAAACGGGTATTTTGCTACATTATCCCAACAGCAGAGGTTTTTATGATAGGGTATCACTTGTCGGCTGTCATTGAAGAAGTGACAGGTAAACTCTAAGCTAATTTTTTATTTACGTGTAACAGAGGGGTAGAATGGGTCTGCGAGTCTTTGCAGCGAGACTTCTGTGCAAGTATAGTAGTTATACTTTGTGATTAGTAAATTGTTGGAAAGTGTAATAAGGTTATTAGACGTACAAGTTTGGCCCAAACCCAATGTTTGGAGGCGAAGAAACCATTATAGCACTAATTTAGGGCATTCCTCGAGCAGTGTGGTACCCATGCATTGGAAACCAGTGTATAGGTCCAAACCTACCTCGACAATGTATTCGTTACTAGCCCTTGAAGGTATCCTCTGGGGTGTATCGTGATATGTGGGACCCTCTTCAGCACAGGACAGGAGACACAACACTGGAAACATTAGATATAAATATGTGCCCCATTTGACCTTGTCATGTTTGTACTCCAGTAATGTGGAGCTGCTATGAATGGCATGAATGCAAGCATTTCAATGCAATGTATTTTAGAAAGCGTGCATTATTATTCTACGGCACGACAACTACAAACTTGCATTCAGGTCATTTATAGCAGCTCCACATCACTGGAGTACACACATGACAAGGTCAAATGGGGCACATATTTATATCAACATTTCCAGTGTTTTTGTGTCTCCTGTGCTGAAGGGGGTCCCACATGTTACGGTACACATTGTATAACACACTAGCTCCTGTTCTTTGCATGGGATGTGTTGTATTGTATAATACTTTTCCAATATAAAAAATAGATTTTAGTATTCAATATTAACGGAATTGTATATGTGATTTTTTTAAACATAAAATAGACAAACACCTGTTATTGCCAGGCTTCTCGTAGTTTTAGGTGATAGAGTTCATGATGGGATAGAAGGTAGTGTCCTATAGCGGCCATTTTCTTTCAAGATGGCCCTCCTGTTTAATCTACAACTATAAATATATCAAAGTTGGTCCAATGACAATCTGATAGGCATAAGTGAGAAAAATACCAAAAATACCATCTTGAAACGAAATGGATCCATTCAAGGTCGTTGTACAGTCCAACTTTCATGGGAAGATTCTTTTATACAATTCAAACTTTCTTTTGCTTTTGAAATTGATAACATTTAACTATGTTATTATTATTTTGATAGTACCGTATCTACTAAAAGTGACAGTTGCAGATCACATGGCTTGATGTATGAACACTTGGAAGTAGATCCAGCAGCTCTGCTAGCTGTCAGATATGCCTATGGAAGTTGGACTGAAACTAAAATAGTTGGCAACCCTGCTCTGTTGTGTTTTATTAATGAGCCAGTTTATGTATGTGATAAGACATTAAGATAAAGAGTTGTACAACTCTTGTACTAAACAAGGCTATAACTATTTGTTGGATGTTCTAAAAACTTTCAACAGTCACAAGGCAGGACTTTGCTCTCCACTGAGCTGGTCTCTTAACAGTGCTGGGTAGTTTCATAACTGTGGTCTCTTAACAGTGCTGGGTAGTTCATAACGTGGTCTCTAACAGTGTGGTAGTTTCAGAACTGTGCTCTCTTAACAGTGCTGGGTAGTTCAGAACTGTGTCTCTTAACAGTGTGGGTAATTTCAGATCTGTGGTCTCTTAACAGTGCTGGGTAGTTTCAGAACTGTGCTTTCTTAACAGTGTGGGTAATTTCATAACTGTGGTCTCTTACTTGCTGGTAGTTTCAGATCTGTGGTCTCTTAACAGTGCTGGGTAGTTTCAGTGAGTGCCTGTCTTGTACCTCTTCCGGGGCTACCTACGTTTCAAACAACAGCCCGGAGTGTTATAGAACAGCCGCTCGTGTATGTTGTGTGGTGTGTTATCTGCTCTTGACAAGTTGGAGGATGTCCTGTGGTCGGGCGGACATCCCGCCGGTAGTCCTGTCAAGGACCTCAGAGGAATAGATGGCGAGTAATGACCTCGTATTGCGTCGTGAAACTCGCTTATATGGTTTAATAACAATAGCTTCCATGCGATAATATTGGAAACACGCCATGCACATCGACCTTCGTTAATTAGGTAACATATTTTAATTAGTTGCTTACGTTCAACCATCCCTCAACAGTGCAGAAGTGTGTTCGAAACACGTTGATGTGACCAAGGAAAGAATGAAACACGTTGATGTGACCAAGGAACAGAATGAAACACGTTTGTGTGGCCAAGGAATAGAATGAAACACGTTGATGTGGCCAAGGAACAGAATGAAACACGCTGACGTGGCCAAGGAACAGATTGAAACACGATGTGGCTCAAGGAACAGAATGAAACGTTGATGTGGCAAGGAATAGAATGAAACACGTTGATGTGGCCAAGGAACAGATTGAAACACGTGACGTGGCCATGGAACAGATGAAACACGATGTGGCCAAGGAACAGAATGAAACACGTTGATGTGGCCAAGGAACAGAATGAAACACGCTGATGTGGCCAAGGAACAGATTGAAACACGATGTGGCCAAGGAACAGAATGAAACACGATGGTGGCCAAGGAATAGAATGAAACACGTTGATGTGTCCCTCCTGGAACAGAATGAAACGAGTTAATGTGGCTAAGGAATAGAATGAAACACGTTGATGTGTCCCTCCTGGAACAGAATGAACGATAAGTGGCTAAGGAATAGAATGAAACACGTTGATGTGACCAAGGAACAGAATGAAACACGTTGATGTGGCCAAGGAACAGAATGAAACACGTTGATGTGACCAAGGAACAGAATGAAACACGTTGACGTGACCATAAAACTGTGAACAGTTCCAACTATTGTTATCATGACAAGAGGCATGTCAGCAGATCTGTGTCTGTAAATAAATACCCCTCCCCTGGTCCCGAACCCTGTGTCAACAGCAACAAGCTGGAGACCTGTGACCTTGAGAGTGTGAACTTTACCCCCTGACTCCATGATTAGTGTGCAAACATGCTCCCCTCGCAGACAATACTGTGCTCGATACACCAGTGGAAGGTTCGCTGTGTGACTGTTCAGTCCCGGCTGTGACATCGAGACACCAAACACACCATGGAACAGGTAGGGATGGGGTCTCTCTTTGTAGGGTGATTTACACGGGGCTGCTGTTATAAGCTGGCATTCGCTGATAAAAGATTATAAAGATGCGACCTACTTTTATTCTCTCGCGTCATAATTTTGAAGACGCAGCGAATAAAAGACGCTAGCTGACAAGTTGAACATGTCCAACTTGAACGCTCCGGCAAACCGAATAGCTGGTTTATTTTACCAGCAGCGGCAAAAAGAAGTGGCGTGTCAGCGTTTTAAGAGCGACCGGCGAATGGGTCTGCGCATGCGCGAGACGGGCAACTGGCTACGAACCTTGTTTGAGACGCACGTACGAGGTGAGTTGTGTTGACACCCTGACACCTTAAACCGGATAAACGCTGGTTACTCCCCATATTTTTTAGGAGTATCGTGTAGCTCACCCTTATAGCGCGTGCTTGTTCGCTGTAGGTCACAGGTGCTGACGACACTAGACTGGAGACGGGGAGATACGGGGTTTGAATCCCCTCGTCAAATGGTTTCTCTTGCTCCACCCAAAGATTGTGACTGTGGATAGTCCGAGCGGGTAGTAAAACGCTGTGCCTGGGGGGTATACTACTAGCAACACACGACAAGCTGCTGTACCACGTATTTTAACTAGTGGCGGAGTAAGGTAGAATTTAGAGGAAATGTATTCGCATCTGTGAAGAGGGAGTTTGGAAAAACATATAAAGGGCAAAAACACCCTCGGTACATCCAACCAGCATTCGAACCCCGTCACCGGCAGTCCAGTCTATTGCGAAAGTGACGTCTTAGACCACGCGACCATCGATGAGGTTTCCTCTTAACTTTGTGCCAAACATTTCTTGTTGTGTCCGCCTCCCTGGACATCGTGTATTACTTTCTAAACACGGGATGGAGTAATCCTGCCCCAGCCAACCATGGGGGGCGGCGCCACGCCCTGACAGGAGCCGCAGACTCCGCATCGATCCCTCCAGGCGGCGTCGCGTCACACTCTAGATGACGTGATAGCGGTGTCCTCTGTTAGAAGGGGCCAGTTACAGAGACTGGGTCACCGGTTTAACTGTGTTTTGTGCCGAGGCTAGTCTCCAAGACGAGAGGTTCGAGCGACGCGTCTTCAACTGTCGGATCCAGGTATTTATCCGCGGTGCCTGGAGTTCATTCTAGTGTTCCTTTTTAATTCCTGATTTTTTTACCCTCATCGGTGGTCGAGTGGTTTAAGGCGTCTCTCTTGCGACATATTAGACTGTTATAATAATAATAATAATTTAACACCACGTGTTACTACCCGTTCGGGTTATACGCTTAAGTAACTAATTACGCTAATGGATTGGGAATTGGGAAGGTTGAATTTAGAGGAAGTGAACCCGCATTTACGTGAAGGGAGAGTGGAAAACCATTTATGAAAACCACCCCAGTTCACCCGACCGAGATTCGAACCTCGATCTCCCCGTCCTCGGCGGTCGAGCTCAACACGACTAGCGCGTTAGCCAACTACGTCACCGAGGCGGGTAATTTGACTGTTGATGACGGTAAAGTCGGGGTTCGAATACCGTTTAAATGCTTTTATATTCTCTTTCCACGTAAATGCCGGTACAATCCCTCTGAATTCAACCTTCCTCGTATTTTAACACATTCTTGTAACTAGTACATGTGCGTGTGACCCGGACGGGTAGTAAGACGCGGTGCCAGCAAACTATTGCTGACTTGTGTGAGCCTCTTCCCACAAAGAGACTTTAAAGAGCCCCCAGTTTCGTAACCTCATCTCCCCACAACTAAACTTTGTCACGGTTTGCGGAAAAGGGGGCGGGGGGGGGGGGTGCAAGGATTTGTGATTGAAATTAATAAACCCACGGACGGTAAAAGTTTTAAAAACGAAAACAGAAGTCCTGGAGGCTAAATTTCTCAACTTTTCGAAACAAAACTTATTTCCTGCGTCTATTGGATTTCCTTAACTTAATCACGACCAACCTTGTGATAGTAGTAATAATAGTAGTAGTAGTAGTAGGCGAGGTTGCCAGAAGTTGAGGTCAAGGTCACAGACGTGGCAACATTGCGGGATTACTGCTCTAGTCGATACTCAATCCCGCCTTGTTAATTAAAATGATCATCCCTAATTAAGCCTGGCAGGATTCCTTGCCCCTGGTAGTTATACACGTCTGCTTGACGGGACAGGCACAGTGCGTGCCGAGCAGTGGCTCCCAAATTGTGGGTCGCGACCCACTGGTGATTTTTTTATTTCAGCACCGCGTCTTACTACCCGTTTGGGTTACAAGCACGTGTTCTAATTAAACTAGTGGTTTTAAGGATTAGGAAGTCTTATTTAGAGGAAGTGTATCTGCATTTGCGTGGGGGGATAGTGGAAAACCATTTAGGGAAAATCACCCTCAGTACACCCGACCGAGATTCGAACCTCGATCTCGCCGTCATCAGTAGTCTAGTCTACCGCGAGAGTAGCGCCTTAGATCGTGTGGCCACCGAAGCGTGTCACTGGTGAGTTGCAAGCTGATTTCCTGTGGGTTGCGAAAAAGTTTTTGAACTATGAAAATGTTATTTGAAAAATATAAAACCATGAAATAATGAAGATGTAACCAAAACGGCAAAAAAAAAAAAAAAAAAAGGGTGACACAATAAAGTTCATAATATAAAACTAAAACTATATTCAATAATAAGACAAACTAAGTGAATAAATACCTCCCCTTGTGTCCATTAAAGCTATGGGGGTCGCGTAAGTTTGTCTGACTACTGACTGTGTCACGGTTATGAACAGTTTCGGAACCAACGAAGACCAGCTGAAGACGTGTCTTGAGTGTTAGAATAAAGTAATGTCGAGCTCACGACTTGTGGAGGGAGGACGTGAGATATAACATTTCCCCAGGAGACGTGTTCGGTTCTTGGAACATATTGTGTGAACTGGGTCACTTGTGTTAGCTCTCTGTGTTGGTTGGGGACACTGCTTGCTATCACGGGTAGAATGAGTCGACAATACAGGCGGCATTGTTCCCTTATTCCCTCGTGGAAAGAGATCTGGCGGCATTGTTCCCCTTATTCCCTCGTGGAAAGAGATCTGGCGGCAATGTTCCCCTCATTCCCTCGTGGAAAGAGATCTGGCGGCATTGTTTCCCTTATTCCCTCGTGGAAAGAGATCTGGCGGCATTGTTTCCCTTATTCCCTCGTGGAAAGAGATCTGGTCGGCATTGTTCCCCTTATTCCCTCGTGAAAGAGATCTGGCGGCATTGTTCCCTTATTCCCTCGTGGAAAAGAGTGATCTGGCGGCGCATTGTTTCCCTTATTCCCTCGTGGAAAGAGATCTGGCGGCATTGTTCCCTTATTCCCTCGTGGAAAGAGATCTGGTGGCATTGTTCCCTTATTCCCTCGTGGAAAGAGATCTGGCGGCATTGTTTCCCTTATTCCCTCGTGGAAAGAGATCTGGTGGCATTGTTCCATTATTCCCTCGTGGAAAGAGATCTGGCGGCATTGTTCCCCTTATTCCCTCGTGGAAAGAGATCTGGCGGCATTGTTTCATTCCCACGCAGAAGGAAACCTGCCGCCAATATTTTTTCTCATGAAAGGCAGAAACAATTTTTCAACCTGTCCCTGGCCAAGTCTGGTGATGACAGGTTCCTGATGTTGGAGCGGGGGTGGGGGGGGAGAGATGTATTACGGCAGTCAGTATCGCTGTTTAATACAGGGGAGGGGTTCGATCACGCGATCTCTAGTTCCAAGTTCACTGTTCCTTCGTCTGGCCAATAACGCGCCATCTCTCTTTGACTCTTCGCCACAAATATTGGACAACGACCCGCATGGTGTTAGGCGTCATTCTCGCAATAGACTGGACTTTAGAGGACGATAGTTTGCATCCTAGTAGGTTTTTCACTTTCTACCCACGCAAATGTGGGTGCATTTACTCTATATATCCAACTTACTAATCCATAACAATTAGCAGAATTAGTGTAATGAGACGCGGTGACAGGGCTTAAGGCTTATATTAAAAAAATAAATATTAGACGCATGTTTGTTGGGAACATGACTCCTTCTTGCACTCACAGTCTCTCGGCCTTACCCCCTCCCTCCCCTCTTCTTCTTGTAACTCTCAGTTCATTCCTCTATCCTGGATCACGCTAAATAGTGGTAGATCACCCCCTCTCTCTTCCTCGTTAAGAACAACACCGTTCCGCCCGCAATTATTGACTGACTCTGTTCAGTCCCACGATCACACCTCCGCAGCGATGTGCTCTCCTGCTTGGCTATTTGGTATCACTTCCTTTTGTCTGAACGCTAAGTTTTCAATTTACTTGTTACATTTTGATGATATTTTTTTAGAAGTGTTTTGTGCATTGTGTTAAAAAAATACTAGGTTCGGACCTTGAGGAAACCATTAAACTGTCCTCCGAACAGGGTCGCCAATCGCAAGTGTAATCCTGGTTACTAAACATGTCCCTGTGACTCTAAATCACACGCCGTGAGGATTATCCGAGGACAGTGACGTGCCATTGGTTTGTTGACGCCGAGCAACTCGAACCTCGCGGGCTCTTACCATGCATCCTATCACTGTCGGGACGTGTGGCGGGACCGCGGTAAACCTCCAGAATCGCAACGGCTTGACCTCGATTGGGGCCGTCAGGTGGAACTGCTCTCACAAACGTTTCCAGAGCTAAATAGAGCCGTTCTTTTTGTGCGATGAACATTACTCGTTGCGAGCCTCGGCTCGTCTCGGGCAAACTTCTGGGGCGGTGCTTCATGCAGATCTGTGTGAGTGGGCAAGGAAATATCTTGGTTGTTCAAATTTACAGAACTGGGCTATCTTTATTTTTTATAAACCAAAAATTGGTTAATTTAATAGAATCGAAGGACTAACCGACGATAGAAATGTGTCATACGCACTTGACCAATCCGGCAAGTGTCATTGTTTTGCTATATCTTTGTTTTAAGTGCGAGGAGGAGAGACTAAGTGCAGGTGTGATTGTTCTCTGAACGCAGGTGTGCGAAGAGACGCTGGCGGCGCATCAGGCCCGCCTGGGTGAGCTCAAGGGACTGGTGGCGCAAATCACCGCGGATGTGGGTCTGGAGGCCGGCGGCGTGCTAGGAGACGAAGTGGAGGCCTGGGGAAGAGGCTGGAGGATGTGAGAGAGAGCCTGGCCACCCTGGCCGAGGTGGCGGAGTCTCGCACGCACGACCGCGAGCTGTGTGGGGACGAGCTGCTGCGAACCAAGACCTTCCTCGCTCTGTCCAGCAGGTGACTTGTTCATACATTACATACATTTCCCCCCCCAAACATATTAAATTATTTGTATTTATTTAACTTTACATACCAAATTTAATTTACATGTTATTACAACATATAATACAATTTTTACAAATCTTTGACACGTAAACAATAATTGTAACGCAAACAGCAACACACAATGATGAAAATTAAAAATAAACTTGTATTTTAGCAATAAATATTTTCTGGGCGAAGCTTCGTAGTTACCAAAGCCAGATTTTTTTTCCCGAAGTGAGATCTAAATTGTTAAAAAAAATAATTGAAGTTATATAAGTGAGTCACATCCTTATTTAAAAGTAAAGCTTCCTTAAACCTCCTGTATCTAGAAAATAAACAGCTTTTCTGTATCTTACTTTGTGTTCTGGCATTTCTTATTCTCCCCTTTTAAAGGTTAATTAATGTTTCAAATCTATCGGCTACACACTCGTTTTACACAAAGCTGTTGCCACCATAACAGTGTCTATTTCTCTCTATTCAACCTCAATCTGTGTTACCAGGTTTCTTTACATCACATCTCAAGCTTATTTATTGAAAATGAATTTTATGTCTGTCACTTTAAAAAGGGAATCAAAATGGCTACTTATACAATGACCTTCTGGGCCACAGAGGTATAACCATCATAGCAAATATATTAACAGTTCAAACTTGTGTTGTCATTGAAAACAACACTACAGTCCCACCTTCATAGGAAGAACCATTTAGAAAACACAAGCACATTTTCTTGCGGTCATCGTTGATAACATTCACTAAATTCTTAGCAGGGCTCGGATTTTGATGACAAGTCATCTTTTTATTGGTTCATCACATACTCTGCTCAATCACCCCTTGGGGTAGAAATTTATGTTTTCAGGTCATTTTTAAGCATTTTAAGGGACTTTAGATTAATTTTATTCTTGAGTCATTTTAAGGCATTTGTGTTGAATAAATATATTTTTATCACCAACAACATTTTATGAGTGCATAAATGCATAATTTCTTCTAACCCACAGTTGTCGGAACGAGCCGATAATGTGAACTTTGTTCCCTCTAATTTGTAACGTGCGTGTTTGATTTAGTTGTGTGCATTTATTTTGAGTTTTTGTTCATATTTTCAGGTCATTTTTTTGTTTGGAAATGTCATTTTTTAGAATGTTTGGGTAATTTTATAGGTCATTTGATCATTTTTAGGTCATCAAAATCCGGGCCCTGATTATAATTATATTGAAAGTGACAGCTGCAGATCACATGACCTGATGTATGAATACCTTGAGAGAGTAACTTTTCTAGCTGTCAGATAAGACCCTTCCTATGACCTCACCTTTCCACAATATCCTCTGTCATCGCCAACAACAAGTGGTTTTATATTAGTTTGGTATCCCCTGACATATATTTCTTGGATACGCCTCTGACTAAGAACTTGTTCCTCTTTAAACTAATTATATATGGAGTGGATGTGTTTTGCATGTGTGACCTCATGTCTGGATAAACACCAGGGGTGACTCACCAAGTTCTCACACACTTGGCAATGACGCCTAAAACATTCCAAACAGGATCTCAATTAATGTAACACAGAATATTCTTACTGTATAATATCCTCTGAGGATTCGTTCGCTGTAACATAAAATTGTCTCAAATCAAAAATAAAAATTACTTAGTCTGAGAATAATTGAACTCTTGAAAAGTTACTGCAAGTTTGACGGTCGTGTGACTTCTCAGCCACTGTCGGGTGTATAAATATAGTTCAAGGGTCGATAGTTGTGAAACAAAATTTTTGAAAAGTATTCCTGAAACCCTCCAAAGTTGAGTTGGTCCATGTTATTCAGGAATAGAATCTTATAAGGAAACATAGCAGCGAACAACATTCCTACAGTAATTATTATGTTACCTTCCCTGGTAGCCGAATGGTCTAAGGGTCACTCTCATTATCTGACAGGGATATCGGGGTTCAAATACTGGTTGGTTTTACTGATGTTTTTTCCAAAGAAAAATACTCTTTCCCTCCACACAAATGCTGGTACGCTTCCTCTAAATTCAACCTTGCTCATCCTCAACACATTATTATAATTAGTACATAGGCATATACCCCGAATAATTTAAAATAACTTCAAGGAAAAACTGGGTAATCTTAATTAATAACCAATAAGGTGGTAATGAAAATTGAACTTTATGTGTATATGTACGCACTGAATTCAAAGGGAGGCCTAATCCCTAAGCTTTTGTTTTAAAAGGAACTCTCAAGCCACCATAACTTTCCCTGACAAGTGCTATTTTATAAACAGAGCACCTTGTAATGACGTCCTCCCTCCACGATTCCTTGACCTTGACAAAGGCGTAGAGCTATTCCTGGGTGTATCCAGGCGGGGGAGGGAGGTGCAATCAGGTTGAGTCAGGCTCTCGAGGGAAAATGACTGCAATTTGCTAATAGCATTTCCTTCCTCCGTGGGACCACTTCTTTTGTGTGAGTAATGGACCATTGTGTGTTCCCCATGATATCCCGTCCCCCCCCCCGGGCTGGTTTCATTCGACAGAGTGCTGTCATGGCCGCCCTCTCTCTCTCGATACAGTCGATATTCTCAGTATCTGCAAAATGTTCATCGATGGAACTTGTTCATTTTCACTAGATATCTTTTAGAACTTTGAAGTGCAAGTGTGTTGGCTATAGGGACTTACTTTAACTGGACTTTAACCTGTACATAACGACCTAACAACCTGCCTTGGTGACCGTACGGTCTAAGGCGTCACGCTCACAATTGACTGAACTGCTGATGACGGGGAGATTGAGGTTCAAATCTCGGTCGGGTTTATTGAGGGCGGTGTTTTCAAAATGATTTTCCGCTCTGCACAAATCACACAAATGTGTTTATACTTGCTTTAAATCCAACCTTCCTCATCACTAACACATTAGCTAAATTAGTACATAAGCATATAACTCTTAACAGATAGTAAGATGTGATGCTACACAAAAAAAAACACTTATCATAGCAATTATTTAATTCATGTGTATCACAAACCAACATGTCATATTGAATTGTAATTAATGTTTTCAAGTTTGAGTCATGAACAATCTCCAACTTTTTGTTTGTAGTTGCAACTACCGTAATCTTGGATGAGTTACTAAACAAGTTGGGTGGCCGAGATAATGTCTTGTGGCTTCAGTCATCAGGGCTATTATCGCGAAGGCCTTCAAAAACAAATTAAATACGTGATGGCTGCCCAAAGGATCAGTTTTAATATAAGAATCAAATTAATTTTAAGTGAAAACTGACATACCTGAACATGGGAATCGAACCTGGGACCTTTGGCTTCGCACATCAATGCTCTCTGCCACTAAGTCATCCTGGTTCATCAGTTATCCAAGGTCATTGTTTACAACAAAGCGTACACTGGGTGCAAGGCAATCAGGGGTAGAAAGTCTCTGGTTCTGGTCGTGTGTCCCGAGTGTTAATTTACTGTTAGCACAAATTTCACTGTGACAAACTTTAAACTCATTCAGGACATGAACTAGTTGTAGCAGTCGATGATAGGCATGCGGAGTTAAGTTGTGCGAATAAACCTCTGTCTTATGACTCATGACAAGTCTCGCGTCACACACACGGAGATGAAATAAAACTTGCCACGACACTGTTGACAAAACTCAAAATGGACAATTTCTTTTACGTCTTAATACTCGTTTGGATTTTATGGAGATGTACTAATTATGCTTATGTGTAAGGGATGAGGAAGGTTTAATTTAAATGAAGTGTATCCACATTTGTATGGAAGGAGAATAAAAAAAACCAACCTGAGTACACCCAACCGGGATTCAAACCTTGATCTCCCCTCATCAGCAGTCCGGTCTATTGTGAGAGTGACGTCCTAGACCATGCGGCCACTGAAGCGGATAGAGACATATTTGATACTTCTATCAACAAATGGAACATAACATTGTCTGCCAGTGTTTGCAAAGTGTTTTGTGTGTGTGTGTGTTGGTACCACTGGGGCTAGTTTCCGTGACTGAGGTAATTGCAGTGAAGGCAAAGCCCGCCCGCTCTCACCTTAATTCCTCCCTCCCCCTCCCCTCCTTGTAGTTCAAGTATTCCCCTTTCCCAGCGCAAATAGTTTCACAACAAACTTTTATTCTCTCTAATCTTTAATTTCATTTGTGTGAGTTCCAGGGAGGACAATTTAAAACTTAAAGAGTGGAGATTAAGATGATTAATAATAAAGTCTTGAAAATAACACACTTTTTTTTTTTGACAGTAATTTATTTTTCTTTGTCAGTCATTACTGTTGCTTCATTAATTAAATTTTAAAAAAATTGTTATTCTTAAAAATATTTTTTATTGATTTGAAGTGGCTTTTTTGCTTGTTCAGTATTTAAATGGGGAGCCATCTTATAACTGAAACTGGGGCAATTTATATTTATTGTAAAGTTAATCTATTGCTATTACTTATTAGAACTCTAATATTGCAGCAAACCGGTGGCCGAAATAAAACATTTAAAATAGTTATCAAAGAATGCTGTAAATAATCTAATGTTTGTCTGATAATGAAAGAATGCTGTAAATAATCTAATGTTTGTCTGTTAATGAATTTGAACTACTTTATATTTCAAACGGTGAAGTAAAACTCAAGGGCGTCATTAACAAGGACAGGGGGGACAGAGCCCGCCCCCTAAGAAATGTACGAATGTTAGATCAGTGTTAGTGTAGATTCTTAACGCTGATTATGTCTAGTTGAACAAATGAATGGATGGCTGTACTTAAAGCTTACCTTGCATTATTCCACTATGCTGTAGCTTTTAAAATGGAGTCATAGTATAATCCGTCAAGGTAACACTGCTACAGTTCGGGTTAGGAAGTGTAACCCCTGCTTCGGTGGCCGCATGGTCTAACACACCACTCTCACAGTAGACTAGGCTGCCGATATGGGGATATCAAAGTTTGATTCTCGGTCGGGTTTACTGAGAGGTTTTTTTTCTAAATGGTTTTACACTCTCCCTTTACAAAAATGCTGGTACACTTCTTATAAATTTAACCTTACTTATCCCTAAAACCATTAGTGTAACTAGTACATAAGTGTATAACCCGAATGCAAGGCCGTAGCCAGGGAGGGGTTTTGGGGGTTCAAACCCCCTTGCGAAATTTTATGAACAGAATATATATGGCTTTATTTATGGTTCAAATAATATTAAAATTAAGATACAAATACAAATTAGGGGGCTGTGTTACAGTAGAAAGCACTTCAGAGAACTTCTAGAGGTGTTAAATATTTTGAAATTTTCCTAGCCTTCGGCATTTTTGGGGTTATTCAACCATAAAAAAACTTCACAGAGCTTCAAAAAGTGTTTAATATTTAGAAATTTTCCAAGCCTTCGGCAGTTAGTGAGTTATTTTACCATGAAAAAACCACTTCAAATTGCTTCTAGAACTGTTTATCATTTAGAATTTTTTTCTAGCTTCCAGCAATTGGGGGATGTGCCCACCAAACCCCCCCCTCCCCCCTTGAAATTATTGGCTGGCTACGGCCTTGCCCGAACAGGTAGTAATATGCAGTGGTAAAAAAAAAGTATATACTCTGCTCACACAGGATTAACATGAGTTACTTTATTACGAAGGGAACACATCATTGGTCCGATAGAAAATGTTTCCAACATAAACAAAGTAGGATATTATTGTGCTATGTATGAAACTATCCCTGTGAAGTGGATGAAGGTGTGAGCAGATATTGGAACTGTGTCCCCTTGCAGAGCTTGTCGGCGGTGGAGGACTCCAACGAGAAGGACACGGAGAACCAGCTGACTGCTCTTAGGACCCACTTGCTGGCCCTGGGTAAGACCGAAGGACAGCTGCAGTCTCTAAAGGAGAAGAGTTTGGAGTTGGGCCCTGTTCGACCTGAGACCTCTGTCGTCGAGATACTGCAGGTAAACAGTATTCTACTTTTTAAATTTTAGCTTCGATTCTCAATTACAATTCCTAAACACTTATAATTTTAACATTTTTTCCAACATCCTATCCCACATTATATGTTTATATTAAGTATTGTAATGTATTTGCTAAAAACTATATATATAAAACATAAAATGTGTAGATGGTAAAAAATAATACCACCATGGTTGACCTGTGCAATGTCACTAGAACACAAAGGTCAAGTTGAGTTCAATAAAAATTTGTCGGCACTTCAGTGAAACAGTATGTAAACTAATAAGGCCACAGTGAAAAATCACTAATTTTTGAAATTTTTCCCTTGTATTTGGAGGGCTAGGACCCAAGATGTTGAAAATTGTGATATTAAGATCAATCATTCTAGATTATTTTGACACTACTTAAGAGTCGAGGTATAGAATCTCACATCTCTAGTATGGATAAAATAGCTCGCATATTTTTATTCGTTAAGAAATAATATCGTTAATCTATTTTGGATCTTGTAATGCATTTTTTAGTTTTCACTGCTTACTTTGAAAGAATTCATAGTTTGATTTCTTAAACTTGGTTATTCAAACATTTGAATGTTCTGCGACTTTCGCGTAGTCAGCTATGGCAGCAGGTGTTCCGGGAGACGTTCCAACAATACCATCGCCTGTCGGCGCGGCTGGTGAAGAGCCAGGATGGAGCGGCCGCGCTCCGACTGTGGCAGGAGTATCTGCTCCATGTCCAGTCCTTCTTGTCCGGCTCCATCCCTGAGGACTACCACAGCCTCACCGAACATCAACATCTCTGCGAGGTTTGTAAACAACGTCCTCGCTACCAGACCACACTCATACCATACAACTTATAGAAGGGCGCGTTCTTTACTTGACATCACCAACATTGGAATCGTCTTAAAAGTCTTTTCATTATAAAATAATTATTTTTTTAAAATGTTATTGCATTTCTAAAAGTATAGTTAGTAAAACGGTTTAACTGGTGTCAATTCCAGTACTCTCCAGAAAACGGACTATGATGCAACGCCTGGTTTAGCTGTGTTGCCTACCTAATTTAGGTACTGTCTGTTAGGCGAGACGGACTCTTAAGATAATAGTTTTAGCATACAATGTGCTTGTTTCTTACCCTTTAACTATGAAAACTTAACTCAATTAAAATGACAAATTACTGCTAATTACAGTTAAACCCCACAATTTAATCAGAAATGTTTTATTAAACAAGGGAATGGCGCCAATTTTTTTTTTTAAGAATAGGGTGAAAAATGATACCACTAACCCATTTTTACCTAAACATTAAATAATTGACATATGACCTTCGTTGGCTGCATGGTCTAAGGTGTCACTCTTGTGTTAGACTAGACCACTTTTGGCAGGGGGAGCGCGGTTCGAATCGCGGTCAGGTGTACTGGGGGAGGTTTTTCCAAAATTATTTTCGCGCTCCCTTCACGCAAATGCGGCTACACTTCTTCTGAATTCAACCTTCCTCATTTCTAACTCATTTGAACAATTAGTACGTATGTGTACAACCTGAATGGGCAGCCAGATGCAGTGCTAAAAAAAAGGCATAAAAACTAATTTTTCTTCATTTATGTGAATCACTTAGCTTAACTTTAGTTATTTTCACTAAAATATAACAACAAACTATAAATATCTATAAAAACCTAACCTATTTGTGTTATAATTGACATAAATTGTTGAACTGAAGAGCACTCACCGGGATCAAACTCTCTCCTAACAATCGACCCCGTGCTGTGTCCCAGGTCCATCAGAACCTCCTGACCAGCCAGCAGTCGTGCTACTGTCCAAGAGCAGTGGGCCAGACGGACAGTTGGGCCGAGGACTGGTGGAGACCTCTGTGGTGGAACAGTTCAACTCTCTGACCAACCTTCACAACGAGACCTTGGCTCGTATCATGGAGCGTCACGAGGAGGTGCGGGAGAGACTCGGCTCCTGGGACAGGTACCGAGCCGATCAGGCTCGACTCCTCGCTTGGCTCAAGGACACGGAGCGGGAGCGCAGTAGACTACAGCTGCGCTACATCCATGTGCGCAGGATACCCAAAGTTCAAGCACGCATTCAGGTATGCTTGGAATACTCCACATTTTGGTAATAATTAAGTTTAATTGTGGTATTAAATGCCCACTTTCTGAACACACACTTCTATCAGGGCACTGATTAGAAAAATTAATAAGAGAGCAACAGTTAACACAAAGCTCGTAGCTCCAAAAATAATAATAGAAAAGGTGCTTGACAACTACCTGCGCGCTGAGGTGGATTCACTACCCCTTATTTTATATTTGTTAGTGTGGTACCACTGTCAGGTGCCGGAGAAGGGTGTTAATCTCTCTATTCCTTCAGTGTGACCTTGACTATCTCCTGGTGAAGTTGGAATCAAACGAATTCAGTCATGTTTCTGTAAATTGACGCTAATTAAAACAAAAGGTACAAAATAAAATATTTTATTCATACAAGTATCAATAGTCGTGTAAAAACTAACTTAGTTTGGGCTCACCTGCTTGTGTTAAAATACCAGGCTAACTTTACTGAAATAATGTAAGTTCTTTTAGTTACAAGTCCATGTGACCATGATCTGCAACATAACTGATAATGTGCTATAGAAAGTATTCCCCTTGTAGACCATTGTTGGAGCAAGTTCCTGTCGGAGAGGCCCAGGCCAACAGCCTACAACAACAGCAGGGAAAACTCCTGCACTTCTGTGACGACGCTCTGGCCACGTCTATCCGCATGGAGCACGCGGCCATTTCCCAGCGCATCTCCAATCTGCAGGCGGGTCTGGAGACCTGGAAGGACTTCCTGGACCGTATCACCGGCTTGACGCAGTCGTACGATACGCAAGTGTCCAGCGTGCAAGCGGTGTTCCATGAGGTGCACGCTGCCCTCGCGGACCCAGGGGGGCTGCCTACCTCGCACACTGGCATACAGAACAAGCTAGAGGTGATCAGGGTCAGTATTGCTGGACACTTCTTCCCTCTAATCTATGTCTTATTAGGCAGCTATTTGATTTTATGATACACGGAAATTGATGAAAAAAAGGAAAAATTAAATCGTCAACTGTTTCCTGCTTGTGGCCGGGTCAGTTTAGTCAAATGCCTCCATCTTCCTTCTTTATTTCCCTCCACCATTCTTCTCCTCTTGTTTGCGCACTTGTTACCTGCTCCTTTCATCTCTTTCTTGGCCCCCCCTTTGCAGTAATTTACTTACATACTTCGTCTCCATCATTTTCTTTGGTGCTCTCCCCTCCATCTTCATTACATCTCACTCTAGTTTCCTCTACTATCACTGTTCAGTACATTCTTAACAGGAGTCTATCATCCTCCAGCCACCCTCACCTGTTAGCGACCTCGCCCCCCACTTTGGGAACCGCCACTGCTCCAGGACTTGACTCATTGTGCGTGTGTGTGTGTATGTGTGCTTGCAGCAACTTCGGTCTCGCCTGGTGGAGCTCACCGCGGATCTGGAAGCTGTGGGAGTGACCCAAGAACAACTGAAGGAGTGTGTGAGTCCTATGGACATGAAGAGCATCAGTCAGAAGGTCTGGATTCTGTGGCAGACTCAGGGAGACTTGGACCATCAACTGTCGTTGCTCTGTCACCAGCTAGAGGAGAAACTAGGTCTCAGACTCATGTTCGACACGAGGTATGACGTATTTTCAACTGCATTCATTGAATACAACAAACACTTCGATTGGGATTTTAATTTTTCTTTCAAATCTTAAAAAAAAATGTTGAGTTTTAGTGGAACTAAACATTTAAAATTGAATTTTAAAAAAGCTTTAGGATACCACTTTGGATTATGTCTCTCGTAGCACTTGGTTAAATAGTCCAGGAATTCTCGGCTGAGGGCACTTTCTAGCTCCTAATTTTTAGTAATATAGTCATTCTCTTTTTAATCTACAAATTTTATCTGTATATCTTTTAGAACAACATTTCATGTAATAGAAATGGGACACTCGATTGCTCGAATCCCTTGAATCCTATCATATTGGAGAGATTAGAGATTCGAGAAAATCTCAATAAAGTATCTTGTGTACAATTATGAAGATCTTGACATCAAATAAAATTCTAAACCATTGGTGAAAGGAATTATATAGACCTGTGTAATTGGGAGGATATCAAAATCACAAAAAAAAAAAAAAAAAAGTATTAATTTAATTTGTTTCATAAAAGTTTCCTCCTTGTTGTCTATGATGTAATACACATGATGAGTTTGTGCACTTTCTAAAACCAAAACTTACAAACTAATTTATTTCATACAAAACACTGGGAACTCGGACTGCTATAACATTATAACCCCACTGGGAATCAAACCCAGTAGCCTTGCTTCAATATTACAACAAAAACCAAGAGATGCAACTAATGGCTAAACCACGATCAAACCTGCATTTTGACTGGACCTTCTTCAGGCAATCCCGGTTCCTGGTTTGGGCCGGTGACGTGGAGTCTCGACTAGACGGCAGCAGTTCAGGCGACCCGGAGGAGGTGTTGAGACGCTTGGAGACCGAGCTGCAGGCAGAGGTGTCCCTCAAGAGGCGCGAGGTGGATTGGTTGCACACCGCAGGACAGGAGTTGATCGAGGTGTGTCCCGAGGAGAGGGGGGACATCGCTGACAAGATCCAGCAGGTGCAAGAGGCCTGGAGGAGACTCCAAGGACTCGGGGAGGTGCGGGCCAACAGACTGCATCACATACTGCAGGTAGGCGCTCGACATGTTCACGTTGGCTGTGTGTTCTCTAGGGGTCTGCGTCACGTAGTAAACTGAACGTTAACAGAATCCCTTATCAGAGGTGTCCACATGATAAGATTAGAATATTTGTTGATATCTTAATGTACGCCTTAGGACAGTTTTATTGCTACATAGATTAAACAGGATTTGTTTTGCTCTTTAAGATATTGTATATACCTTCATAAGGAAAACCTCTTTTCGCTTTATAAGGTATTGTATTATATTTGGAAGAAGGTACAGGAAAGGTGGATAGAAATATAGAAAAGGTATGTAACAATATGGCCTTTACAATGAAAATAGGAACACAGTCTACACTTTACATCGCTGCCACTGGACAGAAAGGTAATGGCTGCCTCTTGAAGAAAATCAAATCATCACCACCCAATTCCCTGACCTAGGGTTTCATTCTATCGAAACTCATTGGGAGGGAGTGTGATACATGCAATGCAACCTCCTAAAAGATGGGGGAAGGGGGAGGAGTAAAGAATGATAGGACACATGGATATAATATGATATCTCTATAAGAAAAACCTCTTTGCTTTTTTTTATGTGTTATATAAAATAAACTACAGGATCTAACCAGATTTCAAACATGTTTAGATATTAATCGTTTATTGTATTAAATTGTGATACAAAACTTGAAAGTGGGCTGACCAATACACAATGTCAATATAGAGATATAATCTGAACATTTTTAAAAACTGACGTTTCTTTTGAAGATTAACTTATCTTTTATCTCCTCCATTGATACTAACTCTTGCCTGTCAGTACTGGTAAAAATGGAAGAAGACTGTCACAACATTAATAATTGGTTGTTAAAGGGTTGTAATTAAATACAGTAAAAAGTTTTTTTTTTTTACCCTTTCCACTTTGTTTACACTTTTTATCCCACTAACCATTCTACCCCTGTTTACTCCTTTTGCAGTGTTTTAATCTATTTACCTTTTTTATTATTTTTAACCTCTAGGTTATACCCTTTTTATATTTGTATAAATTACTTTTGCCCTTTTTACAATTTTTGCTAAATTGTACAATTTTTTACCTCCGTTTGACATTTTGGTCATTTTTGGATATTTTAGCCCTTTTTGATTAGATTTACTTTTAACTTTTTTTGTCCAAATCACTCCCTTTTATAATTAACTACCGGGCTTAGCTCCGAAGAAATATTTTAGGGTAAAAAGTTTTAAAAGTTGTAAAAAAGGAAAAAAAGGCATTAATACATAAAAGCTATTAATTAGGAATAAATCCCAACATTCAACAATTAATACATCATGACGCAATAAGGGGAGGAGCTTGTTTACTCTCCATATACAACAAACTACCTTACATTACAAATAGGATTAAATGGAGTGGTAAAGCTTTCTTGTGATGTTAATATTTCTTCATTTTTTGTCTGTTTTAACTAATTAAAATAATTCTAATATAAATTTCAAAATTCTGGCTTCTAGTGTACATGTTTATGCAGAGGCTACTAATTTTTAAACTTCAGACCTTTGCGTGCAGTAGATATCACATAATGTTCCCGACAGACAAACTCTTCATTTTGTTAATACAGATTATTGTATAGTAAGTAAATTATAATTTTGTCTGACTAAAGAAAATAAAAAAATTTTTACATTCAAAAAACTAAAAATTTCTGTGTGTTTGGACAACACCTTGTTGGGACAAGGGGGAACACATTTTAGGTGTGACGAGGCGGGAATATACAATACCCCTGTGTGTTGTGTGACGAGGTGGAATACACCCATTGTGTGTTGTGTGATGAAGGCAGGGTGTGATACAACTTGTGTGTGTGAGAGGCGGATACACCCTTGTGTGTTGTGTGACGAGGCGGGAATACACCCCTTGTGTGTTGTGTGACGAGGCGGGAATACACCCATTGTGTGTTGTGTGACGAGGCGGGAATACACCCTGTGTGTTGTGTGACGAGGGGGTAATACACCCATTGTGTGTTGTGTGACGAGGCGGGAATACACCCTTGTGTGTTGTGTGACGAGGCGGGAATACACCCCTTGTGTGTTGTGTGACGAGGCGGGAATACACCCCTTGTGTGTTGTGTGACGAGGGGAATACACCCCTTGTGTGTTGTGTGACGAGGCGGGAATACACCCCTTGTGTGTTGTGTGACGAGGGGGAATACACCCTTGTGTGTTGTGTGACGAGGCTGGGAATACAACCTCTTGTGTGTTTGTGACGAGGCGGGAATACACCCCTTGTGTGTTGTGTGATCGAGGGGGAATACACCCCTTGTGTGTTGTGTTCCGAGACAATACCCACTTGTGGACTTGTGCAAAACTGAGTGGGTACACCCGGTGGAGACGAGCGGATCACACCCCTGGTGTTGGAATCCTGCACTAAGGAGGCAGTGGACAACAAACTGCAACAGCACCAGGTGGGCTTCTATTGTCTGCTATTATTTACTGTGGGAAATAAAATGATCGGATTTCTGTACGGAAAGTCTGTAAATAATTAATTTGTCAGCTAAAAATCTACTCAAACTTAAGTGGTATAAGTAATATGGACATAAAAACTATGGCTAAATTTTGAATATTTGCCTTTGGTCACAATATGACTGTCATAATAGCCGGATCAAACGCATATTGTTACATCTTACTTTAGCAATAGTCTTTATGGAGGGAAAATAGTTTTTTTTGGACTGGAAACTTTGATTTGTTAAGGAATATTTAGAAGAAAATTATAATAGTTGCAGTTAGTACTAATTAATATTTATATTAATTAATTATTATTTATTAATAAAATAATAATAATTTATTATATGTTGTTAATGTTGTTAATTATCACCGGTCTTACTACCCGTTCGGGTTATACGCACTTACGCTAATGTGCAATGGTTAGGGTGATTGTGAGATGAAAAGGAGGACCTACAATTTAACATGGGATCCGAACCACGGCGGAGGCCTGACATTCCTCACATTCACAAGTTGTGATTAATACACGTCTTGTCAGAGGTGAAGGAAGGGTTTGGCAATCAGATAAATCTGTGGCTATAGTTAATTCTCATTACACTTGATATAATTAATAATTATTTGCATAAAAATGACCAAGTAATCAATTTTGTGAA
This sequence comes from Timema podura, assembly GCA_033556935.1. Classification (NCBI taxonomy): domain Eukaryota; kingdom Metazoa; phylum Arthropoda; class Insecta; order Phasmatodea; family Timematidae; genus Timema; species Timema podura. The sequence continues at coordinate 57,976,184 of JAVRXN010000012.1, read as the reverse complement.
AAGGTTCAGTTTTGTTTTATTTAGCGTGTGTGTAATACATTTAGAAAATTCTAAAATGAAGTTAAAAAAAAATTTAATTTCAATGTGATAAGTAGAGGTTTGTAAAAACACGTCTTGCGATATTTCTGTGTTTCTACATATCGAGGTAGGATAATTTATATCTATTAAAAGAATTATTTACATTTTTGAGACTTATTTTTTATTCGGGAAAGAAAGTAGTACAGTGAATAGTAGGGGCAAGATAAACTTTAAAAACTTCCCTTTAACTTTTCGGCTTCAGCAATTACGAAGCTTCTCCGATAAAAATTCTGACAGCTAGAAAACACATTTATGTTAATTTACAGCTCTCTTATGTAATCATGAGTAAAATAAGATAGGGAATGGAGCAGAAGTTACGATCGCTGCTACAAATTGGGACACACACCTACTTACACACTAACACCCCATCAAGAAGAAGCGTAACGCTTCATTATGCGATTGATGAATTTAATTCATTAGCACACCTGGTGAGCGTTGTATCATTATTTGGAACTGGAGGATGAAGACACCTTGATTTTTTTTCGGTCAGTTTGATTAGCTCATTAAGTATTTATTTCATTTTTTAAAATTTTTCTTTTGTTTGACGAACATAAATAATGTTCTTGAAACTTTATATTTTTACCTTGCCCCAAACCCACACACCCACGCTTTGCACTCAGTCATATCTATGAACCTGGGCCCTCCTTACTCCAGGAGATGTTTAGTATCATGTACATCCCACACACAGCCATGTTCATAGTCCACTGTATTAAAGAGGGGCCCCACATATTTCAGGAGCTCCAGAAGACAATCGAGGGCCAGAGCGGCAACATTGCGGACGTGCTCAACCTCTGCGAGTTGTTCCTGACAGACTGTGATAACTGCAACGCCACCATCAACACAGAGTGTCTCATCACTGCGATAGACACCTTGGAGAGGAGGTTTGTTCTGACCACATACACGCACGCACCAGTGGGGGGTGTCCAGCCGGAGACGAGTCGTTGAAGCTGATATTGTACGATGTCTTGTCCCCAGGTGGAAGAACGTGTGTGGGCTCTCTGCGGAGAGGAAGAGGCGCATACTGGCGGTATTCGCCCTTCTGCAGGAGATACTGCGACTGTGCCACGAGCAACAGGTCTGGTTGGATGGACAGGAGCGTGTCCTGACCGACGTGAGCAGTCGCAGCGACCTTGGCTCTCAGGACGAGGTGCTCTCTCTGGTCTCCACGGTTGAGGTGAATACTATACATGAGGCTTTAAAACTCTTTTTTATGTCCCCAATAAATTGAAAATATTGCCAATTACTTACGGCATTAGGAACTTAGAAAGTTCTATTACCGCACTTACAAAAGTACACCACCTATCCCTATCTTGAGCTAGTTATATCCAGTCCACCTCATTACACCCTATCCCTATCTTGAGCTAGTTCTATCCAGTCCACCTCATTACACCCTATCCCTATCTTGAGTTAGTTCTACCCAGTCCACCTCATTACACCCTATCCCTATCTTGAGCTAGTTCTATCCAGTCCACCTCATTACACCCTATACCTATCAGGTTCATTGCGTGTTAAAAGTTAATAATACAAAGTTTCTGCAAGTAATCACATTTTCGAGATTTTAATAGACAGTTGAGTTTGACAGATGTGTGGGCTCACCAATCAAATGTTGGCTGTAATAAAGTGATATATCTTTGCCCGATTGTGTTTCTGGTGATGGATGACTCATTGTTCTTACACTCCTGTTGGGGTGTATGTTAAATGTATCACCCTCAGAACACCAAACAGGGATTCGAACCATGGTTTCCCTGTCATCAGCAGTTCAGTCTATTGTGAGACTAACACCTCGGACTGTTTAACCACCTACATAAGACAATGAGCCGTTAGTTAAACCAGACATTGATGCAGGGAGTGATGCAAGAAGTGAAGGCCCGCAGCCCGGCCTTGCAGATCCTAGACAAGTCCTACTCCAAGCTCGCCAAGGAGAGTGGCCTTGAGATAAAGAACCTTCAGCAGCTGACAGGCTTGGTCCGTACCACCCTTCAGCGCTGGCACGCGCTCACACCCACGGCAATAGGTCAGTGCTCGCTTGAACAGCCATGTTTCTAGTAGGGTTGACCTTGAGCATCATCTTATCGGTGGTTCAGAACCATTTATAGCTACAGGATGAAAAACAATCGAAACCCAGACCAGTAATTTAATATTTAAATGCTACAATAATGGATTTATATATCTCTATAAGGAAAACCTCTTTTCACTTTATGAGGTAATTGTAAGAAGGTACACTCCCTCCTAATGAGTTGAGATAGAATGAAATCTAGGTCGGGGGATTGGGCGGTAATGATCTGTTTCTTCAAGAGGCAGCCATTACCTCTTAATCCAGTGGCAGCAGTGTAAAGTATGATCTGTGTTTCCCTTCATTGTAAAAGCCATATTTAGTTTGTTGCTTTCATATGTTTGTATCCACCTTTCCTGTACCTTCTTCCAAATATAATATACCCATGTTTGATGGCTGCAGGTATCCTGCAGAGACTGCAGAGAGAGCTGCAGGTGTACAGGGACTTTGTGTCGGCCCATGGGAAGGCGGTGGTGATGTTGACGCAGGTGGACGTACAGTTGACACAGATCCAGCACCTGTCCACGCCTGAACAGGCGGCTATGCCTCGCTCTCGACTCCAACAGATTGAGGTACTCCAGCCTGTGTATACCTCTTGTCTCCCACCTATCTTCTTCTCCTCCAATCTCTTTCTTGGTCTCTCTTTTATCCTTAACTCCGTCACACCACTCCTCTTCACTTGTTGCACATCTGTCCTTCTCTTTCCCTTCATATCCACAATCTCCTATTTTATTCGTGTTGCGCTCAAAGGAGTACTGAGTGCTAAGGCCAGGTTTTCCTTCGCTGACCTTGAATAATTACCGTCCTTGTCTGAGGTGGACTAAATATTCCTTATTTCCTTTGTTTCTTTGACAAACAATCCACTGAAACAAAATGGGTATTAAATAACAATTAATAAACCTGCATCCTTGTGCTTGCAGACTAGACGTTGAGTTCATGTATTCTGGTTTGCGGGTGAGGAGAAGGTTGGAGCTCAAATGCCGATACATTCTCTCTATACATACCTCATTAGTGTAGCCGTGCACATATTTCAGATGGCTACCGTAGTAATCCACAGTAATAATCCCAAGTGTCTTGGCTGCACTCCAGAATAGTCCAGAACACTCGGGCTTTATGCATAGCCGCACTACTTGGGTAAGGATGAGGAAGGTGGAGAACACCCTCACATACTCATCCTAGTCGCCGGTAATCCACTCTACCGACACACCGTGCGAGTGTCGGTAGAGTTGTGTGTGTGTGATAATCTCGACCCCAGAGTGTAGCACAGTGTGCTCGTGTTGTGTCTGTCCAGCAACTGGATAGAGAGCTGGAGTCCCACGGGGGTGTGCTGCAGACTGCAGATGAGCTAGGTCTGGCGGTACTAAAGAGGAGCAAGCCGGAGGAGCTGCCCGGGACCCAGGAGATGATAGACGAGTACCAGCTCCTGTGGAAGGACATCAGGTGCCGCATCAGCGACCTCAAGACTCAGTGCCGGGCCGAGCTTGCCAAGAAGGTAAACAACACCCTTCATATGGTGGGGTTTGTTGTTAATATTGTTTCAAGATTTGTCAAAATTAGTTAAGCACTAGTACAAACAAGTGGCACTAGATAGCAGCACCTCTCGGGTGGTTTTAAGGTGCAAATTTGTTCAAATGAATGATAGTATGTTTCTATTATTAAACATCAAGATAGCGTTAATAATATCATCATTAACTATTCCAATCTATGGCTGGGTCAGCATAGTAAACTGCCTCCATCTTCTTTTGTCCTGCCACCATTCTTTCTCCTGTAATTGCTTCCATTTTCTTCAAATCTTGTTCTTGGTCTCCCTTGTGGTATCTTTCTTACATACTTAATCTCCATCATTTGCTTTCCTGTTTCTTATCTATAGGGCCATACCATCTTAGCAAAATATTGTTACTAATAATCAACCCAACAACATTTCCTACCGTAACCATTACTACAAAATTGAAGAAGAAAAATGGGATTCCCCTCACTTTACCATTCACCAATAGCTAGAGAACTAATTGTATCATGGCCACACCATCATTATTTTACACCCTTCAAACTAATCTCTTATTTTTTGTAGGAAGCAATACAAAAAAAATTGTTATGACATTTTATTTAGGTTACACAATTACAGGTGACCTGGTGGTCTAGTGGTAAGGTGTCAGACTTCTATGCTGAGGGTCCGGAGTTCAATCCTTGGTCCCGGCACAGATTTATCTGATTGCCAAACCCTTCCTTCACCTCTGACAAGATGTGTATTAATCACAACCTGTGAATGTGAGGAATGCCAGGCCTCCACCGTGGTTCGGATTCCACGTTAAACTGTAGGTCCTCCATTTCAACTCACAATCACCCTACCATTGCACATTAGCGTAAGTGCGTATAACCCGAACGGGTAGTAAGACGCGGTGCTAATAATAATAATAATACACAATTACAAATAATTTTTTTTGGGGTTAGGTCGAATACACTCTTTTAGAAATCCGAATCTCTAATCTAAATCTCCAAATTTACCTTCGAATCCGAATCTTGGAAAAAATTATGAACATATGAGGAAATATAATTTATAAATATAATTGAATATACAAATAGTAACCAAATATTAACAACATTCTTTCTTATAACATTCATTACCCACCTCAGTGGCGTAGTTAGCTAATATGCTAGTTTTGTGTTGAGCTAGACTGCCGAGGATGGAGAGACCAAGGTTTAAATCTTGGTCGGATAAACTGGGGATGGTTTCTCCTGAATAGTTTTCCATTCTTTCTCCACACAAATGTGGGTACACCTCCTCTAAATCCAACCTTCTCAATTCCCAACCCAATAGCCTAATTAGTACTCAAGTGTACAACCCGAATGGGTAATATGCGTGCTAAATTTTTTTATAACATTCATACATTCAGTTAAGTGTTGAATTACTGGTCTGGGACCTGGTTGTTGAGTTCATCCTATAATTAAAATGGGTTTTAAACCACCAATAACCATTATTAAGAATAAAAAACAAACTTCACATGAAAAATTGAAAGCAAAATTATTATTTTTAAAGGGTTTTAGTCTTGAATCCGAAACTTTCTCGAATCCTTGACTCGCTAATATCCTTAAGGATTCGAGTATTTAAAGGTCTCGTCCCTATTCTATTAATCTAAGAGATAACCGACTAAACGTATTTAAATGTCAAGTGATTGATTGAAAGACGCTACTCTATGTTGTGATGTTGTCCCAGGAGGAGAGGACCCGTGCCCAGCAGATGCCTGAGGTGGACGAGAGTATCCAGGTGGAGACGCTGAGGTTCGAACAGGACTCTGCGGTCCAGGTGGACACCTTGCCCCCTCTGATGAGGCTCACCTCGAGGGACGCGTACCTGTACGAGCTGGAGACTGCGCTCCAGGAGTGTGGGGTGAACCTGAACATATTGGAGGAGGTGTTGAGGGCCCCGACGCCCGAGCAGGGAGGCACTCCTGCACTCCCCCCGCAGAATATGGTAAATAAACATTTTATCAAATGAAAAGCTCCGCAAAAATGTTGTGGAATATTTTGGATTCATAAAATAACCTATTTTGAAAATACTGGGCATCTTATATAATCCAAGGGAACAGGGAGAGGAAGGTTCATTTGAAATAACTATTTAGAGAAACCAAGTTGTGCAAAAAATAAACCCTCTTTCATTTGGTGGGAATTTATTTGGGAACCCTGAACCGGCTGGCTTCCATCATCGTAATAATTCTACCTTTTACTATTACGTTAATGTCTGCTCTCAAAGTGGTAAATATTAACATTTTTTTTAATATAAAAATTAATTTTAGCTCTTTAAATGGAAAACTTCTTTTCCGACAGGATAAAACATAGGTCGAGAGAGTGGAGTCAACTATTATCTCTTTGTCAGTGGCAGCATTGTAAAGTGTGAACTGTGTTCTTCTTTCCATTGTAAAAGCCATATTGTGTTGGTTTCCTATTCCGCTTTCATTTCAAACAAAACATTTATGAATCGTATCTACAGCGAGGCTCGGATGGTGAAACTTTCCCACCAGTCATAGACTCGACATAGTAATGTTCAATATAAGTTTAAAACTTGTTTCCAGTCGAAGGTGGTTGCGTCGTGCGAGTCGTCGGTGGAGCTGATTCGTCACCTGAACACACTACTGGTAGAGGAAAGTGGGTTGTCTGACGAGCAGGCGAGGACAAGGGATGTCCAGAGGCTCTCTGTCAGATTCGACGAGCTCCTAGCCTGCGCTCGCCAACGAGAACAGAGACTGAGAGATGTCAGGTCAGTGAGAGATGCTCACCGCCATGTCACCTCAAGCGTAGCTTATTACACTTTTAATTTATTGTCTGTTTTTACCAATTTAATATTTAGATGTAAATTAAACAAACATTGCTCTCCTATTAATTTATTCAAACGATTGTAAAAAAGAATTGAGTTAACCATCACTTATTTGGTTCAGCTGATGGTTTTCATATTTGTGCTGGTTTGGCGTATCTCGGTATTGAATGGAATCTAAACGACTTTGCTTCCTCTAAACCAGGGTTTCCCAAACTTTCGCCAGTTGTATACCCCTGTTCAGGGCAGTGGTATAACCAAGGTGTAGGTCTACTCCTTCCAGCTCTTTTAAGGTAGTCATTACTAACTATATAAAAAAAATCTTGGTGAGTTAAAACAAAGCTGTGACAGAGAAAGAAAGAAGTTTGTGACATTCTGTCAAGATCTACGTTGATTTGTTCTTCAAACTTGTTAGTTTAGTAACCAATATTTTGTTTTTAATAAAACTCGATGGAACACTGCACGCGCACTTCTAAGTACCCTCGAGGGTACAATCATAACAGTTCAGGAAACACTGGTTTAGTATAAACAGATTAAAAGTTTTGTGTCTAGAGCATGATCTGTTTTTTTTCCAACAAAACACTCAACAAGTTGAGTAAAACTACCAACCGGCTTCATTTTGGTGACATATTACAAGGTTGTGGAAACTTTTTATCTTATAGGATTTGCGCTTTAGGACTATATCCTGTTTGAGTGGAGTTTAATTTACCACCATTAAACTCTTGTGGCTAATTTTAACAGACTTGAAAAATCTATTATTATTATTATCTTCTCCCCCCCCCCAAATCAAGTTGAAAAGAAATTTCAATATGTTGATAAATCTGGTCTCTAAAGCATCTTACTAACGCTAATTAGAGTCCAACAAAGTTGATTAAATTGTGTGACAAAAGTTCTTTAAATGAGCTTTGCTCTCTATTAAAGTTAAGGTTTTTAGCTCCAAGTTTAGCAAATTTAAACCAAAACTGCTACCATTTTAAATGTAAATGCTTACACGCGAATAAGATGCACTAACCCGCCTCGGTGGCGTAGTTGGCTAACGCGCCAGCCGTGTTGAGCCAGACCACCGAGGACGGGGAGATCGAGGTTCGAATCTCGGTAGGGTGAACTGGGTATGGTTTTTCCTAAATGGTTTTTCACTCTCCCTCCACGCAAATGCGGGTTCACTTCCTCTAAATTCAACCTTCCCAATTCCTAATCCATTAGTGTAATTAGTACTTAAACGCGTATAACCCGAATTGGTAGTAAGACGCGGTGCTAAATAATGATAATAATAATAAAGATGCACTAACTACTTTTATCTTTAATGAAGCATGATGTTTAATTATTGTAGTTATCAACTTGCATGAAATTATTCATTCTTCTCTTATTAACTATCCCCCAGAAGAATTAGTGTGCTTAGACAGTTGTATCCCAGTAATAATAGACTCAAACACATTCCTTTCTCGCCCACTCTTATGAATAAGATTAGATAGCTATTCAATGAAATTATATCAATAATATTAATATATAAATAGTTGCTGTAAATACTGTCCATACATTTTCCAGCATTGTAATTTAACCACACTTAATTAAAAAGGAGTTGATTGGTTTGTGTTTTTTCGCACTAAACTTATTACAAAGAAAAACATAAAACAAAAATCTCATAATTTCAGTTCTCTCAGGAAACTAATTCCACAATTGAGTAGTTTAACAAAGGAAAAAAAATCACACCTTAATGGCAGTATTTCATTAAAATTGAAATGAGTATATAAGGGCATGTCTACACTTACCAGAAAAACACAGGACTCAACCTTCGCAATTAAAACACATGACTAATTTTCAGAACACTATTAGGCCTCTTCTTTATCAGTGGATCACTCACTGCCCGATCATCATCATGAACTTTTTCCAGCTTGTGGCCAGATCCGTTTAGTAAAATGCCTCCATCTCTCTCTGTCCTACCTCCTGCACCTCTTTCCACTCTGTTCCTCTCACTTGCACACTTGCCGCTATCTGTTTCTTCCATCTCTTTCTTGGTCTCTTCCCTACATTTCCCTCAATCTTCTGGGAATACTCTCCCCTTCCACCTTCATTACGTGTCCATACGATCTCATCCTAGCTTCCTCTACTATCTCCTGTACCCAACTCTAGATCTTACATCTTCACTCCTAATCCTATCTCTTCTGGTGGCAGCTAACATGCTCCTCAAAAACTTCATTCCCATGTCCTCCACTTGTTTCTCTTTTATCCAAAGTCCAAGTTTCCGCTGCACACGTAACTATGGGTATCAAGTATTCACTATACGACACTTCCTTACACTTCAGGGGCACTGCCCGATATGGTTCTTAAATACCAACTGCCTGCTTCGGTGGCTGCATAGTCTTAAGGTGTCACTAAACTGCCGGTGACAGGGAGATCGGGGTTCGAATCCAGGTCTGCTGTACTGAGGCTGGCTATTACTAAATATTTTCACATTCTTCCTTCATGCAAATGTGGGTATACTTAATCTAAATTCAACACTTTTTCATTCTGAACTCATTAGCCTAATTAGTACATATGCATATAACCTGAACAGGTATTAAAAACAACTTTTGAACCTAACTTTTTTTCTTTTTTGTCTTGCCCTTTAAATAAACCTTCTTTCAATGCTTATTTTGTAATTTATATGATATTCTAATACAATTTCTAGTTTTATTTTGTTGGCACAGTTTCCTGCACTTGTCTCACTCCCTTCTCTATCAGCAATGCTGCCACACTAACCCAGCATTTCTTTGCCTGCGCTTGTTTGGTTCTTATGGTGTGCGTTTTTTTCTGTCCGCAGGTCTACCTTAACTGAGGCTTACTATTTAATATGTGAACAGTTAAGTAACAGATTTATACTAATCATTAATTCTGTAACAGTGACGGAAACCATAAAGTGTTGAGTTTAGGAACTTTATTTTTTATATATTGAACCCAGTGGCGGATTTACACATTTGCCGCCAGTAGGCTATTCAAATTTTGCCGCCCCTACCAACCTCCAATCCAACGATTTAGTTAAGATTGTACAAGAATAGTTTTTGGGTATATTTCTGAGCTAATAAAAGCTCAATCATGTACTCTAATAAAGCGGGGTAAGGTATGCTTTAATACTACTTACACAATAATGTACATTCGGTAAACGTAATTAAATAATTTTTATTGCGCTTATTTTCAGTTTAAAAACAATATATTCAATTATCTGGTAACAATCCGGCTTTTATTTTGTTTTTGAAATAAATACGAGACGGGACTTCCCCGTTTGTATCGCCGCTCTATATATATCTCTAACTCAATGCCACCAACACCACGCGGCATATGCCTACAGCACGACCCCGCTCCGGCGCACCACGCCACGCTCGTGCAGTCAGGTTCGGCCAGACCCACTTAGCGAATGGTCATGTCACTCGTTCCCGCGCCGCAACCAAACGCGACTACGCAAATTGTAGAAAAATTTATCTAAGTGGTGAAACATATTACATGTTGAATTGTTTGTGTGGACCTAATAACATTTAGGTATATAAATATGAATCTTTTTAATTTCTGTAAGACAAAAAAAAAAAATTGCCCCAAATTTGCCGCCCTAGGCTCCAGCCTACTCAGCCTGTTGGTAAATCCGCCACTGATTGAACCTGTTCTTTCTTATTAGGATACCAGGTTTAAATCCTGATGAGATCATAATTTAACTTTGCTGTCCCTGGGGCATAATTAAGCATATTTCACCACAATGTTACTGTGTAAAGCCAAACTTATTTGTTTGAAATTGAAGTTATTATAATTACAATTACTAGGGGTGTGTGAAGCTTTGAAAAACTTTGACTTTGAATATTCGTTCGCTTTGGCTTAGATTCGAGAATAAAATTACAGATTCGACAATTACAAATCTTTGTCAAAAATATCATTTAAAGTTAAAAAACACATTTATGTTTATTTTTGAAAATTTCCTGGTGTTATTCCTATCACAAATTAGTGTTAGTGTAAAAAAATCCCAAATAATTATATTACATCATTTTGTGATAGTAACTTAATTTATTATTTTAAGATAAAATATATTAATTTTTTTTTAGCAATATACGTCTACCATCCGGGAAAATCAGGGAAAACTGGAATTAGCCGGGAATTTGAAGTGGTCGGGAAAAAAAACGGGAATAAGTCGGGAATTTGGTAAATTTCAAAAAATATCCGTGAAAATGTTGTTTTACTCAAAATATGAAATATAATAATCACTAAATCGGTAATTTACAATGTGATTCAAACTGTCCTTTTTTGTTTGTAGCTGTGTAATATATTTGATAATTTTTCTAATTTCTAGTAGACTATGTGAATAGAAATAAAACAAACTGTTTATTTCTATTTGAAAACTTATTATTATTCATAAAAAAGATTAACAAAAACTGTGTGTGGTGGGAGAGGGGGGGATAAAAGGGTGTGACATATTTTTGAGTCGGGAATTTTAGGAAATGACCAGGGAAAAATCCGGGAATTTCATTGGTCAAGTTGAGTAGACACCATGATTATAGCATTTTCTAAATTATATTATTACTCACATTTATATAATCATGCAAAGTATAATATTTTTTACTAAAAATTAAATATTTTTTTAAATAGTCTAACTTTGATTCAACATTGCTTTAAATTGAAAAAGTAGACTTTGCATACCCCTAATAATTACTATAACTAGTGTTATCTACTTCTAGGAACTCCTGATTAAATATCCATTGAACCTACCTAACTTACCAGATAAACCTTCTAACTGGGATTCAAACTGGCACCTCCTGAAAATACTTTTAACCTCACTATGAGCTCCTCTGAGCAAGTGTCAGCGTAGATCCTATTTCTGCATGCTAAGTGTGTGTTTGTGCTCTGTTCGGTTTACAGCGACAGCGCTCGGCTGACGTGTCCCCTGTGCTCTAAACGCAACTGGCAGCAACTGGACAATGACCTCTGGAGGCTGGAACAGTGGCTGCAGTTCGCCGAGGGCACTCAGAGCAGTCAACGGGCCCCGCCGACCAACATCGAGCAGCTCGAAGATGTCATTCAAGACCACAGGGTGAGCGTAATCATGTTTCTAATTTGACAGCTAATCGACCGAGAGACTTGGGCAAGAGCCTACAGTTTTATGAAATATTTGTATGCCTTGCCCTTCTCTAGTCTTTTGTATGTTTCTTTTAATAGTGGTACCGTTTCACTCTCGCAATAAACTGGACTGCGGATGACAGGAAGATTGGGGGGTTATAATCCAGGTTGGGCGTACTGAGTGGTTTTCTTAAATGATTTTTCACTTTCTCTCCATACAAATGTAGGTACGCTTCCTTTAAATTCAACCTTCCTAGTTCCTAACACCTAAGAATAACTATTCTCACTAGTGAGACACTATGCTAATACATAAAATAGTGATGTTGGATCAGAGTCGCTGCTATAAGTTAAAAGGATGGACGGAACCTAGGGAGCCCTCTCGAAGGGAGTAAGGATAGGGAAACATCCAGGATGGAATGTTATGTCATGAAATCCTCCCATTCCCTGGCGCGGGCGTTGAACAACGTTGGCCCAAACATGCGAATCGATGTTTCATTGCGATAAGTTAATGTAATGCCATCTATAAACAAACAACTTTACTTTAAGCCAGTTTGAATACTTCATATTGTAGCTAATGGATGAGGCCATCAGTTCAATGCTAGACTATGACCATGCATAAATCACAATAAATGAGTAGCAAAAATATGTTTCGGATAAGAATATACTAGTAGAAAAATAACTGTCAGGCTTGCGTAGGTCCCTGTGCCAAACACGCGCCAGGGTATGGGTTAAGATAGTTGATAAAAAGAACAGGAACTTGATTGACGATTGACAAGAGATTTCCCGTTTTGAAGTGAGTGAGGTAAAACTTTGAGTTTAAATGGTTGGATATACGTTTGTAAGAGCAGGTGTTTAACCTGAATGTCTGTGTCTTAATGCTTTGACTAACCGTGAGAGAGTACTGTCCCAGGAGTTCCTGATGGACCTGGACAGTCACAAGAGCATCGTGGTGTCCCTGAACATAGTGGGGACTCACCTAGCTGACCACACGGAGGACACGGGTCGGGCAGAGCAGCTCCGGTTGAGATTGGTGACTACAAACAGTCGGTGGGACGCCGTGTGCAGGAGTGCAGCAGCTTGGCAGACACAGTTGCAGACTGCGCTCATGGAGGTGAGTTAGTGTGTCCATCATGTCTGCATGGTTTAGCAGTGGGACATCCTGGCAGACACAGCTGCAGACTGCGCTCATGGAGGTGAGTTAGTGTGTCCATCATGTCTGCATGGTTTAGCAGTGGGACATCCTGGCAGACACAGCTGCCAACTGTGGTTCCTCTACTCTTTACGGTAATGTCCCCAAACTACCCTCCTCATCTCTAGTGCCTGTACTGATAGTCCTGCTGTACCTATGTAAACAAATGATCTAGATGTGAATATCTCTCTGCTTGTTCTCCAACAGAACGACGAGTTCCACCAGATAATTGAGGAGCTGGTGGAGTGGCTGGAGAAGACTGAGAGCACAATCAGAATGTCTGAGCCTGTCGACTTGGCTGACGACATTTCCGTCATTGAGGCCAAGTACAACAAGTTCAGGGTGAGAGTCACGAACAAACTCCCATGTATATATTGATTAGCAGCATTATGAAGCTAAACTTGAATCGGCGCCTGTTAGAGCTGACCGAAACTTATTTACATTAACAAAGCTAAGATAACAGGTTAAAAGGTTGTGTTTTAATAAATGCACCATCATTTTCCCAAAAAGTGATTTGTCGATCCACATTCCAAAAAAACCAGCAAGAATTCAAGCCATGGTCTAGTGAGCCAATGTAAGAACTATTTCTTTTGGTTTGAATTGAAACTTGAAAGTTTTAGAAATGTTTAGTTGGAATAGACATTCATGTAACAAAAATTGATCGGCTTAATCTTGATTATGTTTGAATAGGATGAGTAGTTTTTTTTTTTTACTTAGCACCGCGTCTTACTACCCGTTGGGGTTATATGCTTAAGTACTAATTACACTAATGGGTTAGGAATAGGGAAGGTTGAATTTAAAGGACGTGAACCCGCATTTGCGTGGAGAGTGGAAAACCATTTAGGAAACAGCCCCCCCCCCCAGTTCACCCGATCGAGATTCGAACCTCGATCTCCCCGTACTCGGTGGTCTAGCTCAACACGACTGGCGCGTTAGCTAACTACGCCACGAGGCGGGTGATGAGTAGTAATACTTGACTTATGTCACTCTTGCATTTATGAAAATACCAAGTTTGTGAATTCTCTCCCCCTCATCCTAAGGCTTTGTTTACCGCAGGAGCTGAGGGGAGACCTGGAGCGATGCGAGCCCCGCGTGATGTCCTTGCAAGAGGCGGCAGACCAGCTCTTGCGCCACTCGGAAGCCCCCGAGGGTTCCACCACCACCTGGTCCCGACTCACAGACTTGCGACTCAAGCTGCAGTCCCTGCGAAGGCTCACAGGAGTGTACGTGCTCAAGTTGGGGGCCGTGCTTGGCCGGGACCCCTCGGAGCTGGGGATGACCATCTCGGCGAGCGGGCGTAGCACAACGGCCACCTCGCTAGCAAGTCTCTCGCACGAGGTAAGCCTCGCCATTTTTTTTCTTTGTTAGATGTCTTGTCTTATTATTTGATAACTAATTCATTATTTAAATAAACAGTCTAATAAAATATCTCTACACAAGACATTTTGATGTTGAGGACAGAACAGATGATAATAGCTTTTAAAAACATATCACCATATCATCATTTAGGCTATCATAAAACTGATTACCTGCTTATTTTAGCATCACAATTTATTTTATATCTACAAATAACTTTTGCAAGACGACGTTATTTTAACTTTTAAGTTAAAACATTTTACAGTAATTTTTGGGACACATCAGACCCCTTTATAACATATTTTTTTTACTGAAAAAGAGGTTGGATGGGCTCTAAAAATTACAGGAATGTGTTTTCTGGAAATTTTAGATTTACAATTTTCTGATCAAATAGTTTTACTAATTCCTAAATAACTAATTAAAATATTGGTAAATAAGAAATCATCTTTTGATAATCAGATAAATAAATTTAATGCATGCTTTAATTCCTTTTTTTTTCAATAGATTAAAAAAACAGCTAAAAACTTGTTTCTCTGTCTTGTGGTAGTTAAATTGTCCTGAGTATTTGTTAGATAATCACACATTGCACAAGTGTATTTGGTAGAGTTGGCTCTTATGTGATATGACCATGTATTGGTTTTATTATTTAACCTTTGGGCTTCTCAAGTTGGCCGAGTTTTGGGGTTTGTACTCAGATGTTTTTTTACACTTCCTCTCTAAATTCAATTTTTCTCATCCCTAACACAGCATACAACCCAAATGGGTATTAAAGTGCTGGGGCTTAGTAAAAAAAATATAGTGCTCAGCCCTTGTCAATATTTCCTATTGTTCTAATTTATAAAAAATATAACTTGTTTAACCATATTGAATCGAGTAAGAAAAAACCCAAATTTGTGTCATCATAATTTATTTCACTAAAAATATTAATTCAACTTGAAATATTTTTAGTAAAAACGCTAATAAAACATTTTTTTTATTCAAACCCTGTTTGGTGACCTTGTGGTCTACGGTGTTACTCTCGCAATAGACTAGACTGCCAATGATGGGTGTAACGAGTGGGAGTTTCCCACACTCTCCAAACAAATGTAGATCACTTCCTCCAAATTCAACCTTCCTCATTATGTAACTAGCACATATGCGTATAACCCAAGTGGGTTGCGGTGCTAAAAGAACGTTACTAAAATATGAAATGTCTACTTGCACATCCGTGATAAAAAGCCAACCAAAGTTAGGAAAGTAAGAACACGGCTGGTTTACTGTGCCCTGCGGCTCCTCCCTCGTAGATACATGGTCACATTACTTGAGTACAGTTATTTTGAATGCACAGCTCAAACCTGTTTTTTTGTTCCTATTTCCCTGTCTCCTCAGCTTTTGGACCAAGCGGCTGTCGGACATTTGGAAGGGTCTGCCCATTCCGATCAACAGCACTCAAAGTAAATATAGACTTATTGTTTGTTTTTTTCTAAATATTCCATCGTTTATGTTTTATTTTAATTTAAAGCATGCAATAGCAGCCGTCTTTATCTTCTTCACTTGCACTCCAATAAATCTAAAATATAAACCTGAAAATAAATAGTTTATAGTTTCTACTCTTTAAAACTTGTACTGTATTAAACCAATTTGGTGGATTTTATTGGTTTTATACTTTCTGTATGCTTTATATTTAATTGCTAAACTAGAATAAGATAATTAAAGATGATTATCCGGAAATAGATATGTGGACTAGATCTGGGTTACCTGATTGATGTTAGAGTATAAATTGTTGAGACGAAACACTTGCACTAGTTTTCATTACCGCAGGAGCAGAGGCCAAGTCGTCTCTTGAAATATACTGACATTAATCATGGCTCGAGAAACATACCTTGTTTGCATATTATAGCTTTTACTTGACTTCCAGTCATAGCCTGGGTCATTTCTTTAGTCAAGTCATATATTCTCCACTACCGGCTGCTAGGCCTGTCATAGCTTCATTTGCCTTATAATATAACATAAGATAGGACAGAGACAACATCCAGTCGCCGGCCATTAATTCATTAATGTGACCGGGCAAATCCACAGTTCCACAACGATAAATTTTTCGTTCGTGCCGAGAATCGAACCCAGGACCCTTAGCTCACTAGACAGACACGAATGGTCTATCACTTCACTCTCGTGTAAGACTGGATTGCTGCTGACAGGGATACTGGGGGGTTTGAATACTAGTATGGTGTACTGAGGTGGGTTTTTGTTTTCAATCATCCTACACACAAATGTTGGTACACTTCCTCTAAATTTAACTTTTCTTCATCCCTAATACATTAGAATGGTTAGTACATATGTGTACAAGCCGAACAGGATGTAGGATGCAGTGACAAAAAAACAACACGTGTTCATTTAACCTTATAGGCATGATTTTGCTAATGATGTAAATAGGCTATGGTTAAATATTTTTATAATTTTAAATATATATATATATTTCAATTAGAATGTAGAAACTTTCATGAAACATTTCAGAAATGTTCACCATCAAAACAAACAAACATTTCATTCAAAGGTCAGAATGTTTAACTAATATGCTTGTTGTGTGCCTGGAAACAAACCGATCAGGAGTAACACGATATTGTGTTTCCTCTCCATTCACAGTGAACCAGACGAAGTGGACACGACGGTTCTGGCGCGCGGGTACAGGTTCCTAGGCCGTGTGGTGCGAGCGTCTCTGCCCATCCAGGCGCTCATGTTACTGCTGTTGGGGGTTGCGTCGCTGGTCCCCATGGGGGAAGATGATTACCTGTGCAACACCTTCGCTCGCAGTTTTGAACCCATCTTGCGGTATCGCCACGGGCCGCCACCGGTTTAAACCTACCGGTCTAGTCTTTTATTTGAAAATGTCAAGCTAATGTCTTTACTAAAGCCATGTCTCGTAGGATTAAGATAACGTCATTTTTTTTTCTCTTTAGTTTGTAAAAGGATAGAAAGAATCTCATTCTACACGACTTAGATCAAACTTTAAATTTTTTTCCCTTTAAATATTCTTCCAGACATATTATTTTAGAATAGTCATATATGTCTTCCTTTTTATACGTGTAGTTTGACACGGTTGGATAAATACATTAGTTTTATGTGTTTCTTTGTATAAAATAATAATATAATGAAGATGATGAGATTAATTAAACATGTGGAACAATAATTTGAACTATCAACGATTCTTTGATTAACATAATTACTTTGCTGTGATTACATAATAAGAGCTACTATTCTACATTTTTTAACGATTTAAAAAAGCTATGCTTTTACTACTGAAATTGATTATATTCTTAATTGGTGGTCTTCTTAGGCTACCGTGAAAATAACTCTGATGTGACGTACTTAATATTGATATTGTCCCGGACCGAGACAGACTGAATCTAATTCCTGATTAAGAAAACATAACAATCTTTTGCGGGAATCTGGTGTTGGTTATTTCCTATATGCATTTACGTTCCATAGTGATAGATATAAATGGATAGCTTCCGACGCAAATACTTTCGGCTCACTTAGTTATTTTAACTTGTTCAGCTGCCATTTTACGTTTAAAGATCTATTATTTTATAGTTTTATAAGTAGTTTAGACCTCTGTTCGAAGTGTAGAATTTGGAGGGAAAAAAAAGGGAGTTAATCAAATAAAGTTTAGTTGAAAATTCCACATTATATTGTAACATTTAAGGCTGAGTGTAAATATAATCTGAGTCAAACAGACATTCTTTATATACATTTAAAACAAATACGCCAATATGATCTGTAAATTTGAAAGAGCGGGCATTATATATATATATATTTTCTTTTTTTAATGTATCGTTCTATTTGTTAGGAATATTTGTGAAACAGGTTACAATTTTGTACTTAGGTTAGAAACGAAGTAAAGACAAAGGGTGATTGGTCGATGTGTGTTAGGAAGTTTTGCTTGCCGTCTTGATCGGTCGGAATGGTTTCTAGGAAATGTTACAGGAGTGGAACACTGTACTTATCATAGAAATTGTTTTTCTTTGACCGATTATGTTTTTTTGTAAATCAAAAAACACACATAACTTTCATTCCCCCTATTGTGGTCTATGTGGGGTGAGGGGGGGGGGGTGATATTATTCATATCTAATGCTCTCCAGAGTGAAAAATGTGTCCCCCCCCTTTCAACCCCATAGTATTTAATTAAGTCTTGAGTCTTATGCATCAAAATCAAATAATCGCATGACAAATGGTTTATGTTTAAAGTTAGTCGATATATTTTATTTTAAAGAATGTTATATGAAGTTTCAATTAAAACTATTTTTTCAAATAAAACTTGTTGCTAGTTGGTAGTACTTATGTTTTGTTAGAATGCACTTTACTCACTTATTTCAAGATGGTGCTATGAAACTTTGTGTGAGTACATATTTACACAACTGTGTTATACTTGTTTGAGGTTTTGGGCGAAACAATGTGTCCGACGGAATTGATTTTAATATCTTGGATGGAATTTTTTTTGTTATTTAAATATAACGAGTGAAATCACACAAAGCTGCAAGTATTATATAAACTCTGAGGGAATTTCCTAATTATTGTGTTTTGATCTGTAGCTAAGAAAATCAACAAAAGTTGAGTTAATATTTTTGAAGTAAACAGAAAAGATTACTGACTAACGTTACCTTTATAATATGTTTCCATCTTTCTATGGATTGTTTTTTTTTTCTTCTTATTAATGTTGTCCCTGCATTGGCCAAAACATTCAGCTTAATGTAGCCATTAACATTTTATTATGGTACAGTTTTTTTTAATAACAAGTCCAATTAATTTTTGGTTGGTTTTTATAGTAAAAATTTGGAATTATAATACAATTGTAACCTTTGATATTTTTGCTGTTTATTTTGATTTTTTTTTTATTTCCTAGCCAAGTATAACTGTGCTTTTTACCTTGTTGCCATCTTGTAGTTGTATTTTTATAAAAGAGAGCTTAGCAGGTGTGTGGTATTTACTATTTCAAGAAATAAATCATGTTGAATTTCACTTGGGGCAATTTTTTTTTTTTACCCTCTGTCCAATTCCTTTACGATATGAAATATGAGTGCCAAGGTAAGCTCAAAAATCAGATCTTAATCTCCATTAGGTACTGCAGAAACTGTGTGACTTTTCTTAAAAAAATGTGTTTGGTGTTTTTTATTGTCTTATCTTATAGGTTGTTCCACTCTTAGGGCACAGACATGTAGAAAGCTGATCGACAGCGCCGCACAACATAATATAAGCATTTATTTTATTATTTTTAAAGTTAATTAAAAAAGATCTGTTTGAATATGTGTAATTTTGTTTAAGTCCTCCATTAAAGAAAAATGTTCAATTTTATAATTACTTTAGGAAGTAATTACTAAGAATGAAAAATGTTCACCTAGTAGGTGACTATTGTCCAAATCTTCGCCACCAAAGATTAATTTCATGCGCTTCTACTCTGTCATTTTGGTATATTCAACCAAAAACATTTCAACACTACTTGAAGAAGACATCTTTCATCATGGGAAGCTATTTACAAATTTGAGTTGTTTCCAGCTTTTTACATGGCCACCCATTAGTGCAATATAGTGTACATGCCTGTATCCTTCTTACTCCAGACACAACCAATATACCATCAATTCCGATTCCACGAACACTGAATTATGTTAGGGTCTATGTATTTATTTCTATGGTGAAACACGAAATTTGGCGACTATAGTATTAAGTGTATAGATTGAGCCTACATAGGTGTGGAACCTGGCTCTTCTGAAAATGTATCGCAAATCTCCTCTAAACATTCGATGATGCATAAACTCGCGCTTTACATGTGCCAAATTTAAGGTGCTATAATATATATATTTGAATCTGTCTCACGATTACCGATGGTGGCAATTATAGTACTAGGTGTATATAACCATCATACATAATATTTAAAAAATTAACTATTTAATCTAAAATATTTATATTAGGAATTATAGCTTTCTCATAGTTGTTTTCAAAATTATTCGGCAGTGTAATTGAAAATATAATTGATTTTATTGGTAGCATATTTTTTTTTTTTTCATTCAATAAATTAATAAAAAATCTTCAATAATGAATATAATTATTATATGCTGAAACACATGAACAATGGGAAAGCAGTGGTTGCAGATCGGCTTCAAATTGAACTCGTAAAGGAAGGAGGTAGAACATTGAGGACAAAGTTGCTAAGCACATTCAACAGGGCATGGAAGGAAGGTAAAATACCTAAAGAATGGGGGAAGATTCTTATAGTTCCTTTGTACAAGAAAAAGATGACTCAGGAAACTGAGTATTATAGTGGGATATCACTAAATAAACAAATAAGCTAAGCTCTATGAGAGAATATTTGAGAAACGACTAGTGAACTCATGAGCCAAGACTAGAGCAGTAGCAACAAAGTTTTCAAATAAAACAGAAAATGCAGATTTGATATCAGAATATATTATCATGGGAAAATAAGGATATATATATATATATATATATATATATATATATATATATATATATTATAATATATAGCTATGTTCAATTATATAGTAAGACATGGCTATGATGTCTGGTGGCGTAAGAGCCTAAGACACTGCTATGTTCTGGTGGTTAGCCCGAGACACTGCTATGTCTCTGGTGTTTATAGCCTGAGACACTGCTATGTGTCTGGTGGGTATAGCCCAAGACACTGCTATGTCTGTGGTGGTTATGGCTGGACAGTTAATGCTATGTTAAGGGGAGTGAAACATCCTTTGTTCTGTAGTTAGTGGCCTAGACACACTCTGTGTTCTGTAGGTAGTGCCGAGACACTCTATGTTCTGGTGGTTATAGCTGAGACACTGCTTGTTGTGTGGGTATGGCTGTAGACTTAATGCTCTTTCTGAATAGGGCTGAAACTAATGCTCGTGTTTTTTATTTGGATGAGAATATAAAGTTATCTTGAGGTAAGATAGGATTTTAGAAAATATTAACATCGCTAAGATTTGTATGCAAAATCCATGTTCTTTTTACATATCTAAAGTTATACGGAAATGATATACTTTGTAAGTCACACCTCAATAGATCACTTGGCTGGTGTTTGATAGCTCATATAAATGCATATGCTGGGGGAAAATCATTATTTTTAATAAAGAACAGCTCATGGGATGTTAACAAAGAAAACTACATAATATATATGTTTGATTTTAAAGACAAATTTGATATTAAAATGAAGGAAACAATTTACTATAGTTTTCTGTCCAACTTAGTTTACTGCCTTGCAACAATCCACGAGAGCCACTGTTGACAATTATGTTTATAAGGTCGATAACACTTGTACCAGTAGATCGAGAGCGGGTTTTTACAAATACTCAGCAGATAAGTTATTTAAAACATATATAAAAAGTTTGACAATGCTATCAATCTCTACTGATAATATAAAGAATAAGATTTTAATGACAATTTCAAGATAACCCTCTTCAGAAAACAACAATATAAACATGTATTATTATTTGATTGGTGTTTTTCATGTTGACTTTCTATCAAACTGCTCAGCCTAGCACTAACAGCATTACTTAAAAATTTCAGGCAGTTTGTAAATGAAAGATAAACTAAATATTTAACAGAGTTTAAAATTTAACAAAGTAATGGAGCAAACTTTGTGTGCTTGTTGTAATTTTAGCAACAACTTTCCTATTGCAAAATTACTGTACAGCGCAAGGTAAATAGGAGTTTTATAACTAATAGATCATTACAGAAAATACATATTTCCATGTATTTCTTTACTAATATATATATATAATATTATTTGATCATTCATTTTGAAAATGTCGTATTTCCAGATTTACTGCCTTTTTCAACAGAAGTTTGGTCTCAAGTGAAACTTACATTTGAGGGAACACAGGCTCTTTGAAACGACCGGTTCATCGAGTGTTTTGACATCATCCAAGACATTGTGGCCATTAGCACCAAATGACTCTATTAGAGTGGATCTGATCAATTAAATACCCCAGTTGGGCATTGGTTCCTAATAAGATGTTCAATTGTTTCATACTTATATTTAACTTTCCTTGTACATAAACAATAAAAATTATTACATGTTGATTAACAAAGAGTTTTTTTAGTCTGATTCGGTCTTTGAGAGAATCTTCAATTTTACACATTTAAACAACTAAATTGCATCTAGTTTTTTAACCCATTTCTTCGTCCCATATTTCAAGTTAAGGGTTATCCAAAATAGGAGTGTTGGTGAAGATGATTTCTGATGACGGGGAGAACAGTTCAAACACCAGGATCTGGAAAATAAAGTAAAAAGTAATTTAACCACCAAATAAACTACAGTAATAATAAAAATTATATCTTCATTTTAACAACATTGACGTTTTGTGTTAAATTTGAGAATCATTGTATTAGATGTGTTTTTAAATAAAGTGTTTTTTATGAAACACAGAAATTGGTAGTAAAAATAGGGATTAGACAAACTAATTGGTAATGGTTTAGTGAAGAAAGCCCACAGAGGGAAAGAGGAATAATTATAGATTCAATCCAATCCACAATTATGTCATTTTCTACCTTTCTTTTGTTTTCTAAGTAGAGCAAGTCTCACATCTAAACACTAATATAATATTTCTGAGAGGAGTGTGCAAAGGCCACTTTTTAAATGTGTAGCGAAGCTGAAGATGAGTTTTTTAATTTTAACATAACCCTTTTATCCACTTTGGTGGCTGCATGGTTTAAGGCACTACTTTCAGTCGAATAAACTGCTGATGGCGGGGAGATCGAGGTTTGAATCTTGGTCGAGTGTACTGAGGGGGGTTGTTCCAAAATGGTTTCCCACTCTCACTCCACAGAAATGCGGGTACACTTCCTACAAATATAACCTTCACTATCCCTGAAACCATTAGTATCCTTATTACATAAACGTATAACCTAAATGGGTAGTAAAACGCGGTGCTAAAGAACTAACAAAAAAAAACCACACACAATTTTAATGTTTAAATTAACCATTAAGTGCATTTAGTTAAAAGTAAAAATCTAATATATTATTTTTTGCTAAAATACCTGAATTTATCTCTGTTTACGTTCTTGTTGCCAATTAGTTTCTAGTCTGTGTTAAAATTCTAGTTAGTGGCTGTTCTAAAGATTATAAGTTGAAATCTCTCATATTTGGTGAGATATTTATAATATGTTCGCAACATATCCAAGTTTTCTATTTATTTCGAAATGTTACACAGATGTAAAGGTTATTGTGGTTGTCCAAGTCAAAGCAGAGTAAAGTTGACCTTCAACTTTGACATGTTGAAGCTTTGCACACACCTAATTTTGGCATTATATTGATTCTATAAAATTGTCGAGTACACAAGCTCTTTTGAGCCCTCCGTACCTCGTTGGCGCCTTGGTTCAGCAGAGGGGCTGGCACGTACATAGTGTGTGTTGGACCGACACTGAAATACCGCCCAATGTTGAAACCGTTGACAAACACGCTCCCTTTACCCCAGGTGGACATGTTGATGAAGGTGTCTCGTGGGGTCCCCTCCACTTCTAGACTCGCTCTATACAGAGTGGGGCCGCTTGACTCTGATACTGCTTGCCAATCACCAAGACTGGGAATATTAAACAATCAGAATAGTCAAACAAATATTTTATGGAAAAATGCAATTTTAAAACTAACATTTGGATAACTTTTTCTAACTATTAATGTACGCAATATTATTATTTTATTTTTTTACACATATGGTGTAAATTCTCTTTAGTTGAGTAGTTTAACTTCAACCTTCCTAGTTCCTAACAGATTAGCGTAAGTAGTACAGATGTGTGTAGCCCAAACAAGTAGTGAGACTTTGTAATTATTACATATCTGACAACTCCTGCGAACATTCTAAAGACGACCGACCTCTGGATCCATGTCTTCTTGAACTGAAGGGCAAGTATCTCCCAGTCTTGCAGGACCTCACCATTGAGGAGCACAGGTCCGTTATACAGCCCTTTCAAGTTGTATCTCCGACCCCAGTTCTCGACCAGGATGTCTAATGTTCTGTTGGAACCAACGCTGGCATCGTCCAGACTCAAGGTAGCGTTACTGCAAGGAGGGGGATTACATTACTATACAGGGACGCCTTTTGCAGACATTGGGGGAAATAGTCATCCTGGAATTTGATGAGAATTTTCTCAATTTATTGAAAAAGTTTTTCATCAAATGCCAATATGTCTATGACAAATATTCAAAAAGTTTTACGATTACTATTGTATAAAATAAAACTTGCCAGTTTATCGACTGAAAGAACCTTTGATTTATTCTGGGATAAAAGAATGTATGCCATAAAAACTGCTATAATACTGGCCTTGAAAGTTTTTATCTTCCATTGATTACTAATTGGGCAAAACAAAGTAACATCTTTTAGTCCATGTGTTATTTAAAAGTTCCCGGGTGTCGTTAAAGATGAAAGAAGTTAATTTCCGAGTATGATGGAATAATTTGACTGACAATAACTACGGATTGAAAACATTTCCCACCTTAACTGCCAGTAGCCGAACCCTGTGACCTGTTGTACATTCGTGATTGGCTCCGTCTTCCTGACTCCGTCTACCATGACGACGGCCATGTCGTGCGCTGTCCCTGTGATCTCCAAGGTGGGAGCTGGAGGTACTTGGAGGCCGGTCTTCCTGTACACCACGAACCCGTAACATTGTCCACTGCCCCCGTTGACGTCCAGTAGCTCCATGGCTGTTACGTCAGTGGCCGTCACACGGTCAGACGTAGACTGAGATGTAAAGTACGGGTTTATTATGTGGTCAACTATGGCCAGTCGTGGGGACCCCACTCAGGACATAGAATAAGAATGTTGTTAAACTCGTAGCTGGCAGCCCACATTAATTATAGCGATAGTTTATAGAACAACTTAATATACAATTAACTAAAGATGGGACTATAAAATATGAATATATTACTAACACATCAGACTTCTAATATCTCACAAAAAAATTAAATATTTCAATTTTAGGTCCTCCTAGCTGTTCCATTATTTGTTCTAGTTTGTGGGACATACTACAAGGTTCTCCTAGCTATAACATTATCTGTTCTAGTTTGTGGGACATACTACAAGGTCCTCCTAGCTATAACATTATCTGTTCTAGTTTGTGGGACATACTACAAGGTCCTCCTAGCTATAACATTATCTGTTCTAGTTTGTGGGACATACTACAAGGTCCTCCTAGCTATAACATTATCTGTTCTAGTTTGTGGGACATACTACAAGGTCCTCCTAGCTATAACATTATCTGTTCTAGTTTGTGGGACATACTACAAGGTCCTCCTAGCTGCAACATTATCTGTTCTAGTTTGTGGGACATACTACAAGGTCCTCCTAGCTGCAACATTATCTGTTCTAGTTTGTGGGACATACCACGAGGTCCTCCTAGCTGCAACATTATCTGTTCTAGTTTGTGGGACATACTACAAGGTCCTCCTAGCTATAACATTATCTGTTCTAGTTTGTAGGACATACTACAAGGTCCTCCTAGCTGTTCCATTATCTGTTTCTAGTTTGTAGGACATACTACAAGGTCCTCCTAGCTGTTCCATTATCTGTTCTAGTTTGTAGGACATACTACAAGGTCCTCCTAGCTGCAACATTATCTGTTCTAGTTTGTGGGACATACCACAAGGTCCTCCTAGCTATAACATTATCTGTTCTAGTTTGTGGGACATACTACAAGGTCCTCCTAGCTGCAACATTATCTGTTCTAGTTTGTGGGACATACTACAAGGTCCTCCTAGCTATAACATTATCTGTTCTAGTTTGTGGGACATACTACAAGGTCCTCCTAGCTATAACATTATCTGTTCTAGTTTGTGGGACATACTACAAGGTCCTCCTAGCTATAACATTATCTGTTCTAGTTTGTAGGACATACTACAAGGTCCTCCTAGCTGTTCCATTATCTGTTATAGTTTGTGGGACATACTACAAGGTCCTCCTAGCTATAACATTATCTGTTCTAGTTTGTGGGACATACTACAAGGTCCTCCTAGCTATAACATTATCTGTTCTAGTTTGTGGGACATACTACAAGGTCCTCCTAGCTATAACATTATCTGTTCTAGTTTGTGGGACATACTACAAGGTCCTCCTAGCTATAACATTATCTGTTCTAGTTTGTAGGACATACTACAAGGTCCTCCTAGCTGTTCCATTATCTGTTATAGTTTGTGGGACATACTACAAGGTCCTCCTAGCTATAACATTATCTGTTCTAGTTTGTGGGACATACTACAAGGTCCTCCTAGCTATAACATTATCTGTTCTAGTTTGTAGGACATACTACAAGGTCCTCCTAGCTGTTCCATTATTTGTTCTAGTTTGTGGGACATACTACAAGGTCCTCCTAGCTATAACATTATCTGTTCTAGTTTGTAGGACATACTACAAGGTCCTCCTAGCTGCAACATTATCTGTTCTAGTTTGTGGGACATACTACAAGGTCCTCCTAGCTATAACATTATCTGTTCTAGTTTGTGGGACATACTACAAGGTCCTCCTAGCTATAACATTATCTGTTCTAGTTTGTAGGACATACTACAAGGTCCTCCTAGCTATAACATTATCTGTTCTAGTTTGTAGGACATACTACAAGGTCCTCCTAGCTGTTCCATTATCTGTTATAGTTTGTGGGACATACTACAAGGTCCTCCTAGCTATAACATTATCTGTTCTAGTTTGTGGGACATACTACAAGGTCCTCCTAGCTATAACATTATCTGTTCTAGTTTGTAGGACATACTACAAGGTCCTCCTAGCTGTTCCATTATCTGTTATAGTTTGTGGGACATACTACAAGGTCCTCCTAGCTATAACATTATCTGTTCTAGTTTGTGGGACATACTACAAGGTCCTCCTAGCTATAACATTATCTGTTCTAGTTTGTAGGACATACTACAAGGTCCTCCTAGCTATAACATTATCTGTTCTAGTTTGTAGGACATACTACAAGGTCCTCCTAGCTGTTCCATTATCTGTTATAGTTTGTGGGACATACTACGAGGTCCATCAGCCGGTTGAATTCCAACTGCTCGGTGACGAGAATGGCTGGGTAAGCCTCCTTGACGCTCTGAGCCGGTAGTTCTGGTAGCCTGGTTTGTACCGCCAGATACCTCTTCACCAAGTCTGCTGTAGCGTTGTATTTCTCTGTGTAGTCCCCTGCTTCCGACAAGGGGGCGTCATAATCTGCCTCAAAGAAATATCACTGCTTATCACAATAAAACTCAATACATCAGAACAAAAGAATGTGTACAAATAACTATTTTTATATGGTGTACGCAGCAATTTTTAAAGTTTTCCAATTGTTAAAAGTTACACTCTTTCATTACACACATAGGCCTATAATTATATTAAATTGGTAGAGTAAATAAAATTGGATATGTATGGAATCGAGATTACCACTAATCACCGGAAACTCAAATTAAATGGAATAACATGGCGGAAATTAGCAGAGAAGTCGTGAACTAAGAATCTCTTGGGAAAAAGTCACGGAACAATAAACAAAATTAATGAAAAACTATTGATTATACACAATATCATTGACTACAATAGGGATGGGCTCTGGTAATAAACCAACAGATTTGACACGCATGGTAATATGTCAACATTACTGAATTTATAACTTACTGTTTTATTTTAAAACACCCAAAGGGACAAGAGGTGGGCTTAACTCTCAGAAACCCCTCATCATCATCCGACCCCTTCTAACATGTCACAACACGCTACTAGGTTATTAACTTTTTTTTGTTTTTCTGTTGACCTGCTCGCCTTTACCAAGCCTCAAACTGGCGAAACTCAGATTATAGAGGACACTACGGAATATTGTCCATGAAACGAATATCTGTCTAGACTCACAATTACTCAAATCATAATACATAATATCAATAAGTATTAACCACCAAAGTGTGGAATAAAACCCTTTGTTTCAAAAAGAAAACAAATAACACTTTTTTTGAGGGGGAAGGGGGGGAAATATGAGATTCAAACAGAAAGTGAAGATTTAACCCACAAGTCTAAAAATGTTTAGTATATCTCAATTTAAACCAATCTGTAGTTTGCTTCATTTTGCAGTTTCATTAACGCTATGCTTTCATCCACCCAACACGTTCATAGAAAGGGCCGGTCATGTTTGGTTTACAGCATAGTTTCTCAAACCTTCATCATGTGTGTACCCCTTTCGAGGACATGGCCTAACCAATGTACCCCTTGGTACATCGCACAACTCAAATTGCGAGTCCCTATTTTAGAGGTTAAATCACGTACCATAGCTACTTGTGTGGAACTTCCAGGTAGGTGTGTGGGTGTTTGGGATGGCGCCGTTCATGAAACCAAAGGTTGTTCCTCCGTGGAACATGTAAATGTTGATGGAAGAGTTCATATCTAGTATTGTCCTAGTCATGTTGATGAAAGCTAGAAAGATTCATCGAACTTATAGGGATTCACATACAACATT
Organism: Timema podura; assembly: GCA_033556935.1. Taxonomy (NCBI): domain Eukaryota; kingdom Metazoa; phylum Arthropoda; class Insecta; order Phasmatodea; family Timematidae; genus Timema; species Timema podura. The sequence continues at coordinate 57,947,678 of JAVRXN010000012.1, read as the reverse complement.
AATATAGAACTTATTCTTAATAAAAAGAATTGTTATATTTATAAGGAAAGATACTTTAAAATACAATGATCGCACATTATGTATTATCATTACAGCTCAAGAGTTGCAAGAAACAAAAACCCACTAAAATGTGGGGTAAAACTTATAAATATACAATTTACTTCAAGTATGGTACCTTATCTACATAGTTTGTCTTGATGACATGTCCAATCAAATTATAAAACAATAATTAATGTAATTAGTTGACATTAGATTTTGTAAAATCTCTTAAAATTATCTACTTAAAAAAAAAAATTATTAGCTCGGTCGGTAGCGTGAGTCAACAGATCAAAGGGCGCTGGGTTTAATTTTCGCAATGGTCAAAAAATATATCATTGGTGAGATGTGGGTTTTCCATTTCACAGTTATGAATTAATCGTCTGTTCTAGATTTCTTTTAGTTTGTAAGTAGAGAACCAATATAATCATTCGATTCAGAAAGTGCGCATTGGATTAAACGAATCATTAAAAATAATTAGTATTTTAAATTTACTTGAAATAATGTGTATCTTTTTGAAAACAAAAACTTGTAAACGAAAGAAAGTGAAGTATTGAAGTTTAAAGAAAGTGTGAAATAAGATAATTTAGGAAAGTGTGAACTAACCAAGTTTAAAGAAAGTGTGAAGTAAGGAGTTTAAATAAAATGTGAAGTAAGAAAGTTTAAAGAAAGTGTGAAATAGGGAAGTTTAAAAAAGTGTGAATAAGGAAGTTTAAGAAAGTGTGAAATAAGGAATTTATAAAGTGTGAAGTGTTATGTGAAGTAAGGAAATTTAAATAAAGTGTGAAGTAAGAAAGTGTGAAGCAAGGAAGTTTAAAGAATGTGTGTGAAATTACCTTCAGTTGTTTTGGTCTGGTGTTTTTCAAACCAGTTATCAAACCAGCCGGGATACAACTCCATGACCCACAACGGCTGATCTGGTTGTAGTCGCTTCAGTTCAGTCAACTGACCCACAGGGTCGCTCTGGAAGTTGGCTGTCATCAACACTGACGGTAAAAACGTTTTATGTTAGAAGTGTTATAACAGTGGTTTATAAGAAAATTACATTTTGTCTTTTAACACCTGCAAAATTACCTCCATCCAATGATCCATTCCTGTAGGAGGATATCGGGGCGTCCATGGTATAATGCAGAGCCGTGAGGTTGTGGTTCAACATTTGTTGATGGATTTCAGCCAGGTAAGCCGTGTCGGGATATGATGCACCCTTTCCTACTAATCCATACTCGTTTTCAATCTGGAAGTATGAAATATCTAGTAAGAGGGCGGTTAAGCCCCAGTTAACTGCTAGTTGAAGCATCTTTAAGAGGTAAGTAAAGGTGAACCTTTTGAAGGTAGAAAAAAGTCAGTTCAAGGCCATTGGTTGAAATGAATATATCGCTTTGCTGAGAGTAAACATTCGACACACAATAACTCAGTGGCTATGTGACCTAGGACAATATTTATTAAACTGTGGTATGTGTACCCCAGAGGTACACAGAATATGTCTGGGTCGACACAACATACCACACAGTTTTATTAATCATTGTATATTTTTGCTATAATAATGAGTCTGAAAATCAATTCATATTTGAATGTGACTTTTATGAATCTTTCTTTCCGTCTGTCATGACTTTGTTTAGATTAATTATCAGTGAAGCTTTAAAATTGGAAACATCTGTTTATATTTTACAATATATCGGGTTGGAAGGGTGCGTTGGTTATACCATGACCCAAAAAGGGTACGCAACTGACAAAAGTTCCGGAAACACTAATCTAGAGTGTTAATCTTGCAAGAGACCTGTTTGACAATGGGGGGTCCAAAGTTTGAATCCTGGCTAAATTTATATACATTTTTCTAAAAAAGTTTAGAGCCATGACCCATTTTTTAGAACAAACAAACATTTGTGACCCACCCTAGATTTAATGGTTGTGAGGGAGGTGACGATATGGGGTGGGTGGGGATTTTTAATTTGATTACTTTTTTTTTTTTTTTTGCTAATGTTTATTATGAGATACTAGCAGAAATAGTGGGCAAAACTTTTCTTTGATTCAAACAAACAAAAAATATATATTTCTTATGATCCAGTTTTTAATTAACCTAAAAAGAATTTAGCCCAAGTTTTAAAATTCCGGGCTTCGAGATGCACACTTTAATGCACAGGGGTTACTCATTTTTAAATCTAAGAGTTTTGGGTGTGGTAGATATCACGTATAATGATCATGTCAGACAAACCAACTCTTCATTTTAATGGTATGGGTATTATTGAACTTATTTTTCATTTTTTTAACTTTAATATTTTTTTATGATTTTTACATTTTCAAATAATTATTAGGTTTTTACATTTCAAAAAATTATCATGACTTCAAAAGGGATTGGCTCAAACCCCGCTCTCCCTTCATGCAAGTCTTGGTACATTTCCTATAAAATTTCTACCTTCCTCATCCTTGGAACATAAGTGCGATTAAATATTAACAGCCGGGATGAAAAATAAGATGAGAACAAATCATTGATTTTAAAAATGTAATAAATGTTGTCCGATCCCGGCGAGTGAGTTGTTCTGACCTGGAAGGCAATGATTGGTCCTCCCTCCGTGAACTGGAGGTCCCTCAACAAGGGGAACACTTGGTCGAAGAACGCCGTCATGCGCTTGATGAATGGAGCGTAGGATCGCCTTATTCTCATGTTGGCTTCCCTGTAAATCCACCTAAAAAAAACACTACTCTTAAAAAGAACGTTTGTATTTTTTTTTTCAAATATAATGCCTTACTAGTATTTCATTTGAAACCAACCTACAATATTTTTCTAAATCTAATATTTTTGGATTATAAATCAGTGTCCTCAATGTTTTTTTTGTTTGCAAATCCAGTGTCAAGATTAAAACCCCAATAATGAGAAACTATCGCTGTATTGTCATTTGGAGGAATTTGGGGCAGCTCTGTTTCTCCACAGGAGGATTTTGAAAATTGAATGATGCAAAATTTATTTAAAGTTAATTAACGCCTGATTTACCCTTCTCCTACATAAAAAAACTATATTTAAAAAAAGTTGTGTGCTATACATCTTAAAATAAAACCCCATTAAATGACATGTTAACAGTTCTTGTAATTGTAAACAAAAAGGACCTCACCCTGGAATGGCTCCGTTGTCCCACTCGGCAGCAATCCAAGGACCTGGCCGGATTACTACAAGCAAATCTTCCTCTTGGGCAGTCCTTATATAGTCCCTGAAGTTGAGGAAAGGCGAGAAATCGTTGTCTCCGTCGCCAAAATCAAACACTCCCATCTCGGGTTCGTGAAGGTTCCATGCGATGTAACTGTCGTGATGGAATCAAATGGGTCAAAAGTGAACAATGTATTCATATGTTGCAACCAGATCCTCCTTAAATATAGTTACCATTTGTGAGTCAATTTGTGTCTTGTTATAATATAAGTATGATTATTGATTTGTCATTTGAAGTAACCTGTTTAACTGAATTATGACACACAAGATAATTTAAACCAACCTGAATATAAAAATCGATATTACCTATTATATCTTTTTAAAATTAAAGAATTGTATTTCATGGTTATGTTAAGATCGTGTTCAAGTTGTACAAAGTATCTGTGGTTAATACAAGATACTATATGAGATCCTTACTGCCATAGTTTTAAATATAATAAATACACATTTTCCGTTCAGAAGATATTTGGAGTGGTCCTCTCCTGGACATTTTTTGATAATTAAATGCCTCTAAAAGCTATTTAAAGCTTGTTTACAATCTTATCGTATTCAAGGGTATCAGAAGGTAAGGTAATAAATCCCTCTCCGCCAATATGTGGTCAACCTCTTGAGTCCTTGAGGGTAAGCTAGATGGAGTAGCAATGTAAGGTGACAGAACGCTTACGTCTCGACCGCGTTGAACCCTGCGGCTCGTAGTTTCCTCAGCCTGTCCCGCCAGTATCCAGGATGGACACGGAAGTAGTGGATGGCTCCACTGATGATGGTGATGTTCTTGCCGTTGAGGAGGAAGCCATCAGGATACGTCGTTAGTCCAGAGTCTATGCCCCCCTCCGTGTAATACTCATACAAGGTCGGGAGGTTCTCTGGAATACAAGATTACACACGTTACTCCAATTAACACTAGTATCTAACATACGACATATGATGGTCTAACGTGCTACTCACGCAATAGAATGGACTAGCGGTGATGAGATCACGGTTCGAATCATGGTAGGGTGTACTGAGATTGGTTTTTCCTAAATTGTTTTTCAATCTCCTTCCATGCAGATATTAAAAGAATTTAATATATTTCTTCATAAAGCTTCTTTAGGTATAAAATTAATTCAACCATTACTATATAATTATTAATCTTCGCCTTAAAGACATTTCATAAACAATATTTACCAAACAAATCAAAACAGAAGAACACAACCAGTGAGCTATTAATAAAACCAAATGAACACAACCAGTGAATTATTAATAAAATCAGAACACAACCAGTCAGCTATTAATAAAACCAGAAGAACACAACCAGTGAACTCTTAATAAAACCAGAAGAACACAACCAGTGAGCTATTAATAAAACCAGAAGTACACAACCAGTGAGCTACTAATAAAACCAGAAGAACACAACCAGTGAGCTATTAATAAAACCAGAAGTACACAACCAGTGAGCTACTAATAAAACCAGAAGAACACAACCAGTGAGCTACTAATAAAACCAGAAGAACACAACCAGTGAGCTATTAATAAAACCAGAAGTACACAACCAGTGAGCTACTAATAAAACCAGAAGAACACAACCAGTGAACTATTAATAAAACCAAAGACTCTTTAGCCCCAAGATGACGACACTAAGAATCGATGCTCAACTGGGGGATTTAATTGATCCGATTCCACTCTAATAGAGTCATTTGGTGCTAACGGCCACAATGTCTTGGATGATGTCAAAACACTCGATGAACCGGTCGTTTCAAAGAACCTGTGTTCCCTCAAATGTAAGTTTCACTTGGGACCAAACATCTGTTGGAAAAGGCAGTAAATCTGGAAATACGACATTTTCAAAATGAATGATCAAATATATTATATATATATTAGAAAGAAATACATGGAAATATATATTTTCTGTAATGATCTATTAGTTATAGAACTCCTATTTACCTTGTGCTGTACAGTAATTTTGCAATAGGAAAGTTGTTGCTAAAATTACAACAATGCTACACAAAGTTTGCTCCATTACTTTGTTAAATTTTAAACTATACTAAATATTTAGTTTATCTTTCATTCAATAATTGCGTTCGATGTTTAAGTAATGCTGTTAGTTGCTGGGCTGAGCAGCTTTGACAGAAAGTCAACATGAAAAACACCAATCAAAATTAATAATAATACATGTTTATATTGTTAGTTTCTGAAGATTATTATCTTGAAATTATAATTTAAATCTTATTGTTTGTTAATTATCAGTAGGCCTACTGGTTGATAGCATTGTCAAACTTTTTATATAAGTTTTAAAATAATATATCTGCTAAGTATTTGTAATAACCAGGGCTTGATCTATTAGTCCAAATGTTATGGCTATTATCTTATCATAATTATAAGTTCATATTGTTGGTATTTGAAGAGAATCATCTTTTTTTTATATTATCAATTCTTTCCAGTAACGATTGATAGCATTGTCAAACATTTTCTATGAGATGTAATAACTTACCTGCTGCGTATTTGTAAGATCTAGTTCTCGATATACTGGTACAAGTGTTCTTGACCTTAGACAGAATTATCGACAGTGGTGGCTCGTGGATTGTTGCAAGGCAGTAAACTAAGTTGAATATAACTCTACTAGTAAATTGTTTCCTACACTTGGTGGGAGGGAATCACTATATCATCATGTAGGACTGTATGTGTTGTCTAATTCATTCCGCTTGTCTTGTTTAGAGAGAACTGCTTTCACCTGATATCTTTGTAGCCCTGGTTCCTCGTGTTTAGAGATAACTGCTGTCACCTGATATCTTTGTAGCCCTGGTTCCTCTTGTTTAGAGATAACTGCTGTCGCCTGATATCTTTGTAGCCCTGGTTCCTCTTGTTTAGAGATAACTGCTGTCACCTGATATCTTTGTAGCCCTGGTTCCTCGTGTTTAGAGAGAACTGCTGTCACCTGATATCTTTGTAGCCCTGGTTCCTCTTGTTTAGAGAGAACTGCTGTCACCTGATATCTTTGTAGCCCTGGTTCCTCTGGTTCCTTTTCCCTCATTTTGTTCTGTAAATCTCTGTGTTGGACCTCTGGGTCTCTTTGTTTAATAACTCAAATCTTGTGCTCTTATCTCTTATTTCTTGGTTGAACATCAATGACAATGGTGTGAACCCTGTAACAAAGTGGGGGATAGTTCGGTACGAGCACAAGTGGGGGATAGTTCGGTACGAGAACAAGTGGGGGATAGTTCGGTACGAGAACAAGTGGGGGATAGTTCGGTACGAGCACAAGTGGGGGATAGTTCGGTACAAGAACAAGTGGGGGATAGTTCGGTACGAGCACAAGTGGGGGATAGTTCGGTACGAGAACAAGTGGGGGATAGTTCAGTACGAGCACAAGTGGGGGATAGTTCGGTACAAGAACAAGTGGGGGATAGTTCGGTACGAGCACAAGTGGGGGATAGTTCGGTACGAGAACAAGTGGGGGATAGTTCGGTACAAGAACAAGTGGGGGATAGTTCGGTACGAGCACAAGTGGGGGATAGTTCGGTACGAGAACAAGTGGGGGATAGTTCAGTACGAGCACAAGTGGGGGATAGTTCGGTACAAGAACAAGTGGGGGATAGTTCGGTACGAGCACAAGTGGGGGATAGTTCGGTACGAGAACAAGTGGGAGATAGTTTGGTATGAGAACAAGTGGGGATAGTTCGGTATGAGAACAAGTGGGGGATAGTTTGGTATGAGAACAAGTGGGGGCTAGTTCTATATGAGAACAAGTGGGGGATAGTTCGGTACGAGAACAAGTGGGAGATAGTTTGGTATGAGAACAAGTGGGGGATAGTTCGGTACGAGAACAAGTGGGGCATAGTTCTATATGAGAACAAGTGGGGGATAGTTTGGTATGAAAACAAGTGGGGGATAGTTCGGTACGAGAACAAGTGGGGCATAGTTCTATATGAGAACAAGTGGGGGATAGTTCGGTACGAGAACAAGTGGGGCATAGTTCTATATGAGAACAAGTGGGGGATAGTTCGATACGAGAACAAGTGGGGCATAGTTCTATATGAGAACAAGTGGGGGATAGTTCGGCGCCACCAGGAAAGCTCCAATGCCTGTCTGGAGGTTCCATCTGAGTAGCTAATGGTACGTGATTTAACCTCTAAAACAGGCTTTCACAAACTGCTGGTACGCAATATACCATTAATTTTTATTATTTTTTTTATAATAATAAATATGATCAAAAATGTAGTGCAGTTTTTGACATGATTTCAGGACTTTATATGGCTTTATTTAACTTGATGGATTAAGTATCAATGCTATTATATTTGATAACTACGCTTATAGCCACATCTAAATATCATATTCTTTAAATTGAGGCTACATCCGTATTTATCAAATATAATAGCATTGCTGTGTAATCCATCACAATAAGTACATTCGTACAATTGTCATTGTACACTTGACAGTGTATGGCCTTAACGAGTTGAAGGCGGCTGCGTTACCTGCTAACTCGTGATCTTAATTGATCACTCATATGTAGCTGACAATTTCCACACGTCCATCCAGACTCAGCCTTAAAATATGAGTGATGAATGACCCTGGGCATGGTGTACCAAGACAAAGGTCCTTGGTTCAATTCCCAGTCCCGGTGTAGTTTTTCAATATAAAGGATATTTATTTAGCTTTCCACTATGGCTTCATTAAAATTTTCAACAACTGTTTGTACCCTAAATTTTACAAGATTGCAAATATTGATTGTTTATTTCATGAGGAGAAGGAAGAGATGTAGGTTAGGTCATGTCCCTGAAAGGGGTACACAAACAATGAAAGTTTTGGGAATTTATGCTCTAAAACAGGCATGATTAGCCTTTTCTATGACAGAAGGAAAAACGTTGGTTGAATGAAAATATATTCCAGTAGTGTCCTTGATATTTGAGTCTTGGTAGTTTAAAGTACCATTAAATCCGAGCAGGTCAACAGAAAAGCAAAAAAAAGTTAATAACCTAGTAGCGTGTTGGACATGTTAGAAGGGGTCGGATGATGATAAGGGGTTTCTGAGAGTTAGAGCCCACCTCTCGTCCCTTTGGGTGTTTTAAAATAAAACAGTAAGTTATAAATTCAGTAATGTTGACATTTACCATGCGTGTCAAATCTGTTTGCTTTATTACCAGAGTCCATTACTATTGTAGTCGATGATATTGTGTATAGTCAATAGTTTTTCATTAATTTTGTTTATTGTGTCGTGACTTTTTCCCAAGAGATTCTTAGTTCACGACTTCTCTGCTAATTTCCGCCATGTTATTCCATTTAATTTGAGTTTCGGTGATTGTGGTAATCTCGATTCCATACACATCCAATTTTATTTACTCTACCAATTTAATAAAATTATAGGCCTACGTGTGTAATGAAAGAGTGTATCTTTTAACAATTGGAAAACTTTAAAAATTGCTTCATATGCTAAATAAAAATAGTTATTTGTACACATTCTTTTGTTCTGATGTATTGAGTTTTATTGTGATTAGCACTGATATTTCTTTGAGGCAGATTATGACGCCCCCTTGTCGGAAGCAGGGGACTACACAGAGAAATACAACGCTACGGCAGACTTGGTGAAGAGGTATCTGGCGGTACAAACCAGGCTACCAGAACTACCGGCTCAGAGCGTCAAGGAGGCTTACCCAGCCATTCTCGTCAGTTTAAAAATGTTACCTTTAAACAGAGAATTGAACATGGGTTCATCAATAGAGCATTACTGAGTTATTCAAGATTTGTCTAGTGCTTAGGGTCAAGGTCAATCTTCCTTCATACCTTAAGACAAAGATAACCAGAGCTATTTCCCATCAATGATCCAGGTAAGAAAGAGTTGGACAAACTTCAAGTACAAACTTCTTATTTCAGTTGCAAATGGGGCGAGAGTTTACTTAACCTAGCAAACAATCTTATTTAATATTAAAAAAAAAGTGTTAATGCCAGCTTTGACTAAATTAATTTAAAACTATTTCATATCATATCAAAATAATTTATAGTAACATTTTCAACCGCACGAGTGGGCACGCAGACCAAGATGTCAACTCATATGGTCTGAATTACCCGTGACAGGGATGGTAGGGTTCGAATCCTGGCCAGATGTAGTGAGGGTAGTTTATTCTAGCTGGTTTTCCTCTCTCCCTCCACACATGTTAGTACATTTCCTCTAGTTTCACCTTCCTCATTACGGAAGAAGGCGAACAAGCAGTGGTGGTGCTCAAAACAAATCTAATACATTTTACAATCTTAACCCTTTTAGTGGCCATGCTTAGTCCAGAATTCCGCGCGAAGAATGTCAGAGACTGTTAGGTTTTGTGTGCGAAGACTGCCAAGCTATTTACTTCATTTTTCTAATGGTTTGCAAGAAAATTCGCCAAACCTTTATTTATGAAGCGATTATTTTGATTTTTCTCATTTTAATCCTCATGTACTGTTCTTTAATAATAATAGATTAATATAGTTTAATTAAAATTATTTCATTTCTAAATTCTAAATTTTTTTTATTTATATTTTTTTTCAAAGCTAATGCTAACTAACATAGGCATACATAAAAAAATATTATATATACATTTCAATATTATTTTGTTGTAGTGGATTTAGTTTTATACAGGAAAAAAAAGGTTTAAATCTATGATTATAAATAGTAACTATAGAATTTTTTTGCTATTCTACATATATATTTTTGGGCTGTTATTGCTTACCTTACAGCAAGATATATTGTATTGCTTACCTCATGAATAAATATTTAGGCCTATGTATAGTGAATACATTTTCAAAAAACCTTTTATAATGAATAATTTCATATTTTTTAAAAATATTATATAAATTTATAAAGTCATTATACCTATTTACTTACATTGTTAAAGAAACCTTTTCATTCCCATGACATGTTTTACCATGGCAGCTCGTACATAAACCTGCGTTGCACTTAACACATTGAGTATGTGACCGTACGTCCCATTGTAAGTGTACTAAATTCCCAGTTCCAATAACAACTATTTATGGTTGATGTTTGTTGCCAACCTTATTAAAATTATAGAGGAAAATGTCCTCTTTCCAGTTATAATATGACACTGCTACACTATCTATCAGATAAAGCAAGAACTAGCTCAAATCTGGAGAGCCGACCTCATCAGCTCATGGCTTTTACTTGTGGAGTGATCAATCGCTATGATTTTAACGATTGTAGGCGGAGCTGATCAGATCGGCTCATGGCACTTTACGATAGAGCAGGCGATAGTGGCTCAAGGCACTTTTAGGATAGTCGGCGGAGCGATCAGATCGGCTCATAGCACTTTTAGCGATAGTAGGCGGAGCCGATCAGATCGGCTCATAGCATTTTGCGATAGTGGCGGAGCCGATCAATCGGTTGTGACTAAAGGTTAACCTAATGCAACCAGCCAGTAAGTGACCCAGTCTGATTTTCATAGGAAGATCCTTTTAGTAGATAAACATATTTCATATCACATGACTAGCTGTATGATTTATGAATACATGAAAGTAGATCCCGTAGCTTTTTTGTCAGACAAGGTTCTTTCTATGAAAATTGGACAGTAGTTCCCACATTAATAATGAAAGGTGTCACGGTACCTGTTTTTGTTGAAGGTTTCGCAGCTGAACACTAATACATACACATTGAGCTTGTTATACCAGGATAAGTCTGTGAAATACATTCCTTGCACTCTCGGCTATTACAAGATTTATTGACTAGGAGGATTGTTAAACCAGACATGTACTTTGTTAGTATTCAACATTTTGCAACTCTAGACCGATATCGTACTCAATCATAACTGGGAGAAAAAAAATAGGTTACAAAAAATAATTATAGGCACCATAGAGGTTTTTCTCTTTATTTGTCTTAAAATATATTATATAAAACCTAAAAAGAGCAGAAATAAATATTCTTGTGAATATTAGATATTAACTTAAACACAATGTATTAACTGTTCAAACGACGGTCAAGAAATACAATTTAGAGCAAGGATGAGCAACATGTTGGGCCTTGATGACTTACAAGCTTATCAAAGGTCCCACGTAAACCAACATTTCTCCGCTCTACTTTTGCTTTTTTTTTGTGTGTCTATAAATTTATATTCATCCTTAAAATTCAACCTTTTCTCAAATAATTATGTCCCCAAAATTCTAGGAAAAAAATATGGAATAAGTGGAATGTACATTTTCATTTTCTTATAACATTATCGATTAACACCAATCAAAGTTATTTTGGTCATTAGTATTTAAAGTACTTGATTTATTTGAGAATTTAGAAGAAAAGAAAGATAAACTTTTAATAAGTGTTGTAGTTTTCTCACCGATCGACCAGTCGATTGCAATCGATTAGTTTCCGGCTCCTGCTTTAGAATAACTCTCATTTACTACCTTTAAAATAAATATACAAACCCCCCCCAATTTTTCAATCAATTTGATCCATTCCATTTCTCATCTACAAAGATAATAAAATCAACAAGTCCAAACAGATTTTGAAAAGTTTTTAAACAAAAGTGAAATACAGCCTACCAGTCAAAACAGAGCGTTAACACTTGGCTAACTACTTGTTACCCAAGTCAGTGGTCGCATGGTCTAGTGAGTCTCTCTCATATGAGACTGCCGGAAGATTGGGATTCTAATCATGATCGGGTGTGCCGAAGGTGGTTTTTACTAAAGGATTTCCCACTTTCCCTCCAAACAAATGTAGGTGCATTTACTCTAGAATTATACCTTATTCAATTTTATTCTTCCTAAAGTTTGCATGTTTCACACTACCTCTTGATGAGTTCCAATAGATTGAAACCTAGGTCAGGAAATTGGCCGGTAACGATCGGTTTTCTTCAAAGGCAGCCTCTTTCTCCAGTGGCAGCAGTGTAAAGTGTGAACTGTGTTCTTTTTATTGTAAAAGCGTATCGTGTTTGTCCTCTTTATATGTTCCTATCACTCTTTACTGTACCTCATAAAGTAAAAAAGAGGTTTTTCTTATAGAGATCAATATACAATAAATAAAACCTATATTTTTTTTTTAGTGATTATATTATTTTCAATTCTTCAACTTAAATATTTTCGTCTCCGAAGACAAGGGAAATGCTATCGCAGTGTTTTGATTTGAGTTATTTTATGCCTCATAACCTGGCAAGTTCAAACACAGCTAGGGTGCTTTGACCCCCTACACCTCCCGGGTCTTGGAGACAAGTTCAAACACAACACAGCACGTTGTCAGACCTTGGTTCTTCACTTGTGCGAAGTAGATTGCTGCAAGTTCTTTATCCGAGCCAGGAGTTGTTGTTTCCACTCATCCTCCGGGACAGAGGCGGCCCAGGCGGGGATGGCCGACGACGGAAGAGTGAAACTAGACATTGCTGTTCGGATCTGCTCGGCCTGCTCCGCTCCTATTTCAATATTGGGCTGGGCCGTGGGGTTCGACCAGACTTCGACCTGCTCGCCAGTTGTATGGACATTGAAATGAATCTATGAGAGCAATATAATTATGTAAATGTGAATTTATCGACACTTGTACAGTAAACATTGAAGATTAATTTTTCATGAAATTTGGGCAGTTTGCCCCAATCAAAGTCAAAGAGACCCGTTTCAGTGGTCGCGTGGTCTAACATGCTACTCTTGCAATAGACTAGACTGCCAATGACAGGGAGACCTGGGTTCAAATCTCAGCGGGGTATACTTGAGAGTGGTTTTCTTAAATGGCTTTCCACTATTCCTCCATGCAAATGCAGGTACACTTACTCTAAATTATAACCCGAAAGGGTAGTAAGACGCGATGCTTAAAAAATAAAAAGTCATAGAGATGCACGCGTTACTTATTCTAGTAAAGTTAAGGTGATGAAGTTATTAAAAAAATGTATGCTTATATTAGTAAAAGAGATAAGTAACTTGTTCTGTATCATAAAACTACACAGAAATAATTTTTAAGTACAGTAATACATTTTACTCACCGGTATTTCATCAGAAGTTTCTTTGGAAAATGAACCTTTCCTTTCATTTGAGGTAGTGTTTAGTTTAATACCCATGTCAATGGCCGCCTGAAACATTATAAACTGGTAATAACTATATATGTTTCGTTTGCATACTCAACTTATAGAATTCTATAGTATCCAATAGGGTCAAATCCAAATATGAAGGGCTCGACTTGAAATAATAAATTTATCGAATTAATAGAGTTCATTAAAAAAATACTTGAATAATTGGGAAAATATGACATTTTATTTTCCTTTACTCGATAGTACAAATAACAAAATAATTGCAAAATCATGTAGAAAAATAATAAACAAAGAAATTGAAATTCAATGTCCTGAAACTAATAAATGTGAATGTCACATGGCGTTCATCTCTGGATTTGTTGTTAGTTGGTAGCCCTCTTTCCTGTACGCCCATTCTATATCATACTATAGTAGGTTTAAGTATTTTGGGCGTTGTATTATTTTAAGGATGTGCCATTAAAATCCTTAAATCCCTTTAATATTTGAGAATATTCAATATTCGAGGATTAGAAACAATTAAAGAATCAAGTTTCAACAAAAACTTGAAGATTTAAAAAAAAATCTTGGTACTAGATTATTCTTTTAGAGCTATAGAGATGCTTATTAGGTCTAGTCACTTAGCTCAATATTATTAGCGAACAAAAAGTGTCGGACTTCTGTGCTGGGGGTCCGGGGTTCAATCCTCGGTCCTGGCACAGATTTATCTGATTGCCAAACTCTTCCTTCACCTCTGACAAGACGTGTGTTAATCACAACTTGTGAATGTGAGGAATGCCAGGCCTCCACCGTGGTTCGGATTCCACGTTAAACTGTAGGTCCTCATTTCATCTCACAATTACCCTACCATTGCATATTAGCGTAAATGCGTACAACCCAAACGGGTAGTAAGACGCGGTGATAATAATAATAATAATAATAATAATAATAATAATAATAAAAATAATAATAATAATAATAATTAGCGAACAAACCCAACAAGTGAACCCCAGATCATTTATTTAGGTTCCATTTAATGTGAACAAAATCGGAAATGAAGATTTGACAAAAAAGTGGTTCTATCCCATTTCTATAATACAATCATATTAGGCTAACTTATATAAAATTGAGTTTATTGTGACAGTTCCTAAAAACATTTTCACAAAAACACAAGGTAATATTTTACACCCCACCTCCTCTCCATGCGTTCCGTCGATACAGACTCCTCCGGATGCGTTTTCGTTACTCTCCTCATCACTGCTGCCACTCTGAGTTACCACGAGTGAACTAGGGTCCTCCTGGGATAACGGTTGGTACCCTTGTTCAGATGGTTCTGCCACTTCGTCTTCGCTGTCTGAACTTTCTGCTATGTTCATGACGACTTCGGGACTCACCGACGATATTGCGTTCTCCTCGCCAGGTTCTGGTAACCATTGAGCGACCATGATGGTCACAGATGATACTTGTCTGGAGAGGCAGAACTTGTCTAATGACAATTCGATAACGTAATATTACACTAACAAAAATCCAAATTACAAAACAAGTGTCACTGTACTCTTTAGGTAGGTATGGGAATGGTACGTAATTTATTTAGTTTTTAAATTACATTCATGAAAAACTTGAAAGTGTAAAAATGCGTAAAAATTAATTAATACCTTCACTTTGTTCACTAAAGAATTAATATTTATGAGTGAGCCGGAAGGCTAGTAAGACGAGGTAACAACAAACAATATTTCACTGCTTAAATCTAACATTTGTGTGTTTATTTACACTACCTTTATTATCTATGCACGAGCTTAGTTTGCGAACTATTCGTTCAAATTGAACTGTTCTTCCAACTGAGCTAATCAACTAGTGCATGTTGAACTACCCAGATGTAATTCAGGAGCTATTAACTAAATAAATGAACTGCTCATTTAAGTGAACTGATTGAATCTCTTTGAACAGTTCCCAAAATTGAACTGTTCTGTCCATCGAAGCACTGTCAATGTCGGAAGAGCTCTTTTGTTTTGCTATAATCAGTTTAAACAAAAAAAATATTTTATAAATAAATGTTCCTACTTTTTTACTTTAATTTGTCTGTAATTCGTTTGATTTTTTACAGCTGATAGGTTGTTTGATTTTATGTAGGGTAATTAATGTGTTGATAAATATATAAAATAAATAAAATTATTCCAGCTATTGGAATGTTGGTTAACATGATTATGACCTCTCATGAGTTATGAATCTTACTTGTAAACGTCAAGTATTTTCTGCGATTAACAATAATTCTACTCGTGAACTTTGGGGAGGGCATAGATAATAAGAAAAGGGGGGCCACATTTAGTACTTTGGTTGTTGATTTTCCACATATTATTAATTAGTCCAATTCTCAACCCACTTGAAACATGTTTTGAATGTATTAGTTTTGCATAATTCTTGTGTAGACAGCCTGTCAAGAAGACTAACCAATTGACAGGTAAGGAAAGATCTTTATTACTTTACATTTAATAAGAGAAGGTATACCTTCATACACGCTGTATCTAATGAAAATGCTCCTTTGCGAGATAGGAAACAATCCAATCCCAATTCACACCTATAACATGCTCGTAGATTATAGCCGGGCATTACGAAAATAGGCCTACTCATTAATAAGTATTGAAAATAGGATGGTCCTCAAGACGTTTCTCTACAACATTCTTGAAGTGTGTATAACTGATGACAATCCCACCCTATCCTCACTCTCTTTAGACTGTATGGGACCCCTTTTTCCCCACATACTCGGTATTCATTAATCCTAACATGTACCATCGAGCTTCAAAATCAGAATGTCATTTGGAAACATGCAAAGGTTTTTTTTTTATTTATTAAAATAATACGGTAGTTTTCTTCATTTCACGTAATAAAATAAAGTACCGCCTGCTCCGCCCTGAATAAACACATGGACCAAAGCGTCGGTCTCGTCTACTCTATTCTAGTTTTCTGGCGGGAGAAGGCCGTGGCTCGAATCTCGGCCGAGTTTCCTGAAGGGTTTTTCTCAAATACCGCTAGTTCCTACTCTTCCTCCATGCAAATGTGGGCACATTACCTCAAATTATACCTTTCTTATCCCTACGTCATTAGCATGGGTAGTCCATATGAGAGCAAGACACGGTGCACCCAAAAAAATCCACCACCTGCATCGATGACTCAGGCAGGGTATCAGAGTTGTTGTTGGCAAGACTTGTGTCCATATCCTTGCCAGATGCAGTAGGGGCACGTTTCCACAAATGAAATACCAGTGTCAATGTAATCTTCCTTCCTACTTTCTCCTCTCTAAACTACCCTTTGAGCTCCCTCTTGCCTTTCAATCATCTCCATTCACCTTTAAGAGGCGGACAACATATTTTTCAAAGTAGCCACAGGTGTGGTGAAAACAAGAAGTGAAATTCAACACACGATGCAAAAATATGATAAATTTATTGCTCAAAACGAACATTTAAAATAGCACACACACTGTTAAAACAAGTTTATTCCAGACATGTACACTTTGACTACTCAATTACGACTGCCCAAGATGAAAATGCTGAAAATTGTTTTTATTGAAGATGAAAGACAATTTAATGTGAAACTTTACAATCCTCTTGAATGCAAAGATGAAACAAATTGTTGAAAAGGGAGCGGAGGAGAGTATTGGATGGCAGTGTTGCGTCAACGACTCGTTCAAAAAGCGAACGCTCCCAATGATATGCAGGAAATATCAAGTAATAAACAACACAAGCCATAAGGAATAAGTTTATTTTACCGTGAGAGCCGACAAACTCAAATTCACATGTGGCGATCGGCGACAGGGTTGCCCACACCCAGGACTAGGTGTACGAGGCATGTAGCCAGATTGCGACCGGAACAAAGTCTGAATGCTGTCATGGACGGTATACCAGGTACTCCAAGATCTCTGGGGCGACCCAGAACATGGTGGAGGGACGATATGGCCATAGATCACAAGGAGGTGGGTGTAGAGGAGGATTGGAGGGAAAAGGCTCAAGACGGAACGTGGAGGGGCGATATGGCCAGAGATCACAAGGAGGTGGGTGTGGAGGAGGATTGAAGGGAGATGGCTCAAGACGTAATGTGGAGGGGCGATATGGCCAGAGATCACAAGGAGGTGGGTGTGGAGGAGGATTGGAGGGAAAAGGCTCAAGACGGAACGTGGAGGGGCGATATGGCCAGAGATCACAAGGAGGTGGGTGTGGAGGAGGATTGGAGGGAAAAGGCTCAAGACGGAACGTGGAGGGGCGATATGGCCAGAGATCACAAGGAGGTGGGTGTGGAGGAGGATTGAAGGGAGATGGCTCAAGACGTAACGTGGAGGGGCGATATGGCCAGAGATCACAAGGAGGTGGGTGTGGAGGAGGATTGGAGGGAAAAGGCTCAGGACAGAACGTGGTGGAGGGGCGATATGGCCAGAGATCACAAGGAGGTGGGTGTGGAGGAGGATTGGAGGGAAAAGGCTCAGTACAGAACGTGGTGGAGGCAGCTTGTGTGGTCGGCATATGGTCTTAAAACCTGTGCTTACCCTTAATCAAAATAAATTAATAGATTATTTCCCTTTTTAGACCTTTATCACAGGCTGGTCCTACGACCTTAATTGACCCCTCTTTTGTTATTCCTCTTATTAAGCTTGTTCAATTCCCCAGTCTAAAGATTCTCCCTCAAAGACATTATTCAGTCATGCATCAATCTACAGGTTCTTTTAACATATTTTATAATCGATTATAAAATGTTAGATATAAACATTACATTATCTGATATACTTTAGTACAGTAGCGTCTCAGAAACTCCACACTAGATAACTTGACGACATTCTGTGTAACTCGACACGCACACGTGCACACAGTTGTTGGTGCCAGTCATCACAATCCAAGGTCGTTCAACTGTATAACCTCTCAGTTTGTATAACTCGAGTGGAACAGTCGTGCTGTGGTGTTTTTACAAATGCTGTGTTTGTTAGTTTTCCAATTCATTAACGTGTTATTTGGGTCAATACAATGTTATATATACAGTACTGTACTGCATATCTGTATATTACACATATGTATATACACCATTATATTAACACATAGTTGGTGACCTGGTGGTCTAGGGGTAAGGTATCAGACTTCTGTGCTGAGGGTCCGGGGTTCAATCCTCGGTTCCGGCACAGATCTATCTGATTGCCAAACCCTTCCTTCACCTCTGACAAGATGTGTATTAATCACAACTTGTGAATGTGAGGAATGCCAGGCCTCTACCGTGGTTCGGATTCCACGTTAAACTGTAGGTCCTCCATTTCATCTCACAATCACCCTACCATTGCACATTAGCGTAAGTGCGTATAACCCCGAACGGGTAGTAAGACGCGGTGCTAATAATAATAATAATATTAACACATAATGTATTGTACTATACGTATATTACTGTTACTGTACCATACAATACTACAGTACAGTACAACTGTACCTATAATATGCAATAATCAACTGTGATTCATCCTTGTTTTTATTTAACACGACATAGGAAACATTCATCTTATGTAAGTTCATTCGTAAAACCCGACACCATCTCAGTCCACGCTAGGCCGAGTTTCCGAGACTCTTCTGTACTTGGATATAAATTTGTTACCCTATCTCCCTGACCATTTGGACTATACACATATGTACTAATTATGCTAATGTGTTAGGGAGGATGAAGGTTTAATCTAAGGAAGTGTATCCACAATAGTTTGGAGGGAGAGTGGAAAACCATTTAGGAAAAAAAACCTATTTAGGAGGCCCTACACCTGAACATAATTCGAACCCATCTCCGAGGTACTGACAGCTCTGTCTATTATGAGAGTGATAACGCCTTGGATCATTGTACGATTGACGGGGTAAAAAAAACTATACAAAATATGGTTTTATAATAAAACGAGAAACATGGTTGTACCATTACACTCTGGTCACTGGACAGAGAGCTAATCACTGCCTTTTAAAGGTGGCACCATTCTACTAACAAAAAACTACTTTCACTATTTTTTTATTATTTTCAGATTTAAGACGAGTCTTGATTTAAAGTGTAGGGCTTAAAGATGGCGAGTAATGGGTCTTACAGCAATGACCGCACCTCAAGTGGAGACCCTCCGGATTATGCCGCTGATCCGGCCTCCGGGGGATTCTTTCACTCCGACTACAAGAAGTAAGTGTGGTAATAGAGCAACTTGTTATCGGCATGCTGTAGATACAGTTGATTATGAGGTCGATTGTGATTGGTCGCTATTGACTCATTGTCTTTGCCAGTTAATAATTGATACCAACTGAGAAGTCTGGTTGATTATTGGAAATTGATAATTTGCAGTATTATAGTTGGAATTGCTGGCCCTATAAATGGGTATATTTATTCACATTCTTTTGACAGTCTAATGTTTTGCTTCAAGATTTGTTATCCCAATGAGGGCAAGCTTCTGTTTCGGAACCTATTGTGATATCTCCTCGTGTTAACTTGGGCTGAAATCTTTCTTTTTCAGACACGACGATTTGAAACAGATGTTGGATAGCAACAAGGACAGTCTCAAGCTGGAGGCTATGAAGAGAATTATTGGGGTTTGTATTCAAACTTTGGTTTTAGATAGTGCCTTGTCATGTTTGAAAGTGCTGGGACCTGAGTTCAATCCTGTCTGGCGGACATCGGATGATTGATTGTCAGTCATTCAAGCCTTTAACAATCCACGCGGTCCACAAAAATAGTTATCGGTTCACTGTCAATTAACCGGGAAATTAGATAGATACACACCAAAGTGTAATTTTCTTATATTATTCATTTGAGAGCAGCGAACTTGGGACCAGTTTAGTATTTTTTTGAAATGTTGTTGTATTTATTAAAAATATAGTAAAACTGTTATGTAGGTCTTACAATGTTCGACAAGCTCTCAAAATGTGATTTCAACAGCTTCTTTATGTTCTCATCCCTCTCCGTTTATCTTTCCTTTTTCATCCATTAACTTATTCAGACCTCTTTCCTATTTTCCCTCCTCCTTTGATTCACTTGACTATAAACTATGTTCTTGCTTACTTCCACAGCAGTCTGTAGCACTTTTATCTACTCTTCCATCAATGTTTTTCTCCCTTCTCTTACTATCTTCTTTGCATTTCTCTTTTTCTCTTTATACTTAACATCAGTCTCTCGTGTTCTTTTTGTGAACCATTCTCTAAATGCTTTGTTCTTAGCATTCACTGCTTCCTTTACCTTTTCGTTCCGCCGTGGGGGTTTCCTTCCATCTTTTCTTTCGGCCAGTTCTTCCGCATATCTCCTCTGCTGCTTCCACCATGCATTTTTTTTTAACCTTTGCCACTCCTCTTCTCCCCCCTTTTCTGTCGTCCTTTGATGGTTCTACTCTTACTCCTGCTTGGAAGCTCATTCTTTGCTCCACTTGGCTGAGCTTCCATCAATGTAAATGTCACTTGTGATGATAGTAGTAGTAGAAGAAGAAGTTGTTTTAATAATATGTAAGTTATGGTTTATAGATGGTCGCGAAAGGTCGAGATGCATCCGAACTTTTCCGGCAGTGGTGAAGAACGTCGTGTCGAAGAACATTGAGGTTAAGAAACTGGTGTACGTGTACTTGGTACGGTACGCGGAAGAGCAACAAGATCTTGCCCTTCTGTCCATATCTACTTTTCAGAGAGCTCTCAAGGTAACTGGCCACAAATGTTGGCGTGTTGTACGTTCTTTAATGTTGCCACTCTCAGGAACACTAGTATTACATCACAGCCTACGTCTGAAAATAAACCTCTTCCCCGGCAACTGAGCTATCCAGGGACCTCTCGAGACATAGTCCTCCTGGTATCGCTCCTAAGACTCCACAGCCCTGGCTCAGGAGAGTTGAATGAGCTATATAGAGGATGTCTTAGATCTTGGGTGGCTTATTTGGGGGAGATAGCTTAAAATCATTGTTAGGGCACACTTTTCAAATATATATTAGCAGTATCGGTATCGCCTATAGTGCAATGGGGATTATTTAGCTCACTGATAAACCCTTATTGTTTTGTGGGGATTTTTTAGCTCCCTACTAAGCTTGGATTACAAAATGGAGATTTTGTATTTATTTTTCCCAAAATAACAATACATTTGTGAGATGAACTTGTGTTTCATGTAGGATCCTAACCAGCTGATCCGTGCTAGCGCATTGAGAGTGCTCTCGAGCATCCGTGTTCCAATGATCGTCCCAATTGTGTTGCTAGCGATAAAAGACTCGGCATCAGACATGTCTCCGTACGTCCGGAAGACGGCTGCTCACGCCATTCCTAAACTCTACAGGTGATAGTTGTGGAATTATATAAACAATGAAAAGTTGCTGAGTGTTTAGAAATGTATGTGTGGAAGCGCAGTAACGTTAGTTAATGTCAAACTCACGGAAAAGAAGGAAGACACCCTGAAAGAAGAGCTAGGTTAGACCGTGTTTGAAATAAATAAACTTCTCTTTACATTTCTTTTTCATATTCACACGGGATTTTTTAAATTTTTGAAAATATTTTTTGTTTCATATTCAGAGAGTAAAACATGAATAAATACACATAAAATTAATAAATACAGTAAAACACGAAGAAATACACACAAAAATACAGTTAAACTATATATATATGTGTGTGTGTGTGTGTGTGTGTGTGTGTGTGTGTGTGTGTGTGTGTGTGTCGTGCGTGCGTGCGTGCGTTGCGTGCGTGCGTGCGTGCGTGCGTGCATGTGTGCGTTGTGTGTGTGTGTAACATATATATATATTTTTGTGGTTTCAGCCTTGACCAAGAGCAGAAGGAAGAGCTGGTCCATGTCATCGAGAAGTTGCTCTCTGATAAGACGACTCTTGTGGTTGGCTCGGCGGTTATGGCTTTTGAAGAGGTACGTTTAGAGATGGCTAGAATCCACCATTTTACAAATCTGAAACCTAGAAAATGTGCTAAGAATAAATGTTTTAACTTTCACATATTGGTGTTATATATTTTTTTATCCAATTCTTATTTTGTTCACATTGAATGATAAACTGATGCTCTAGGACAAGGTTGACAAAACTTTTCCGACCAGTCTGCCACTTAAGGTCCAGCTGAATTTTGAACTAGTCCAGTGTGATGCCTCTTATTAACGTTTATTAATGAGTATTTAAAGATAAAAAAAACTGTTAAATATTATGAAATGTAGTTTTTACATCCCTGTTCTGGGTTCCGGTTGTTAGGTATGTCCGATAGTTATGTTGGACTGAATAATTATTAAACATTGTAATACAGTAAAAACCCCCATATCTGAAACCCGGTATATTTGAAACGGCTAACAGCATTTTTGTTTCTATAATCTTTTCAGTTGTCTAAACCTTTACTTGTTAAAATATACAACTAAAAAAACAAGAACTAAAAGAAAATTTCAGACTTTTTTAAGAAGAAATAATAAATTTACTTTAGTTCTGTATTTAACTTTGTTATATTGAATACTGTATGTACATACTTTTCTGTAACTATGTTTTTACATCCATGACTGTTTACAGCCTCTGGTCACTTTTTATTCAAGTCATATATTTTCCACTAACTGGTTGGCTAGGCCTTTTGTAGCTTCATATGCCTTATAACCTAACTCAAGACTAGGACAGGCACAACATCCAGTCGCCGGCCGTTAATTCATTAATGTGAAAGTGTAAACCCACATTTCACCAATAATACATTTTTCGGCCATGCAAGGAATCGAACCCAGGACCCTTAGCTCAGAAGACAGACACGCTACTGACTTAGCCAAGGTGTCGAATCTATAACTATGTATGTTATATAATTTATAGTTTTTTTACCCTTTTAATTATTCAGAGGGGTATTAATTTCATATCTTAAAATTTACTCATCTGAAACATGTTCAACCCCTTTATTTCTGTTATCAGATGTTTTATTGTAGCTATAAAAATTCATTCAAACTAAAATTTTGAATATTTTTTCTTATTCTCGAATCAACATTTTTTTTTTTTTTTCAAATCCTTGAAACTCAGATTAAGGATTTGAAGGGTTAAATCTTACTAATAACTTGTGCTAAGAGCATGACAGTAAAAATAAAAATTTCCCGCTCAAACCTTACCTATTCAAGTGCTGTGGTTATCATGTGTGGTACATCTCTTAGTGTGATTTTTTAAACTGTAGGTTTGTCCGGAGAGGATCGACCTGGTGCATAAGAACTATCGCAAGCTGTGCAACCTGCTGGTCGATGTCGATGAATGGGGTCAGGTCATCATCATCAACATGCTGACCCGCTACGCCAGGACGCAGTTCCGGAACCCCAACATTGATGTGAGTGTATGATGCGTTGAACAACAAACCTTATCATTGAATCAACAAGTGGATAGGCTGGTTCAATCACAACCATCTTTATTACAACTTTTCGGAAACATCGTCTTAATTTCGAACATCTGTCGGATTTGTCTTTGATTCAAAAGTAAAATTCCATATTTGACATTTAAAAAAGCCTTACCAATATCTCTCTTAAAGGAAAACCTCTTTTGGCTTTGTGGGGTATTTGGTTATATTTGGAAGAAGGTACAGGAAAGGTATTTATGAACATTGTGTTTTTTGATTTCCTATTTTAAGAAGTTGCGTTGCGCGTTTCACACTCCTCCCTGATGAATTCCGATAGAATGAAACCTAGGTTGGGGGATTGGGTGGTAACGATCAATTTCTTAGAGGGGCAACCATTACCTCTTTGTCCAATGGCAGCAGTGTAAAGTGTGAAGTGTGTTCTTCTTTTCAATGTAAAAGCAATATTGTGTTTGTTCCCTTTTATTATATCCATCTTTCTTGTGCCCTCATCCAAATATAATAAAATGTAAGAAAAATTATTATTTTGCATTTTATACAATTTTACATAAACATATTTACTATATGCCTTATATTTAATGGGCTTGAAATTATGCAAAATTACTGACAAAATTGTATTTTTTTGTTGGTGGTTTTTGCTGAAATCTGGAACTATTCTCTGTTACAATAAATTTCCAAATAAACTCGAAACATTCATTAGAATTTTAAATTTTCTGGTTCTCTCCAGGACCTTGATGAAGAAGACTCTGAAGAGAAACCATTTTATGAAGATGATGATGACGAAGACGATGATAAAGGAGAGAAAGTGGACAAAGGGAAGAAGGTGTTGAGTCTAGACCAGGACCATCGACTGCTCCTCAGAAACACCAAACCTCTTCTTCAGAGCCGCAACGCCTCGGTTAGTCATTGTCCGGTTTCTGTGCAGCAATTATTACTGATCAACTCGTTCATTTATTTATAAATTAGTCAAATTAATTAACTCTCACCCACTTCGGTGGTTGAATGGTATATCTCTCGCAATGGACTGGACCACCAGTGACAGGGAGATCACGGTTTGAATCCTGGTTGGGTGTACTGAAAGTGTTTTTTTTTATAAGGATGGGCCTTTGAATCATTTGAATCCTCAAGGATATTTGAAGAAATTTCAAATTCTAGACTCAAATTCTAAATATTTTTTAAAATTGAAATTGGTTCCAGAGTTCTAATACTGCTTATTGGTGGTTCAGAACCAATTATAATCATAGGATGATCTAAACAACAAGGCCCCAGACCAGTAATTTAACAATGAATGAAGGTTACAAACACAAATGTTAACATTTAATCACTATTTGTATTTTGTATTATTCTTTTTTATTTATATTTCCATTTTCCTCCCATGTTCATAATTATTCCAAGATTTGAATTAGGATTCAAAAAATTGGAGATTTGGATTCGTAAAATAGTAGGTCTGGCCCAACCTTAGATTTTTAATAAATAGTTCTTCACTCTCCCTCAACAAAAACATGATTACACTTCCTCTAAATTTAACCTTCCTCATCCTTAACACATTAACATATTTAGTTGATAGTCGTACAACCTGGACAGGTAGTAAGACATGATAAACCTGGTTCACAGGTCACTGATTGTGTGTCTCTTGCAGGTGGTGATGGGAGTGGCCCAACTGTACCACCACCTGGCTCATAGGTCGCTGATTGTGTGTCTCTCTTGCAGGTGGTGATGGGAGTGGCCCAACTGTACCACCACCTGGCTCATAGGTCACTGATTGTGTCTCTCTTGCAGGTGGTGATGGGGGTGGCCCAGCTGTACCACCACCTGGCTCATAGGTCGCTGATTGTGTGTCTCTTGCAGGTGGTGATGGGAG
The DNA here is from genome assembly GCA_033556935.1 of Timema podura. NCBI lineage: Eukaryota > Metazoa > Arthropoda > Insecta > Phasmatodea > Timematidae > Timema > Timema podura. Next base: position 57,922,340 of record JAVRXN010000012.1, on the reverse strand, counting down.
TCGCTCAGCTGTACCACCACCTGGCTCACAGGTCACTGATTGTGTGTCTCTTGCAGGTGGTGATGGGAGTGGCCCAACTGTACCACCACCTGGCTCATAGGTCACTGATTGTGTGTCTCTTGCAGGTGGTGATGGGAGTGGCCCAACTGTACCACCTGGCTCATAGGTCACTGATTGTGTGTCTCTTGCAGGTGGTGATGGGAGTGGCCCAACTGTACCACCACCTGGCTCATAGGTCACTGATTGTGTCTCTATTACAGGTGGTGATGGGGGTGGCCCAGCTGTACCACCACCTGGCTCATAGGTCGCTGATTGTGTGTCTCTTGCAGGTGGTGATGGGAGTCGCTCAGCTGTACCACCACCTGGCTCACAGGTCACTGATTGTGTGTCTCTTGCAGGTGGTGATGGGGGTCGCCCAGCTGTACCACCACCTGGCCCCCAGGTCTGAGGTTCTTGTGGTTGCCAAGGCGCTAATAAGACTGTTGAGGTCACATCGAGAGGTGCAATCTCTCGTCCTTAACTGCATCGCGTCCATCTCCACTTTGAGGAAGGTAAACTTATCATTCATAACACTTTACTTTAGTGTTTACAATATTCAGGGATATTTATTGGTTGGATGAGTCGTTAGTAGACTTTACTGGTAGTTCAGTTTGAATCAATCAAAATAGAGTCAAGAGGAATCACAAATAATTTCTACAAATTGAACTCAAATTCTTGTCCACACAACTTCTTTCATCCCTCATCCAAGCTGACGGTTGTTGCAACTATTGGCAAAACGTTAGAAGTTACTATTTCTTTGACAGCCCACTTCTAATGGTCTTATACATCACTTTCTTTATAAACTCCACCGCCGATGTTTGGGTGATCAGGGTTTGAATTCTGGTTGGGTTGTACTGAGGGTGGTTTTTCCTAAATGGTTTTCCAGTCGCCCTTCATGCAAATGCATGTACACCTTTTAAATTCAACCTTCCTCATCCCTAACACATTAGTTCATATACGTTATGCTGATACGCGGTACTAACAAAAAATTATTCTTTGACACAGCTCAAGCCTGAAAACAATAGATTTTGGTTTTTAATTCCAATATTGTTTGCGGCCCTGTCTTGTTGGTGTAGTTAACAGATTGATCTCGTGTTTCAAGGGCATGTTTGAGCCTTACCTCAAGAGTTTTTTTGTCCGCACGAGTGACCCGACGCACATAAAGCTCTTGAAGCTTGAGATCCTGACCAACCTCGCGACAGAAACCAGTATCTCCGTCATCCTGCGGGAGTTTCAGACGTACATCTCCAGCCAGGATAAGGAGTTTGTCGCGGCGGCCATTCAAGCCATAGGGAGGTTAGTTGTCGTTCTGTAAGCGTGCTCTCTTTACATATGTGAATTGAGCTGTTTCCTCCTCCTCCTCCTCAACATCATCATCATCATCATCATCCAGCCACTGGCCGGGTCTCTTTGGAACACAAGCCTCTCCAACGTTTTCTTTTTCTTCCCCACCTCTCCTCCACAATTACCCAGTTCTCTTCTCTCTCCTCCACATTTCCTTCAACCACATGTCCCTTGGTTTTCTTCTTCACTTTCCAATATCTTCTTTGGTATCTCCTCCTCTATTCTCCTCACATGACAGTACCACCTTAGTCATATCTTCTCTAGCCTGTCCTGTACTGGTTCCTCCATATCTTTTCCTCTCACCCTCTCATTTATCCTCTTATCTATCCTTATCACTCCTATAGTACTTCTCAGATATCTCATTTCACAGTCTTGAATCCTCCTTCCGTCCTGCTCCTTTCATTACCTTCGTATGTCTATATTAGTACATAGTACGTCCTGTAGATCACTCCTCTCCACTTCCTCGTCACATCCTTGTTCCAAATTGTACTTCTCAAACTTCTGAAAAAAAAAAACTTCTACTTTCAAAACTGGAGCGAGCTGTTTTCTTTTGGGGAAATATAATTTTATAAATACTTTATCTAGAGATGGGTCCTTAAAATCCCCGATATTTGATTCCTTAAGAATATAGTTTTTTGATAATAACCTCTTGACTATGCAAGAGAGATAATTTAAATTTATAAGTATATGTTTTTATAAGGAAAGTTTGCAAATTGAACTCCTAAATATAAAGTTGTTCTCTTATAAAATTGTATTTTTTTTTCAGGTGTGCTTCCAATATTAAAGAAGTGACTGACACCTGCCTCAGTGGATTGGTCTCGCTCCTGTCAAACAAAGACGGTGAGTCGTCAACTAACAAGCATGATTTGGACTATTGATGTGTGGGAAGTGGTGTCACAGGGTTAAACATAGAGAAGACATTGAATGTGGATGATAGTAATATGTTTATCATGGTCACAACATTAAATTAATACTGTGTCCTCAACTCTGAAACATTTTCCCTTCTTTTTAGCGAGTTTCAACAACTTTGACTTTGCTTCGAGTATTTTTCAACTTCTCTTTAAAAGATATTTTCGTTTAAATAATTATGAAGTTTCATCAATTAAAATATTGACTGCCAAAATACTTAAAAAAATATATATATATTTATTTTTTTGCTATACACATAATAAATATATATCTTAATGAACTGTTTCCAGCCTTTAGTTGGGTCAATTTAGTACAATGCTTCCATCTTCGTCTTTACTTTCATCATTCTTCCATCTCTAAGTTCTTGTGTTCTTCTTTTCTCACTTGTACACTTTCTGTTATTTGCTCCTTCCATCTCTTTCTTGGTCTCCCTTAGGGTATTTTTCCTACATACTTTGTCATCCCTCACTTATGACAAAGTGTCCAAAGTGTCGTCTCTTAGGGTGACGTTGTGTTCAAGCGTGTGTGGGTAGGTAGGAGAAATGGTGAGAGTGTCCTGGCAACGTTAGTCGTGGTGGGAGGTAGGGTGCTGGTACCGGCAACGTGAGTCACGGTGGGAGGTAGGGTGCTGGTCCTGGCAACGTGAGACGCGGTGGGCGGTAGGGTGATGGTCCCGGCAACGTGAGTCGCGGTGGGAGGTAGGGTGCTGGTCCTGGCAAGGTGAGTCGCGGTGGGAGGTAGGGTGCTGGTCCCGGCAACGTGAGTCGCGGTGGGAGGTAGGGTGCTGGTCCCGGCAAGGTGAGTCGCGGTGGGAGGTAGGGTACTGGTCCCGGCAACGTGAGTCGCGGTGGGAGGTAGGGTACTGGTCCCAGCAACGTGAGTCGCGGTGGGAGGTAGGGTACTGGTCCCGGCAACGTGAGTCGCGGGGGGAGGTAGGGTACTGGTCCCGGCAACGTGAGTCGCGGTGGGAGGTAGGGTGCTGGTCCCGGCAACGTGAGTCACGGTGGGAGGTAGGGTGCTGGTCCCGGCAAGGTGAGTCGCGGTGGGAGGTAGGGTACTGGTCCCGGCAACGTGAGTCGCGGTGGGAGGTAGGGTACTGGTCCCGGCAACGTGAGTCGCGGTGGGAGGTAGGGTGCTGGTCCTGGCAAGGTGAGTCGCGGTGGGAGGTAGGGTACTGGTCCCGGCAACGTGAGTCGCGGTGGGAGGTAGGGTGCTGGTCCCGGCAACGTGAGTCGCGGTGGGAGGTAGGGTGCTGGTCCCGGCAACATGAGTCATGGTGGGAGGTAGGGTGCTGGTCCCGGCAAGGTGAGTCGCGGTGGGAGGTAGGGTACTGGTCCCGGCAACGTGAGTCGCGGTGGGAGGTAGGGTGCTGGTCCCGGCAAGGTGAGTCGCGGTGGGAGGTAGGGTACTGGTCCCGGCAACGTGAGTCGCGGTGGGAGGTAGGGTGCTGGTCCCGGCAACGTGAGTCGTGGTGGGAGGTAGGGTACTGGTCCCGGCAAGGTGAGTCGTGGTGGGAGGTAGGGTGCTGGTCCCGGCAACGTGAGTCGCGGTGGGAGGTAGGGTACTGGTCCCGGCAACGTGAGTCGCGGTGGGAGGTAGGGTGCTGGTCCCGGCAAGGTGAGTCGCGGTGGGAGGTAGGGTGCTGGTGGCCGGAGAGAAGGTTAAAACAATATTTCTCCTTCTGAATTTTGACAATTTATTATCTCTTTCAAACAGTGGCACACCCGGGTTGGGTAGCCACTCACCGACTGCCTATAAGCGAGGAACTATCGTATTAAATACCCTCGTCACGGACGGCTCAGAGAACATGAACTGTGGAGCAGTCCAGGCAATAGAGAGGGTGGTTGGCGCGGTCTGTGCAAGTGCGGAGGAAAGAGACAAGGGCCGACTGAACAGTGAGGCACAACAACTTCATCTCCATAATCCTCTTTGGTATTCTCTCCTTTTCCATCCTCATTACATTCCCATACCATCTCAGTCTTTCTTCCTCTACTATCTTATGTACTCCAACCTCCTCATTACATGACCATACTACCATCTCAGTCTTGCTTCCTCCACTATATCATGTAATCTTGTTTCTCCTCGTGACAAATAACATGCTGCTCACAAACGTCAGTCCCATGGCCTCCCCTTTCCTAGTTTCTCTTACATTCAATGTTCATGTTTCTGCTACATATATGACAATGGGTACAAAGTATGCCCTGTACAACACTTCCTTACACTTAAGGAGCACTTCTCTTCTCCACACCAGGTCTCTTACACACCTATAGAACAACTCTCCATAGCAGGTCTCTTACATACCTATAGAACAACTCTTCTTAGCAGGTATCTTACACACCTATAGAACAATTTTCCCCTGCTGTCCTCTTCTCATTAGATCCTCTCTTATTCCACCTTTTTCCTCAATCACGCTCCCAACATATTTTACGTTCATTACCTTTCTCAGCTCTATTCCTTCCAATATAGCTTTATTAGGCCTACCCTCTTCCTTGTAATTACCATTACTTCACTTTTTATAGTAATTCAATCACAAGTTGTAATAATAATAATAATAATAATAATGTAATCTATCTATTTTAGGTTGAATCTGTATAATTTTGCAATAAAAAACTTTTCATATATTATTAAGTGTTTAACATAAAATATGCCTATATATGTGTAATATAATATTATTTTCAATACAAAACCATTTTTACAAAATATTTAAACTTCTATTCGGTCTTTGGAATATTTTATATATTTTATTCGATTTCACTTTGAATGGAAACGCCGACCTCGCATGTTCCTACATTGTATTCAGAGCACCATCAGAGAATAACCTCCTCCGCTCTGAAACTCAGACTAACTCCTTGCGTACACAGAGGCAGTGGTGGCGGAGAGTGTCGTGGTGATCAAGAAACTCCTTCAGACGCAACCCTCAGAGCACAAGGACATCATCATTCACATGGCCAAGCTTGTGGACTTCATCACGGTGCCTCAGGCTCGAGCCTCCATCCTCTGGTTACTGGGCGAGTACTCTGACAGGGTCCCCAAAATAGCGCCCGACGTGCTGCGCAAGATGGCCAAGGTGTTTGTTGACGAGGTAGGTACTGCTAGCTTTGCTCGCCGCTGGGAAATCTTCGACGGGTGTCGTTTGTAATTTAATTAGGAAAGGGGACTCATAAAACAATAGTTGTATCAGAGTTGAAGAATAAGGCCCTTCCTCTTGAAGGACACTTAGATACTACAAGTCCTTAAAGAGCCTCCTTTTTGCAGGAGGACATCGTGAAACTACAGATCCTGATAAAACCTTGTTACAGGAGGACATAGTGAAACTACAGATCCTGATAAAACCTCCTTGTTACAGGAGGACATCGTGAAACTACAGATCCTGATAAAACCTTCTTGTTACAGGAGGACATCGTGAAACTACAGATCCTGATAAAACCTTCTTGTTACAGGAGGACATCGTGAAACTACAGATCCTGATAAAACCTTCTTGTTACAGGAGGACATCGTGAAACTACAGATCCTGATAAAACCTCCTTGTTACAGGAGGACATAGTGAAACTACAGATCCTGATAAAACCTCCTTGTTACAGGAGGACATCGTGAAACTACAGATCCTGATAATACCTTCTTGTTACAGGAGGACATCGTGAAACTACAGATCCTGATAATACCTTCTTGTTACAGGAGGACATCGTGAAACTACAGATCCTGATAATACCTTCTTGTTACAGGAGGATATCGTGAAACTACAGATCCTGATAATACCTTCTTGTTACACGAGGACATCGTGAAACTACAGATCCTGATAATACCTCCTTGTTACAGGAGGACATAGTAAAACTACAGATCCTGAACTTGGCAGTGAAACTGTTCCTGACCAACCCCAAGCAGACCAAGCTACTGTCCCAGTATGTGTTCAGTCTAGCTCGCTACGACCAGAACTACGACATTCGGGACCGGGCCCGGTTCCTTCGTCAGTTCATCTTCCCCTCTGAGGGCTCCAAGTTGGCCCGCCATGCCAAGAAGATCTTCCTCGCTACCAAGCCTGCCCCTGTGCTTGCGTCAAAGTTCAAAGGTCAGTGGCCCTTCATTTTACTATGTTGTCCTATGTTGCAAGGGAGTGGCACTACCACACTACAGCATTTTTCTTTTAATTTCTTACTCTAATTCATTCTGTTATGAATTATGGGTTCTGCCCTACATGGATATTCAGCTGAATTAAAACTTTACAAAAATATAATTCATCATAATCCTTTATCAGGAGCCTGCACGGCTTTTACAATGAAAAGAAGAACACAATTCACACTTTACATTGCTGCCACTGGACAAAGAGGTAATGGCTGTCTTATTAAGAAAATCGATCACTACTGCCCAACCCCCTCACCTAGGTTTCATTCTATCAGAACTCATCAAGAGGGGTACATATATACATGTAAAACACGTAATGCAACTTCCTAAAACAGGAAACAACTACTGTTATAGAAATTATTTTTATTTTCAAAGACAAGCTTTCACTGTCACCTATGGCATCTTCTCTTAACCTAAAGACGCTGTCAGTGGCAGTAAAAGCTTGTCTTTAGGTTTAGAAACGTTGGTGACACGATACAGAGCAAGACCCACTTAAAACCTTGTGTCTCACACACACAACAGATCGCGAGCACTTCCAGATGGGCTCACTTTCCCACTACATCAATGCGCGCAACGGGGTACAACGATCTCCCGCAGTTCCCGGAGACTCCCCTGGACTCGAGCGTCAGAGACGTGGAAACCATAGTTCCTGTTGTCGAGACGCGCACCAAGAAACCTCACGCCGTCAAGAAGAGGTCCTTCTATTCCGAGTCGGAGCAGAGCTCTCCTGAAGATGGTGGGCATTCGCTCACTTTTACATAATTATTATTTTATATTATCCTTGATTGTTAAGATTAACTTAATGGTGCCTGCTCCAGTGTTTGAATGGTCTGAGGTGTCACTTTTGTAACAGACTGTACTGTAGATGACGGGAATATCGGCATTCTAATCCATGGTGGCTACAGACAGGGAAAACAGGGAAAACCTGGAATAGTCAGGGAATTTTTGGACAACAGGGAAATGTCAGGGAATTTAACAAAAAATAAGGAAAAGTCAGGGAATTAATTTTTTTTATAAAATATCCCATTAATTTCGCAACCAAACACTAAAACAAAAGTTATTAATACCTAAAAAGAATAACATTTTAATTTTTAAAATAACTGATAAAACTGTATGTTTAGTAGATACAAACTTTTTTTTTTTTAGAATGTGATCAATAATAAATAAAACAGGCCATCATTCACCATTAAAACTTGAAAAATTTTGCCTGGAAAAGTCAAGGAATTTTGTAAAATATGTTTTGTAGCCACCCTGTAATCCCATTTGAGTGTATTGAGGTGGTTTTCTTTAAATAGTTTTTCACTTTCCCTCCACACAAATATGGATACTTTCTCTTTAAATTCATCCTTTCTCATCCCTAACCCGTTAGTGAAATTAGTGCATATGTGTATAACCTGAACAGGTAGTAAGATGCGACGCTAAAAAAAAAATACTGTGAAGTTTCAGATTTAAAACCAGGCTCCAAACCGTATTCAATCGAATATAAGTTATACAATTGTAACTTCTTTATTTTTAATATTCATTTTGAAAAGGATTAAACTTTATTTCCTTGATCTAAAATGTCTCACAGGTCATGTTGTTATTTTTGTCGGACCAGATTCGGAGAATTCTAATGACGATGAAGAGGATGAGGACGAAGACGGCAGTAATGAAAGTTCGGAGGAGGACGACAGCACAGAGGAGGACTCTGATTCAGACAGTGAAGATAGTGACAATGAACAGACAGAAGAAGAAAAGAAGAACAAGGTATGTCCAGCTCTCTGTGCAAATAGAGTTGAGTCAAATCAAAACCTCTGTTTTATCAACAAATACTGGAACTCTTAATTCAAATCTAACTCTAAGAAATATTTATTATCGTAAGAGGAACTATAAATATATTAGAATGATATAGAAATTAACTAAATGTAAACAAATTTTGCAAAAATGCAATCATCATTAAGGATGTGTAAAACTTCAACTACTTTTCAGAAAAAATATCCAGCTTTATGAAGTTTCGTCACTAAAAATACTGACAGCTAAAATAAACAGCTTTGTTCAAAGCAGGAATTAAATTAAATGTAGTAATATTAACTTGATTTTAAACAATTTTGCATTAAAATATTTCCTAAATAATATTTTGTCTACTTTTTTTTTAATATAATTTGACTTTGATTTGGCTTCTGGAATGTTTCATATATATTATTCGATTTTGCTATGAAATGGAAAAAAATGTACTTTGTATACCCCTATTCATTATAACATTAATTAGTTCATTCGTTCATTCATTCGTTCAACACCTTAGCTCAGTCGGAAGCATGTCTACTTACTGAGCTAAGGGTCCCGGTATCATTAGTGAAATGTGGGTTCACCCTTTCACATTGATGAATTAACGGCCGGGGGACTGGATGTTGTGCTTGTCCTAGTCTTAAGTTAGATTATAAGGCATCCTGAATCCTTGAATCTCTACTATCCTCATGGATTCGAGGGTGCCATCCTGCATTTTAAACTGCTTCATCCTGCTTGACAGAAAAACACAGCGGCCCTGAAATCTTCGCAAAAGGGAAAGTCTAAGAAGGAGACGAAGATTTCTCCCGATTCTGAGTCTGCGGAAGACGAGGAGAGTTCCTCCGAGGATGAAAGCGACACTCCCAGTCTGAATCTTCCATGTCTTCGGAGCAGGAGCAAAAGACTAAACCTCCCGCCAAGAAGACGTCGGTCAAGTCCACGCCAGTCGCTGCCATGACGCCCAAACCAAAGAGTAACCTGGATCTGCTCCTCGAGCTGGATGATGGTACGCCAACTGTTCACTGTCTGAACTTTAATATCGGCTCCGCATTAAACATTCAAAGGCTGGTAAAAGTAAAAAGGTGCAGAGGCCTATGCAATGAAAAGAGAATAGAAAAGCTACCTTGTCCTGATTTTTAACAATTTAATTTGTCTTCCACATAACTTTGTGTATGTAACGTGCTAGCTTGTGTATTAAATGACACGTCACAAGCTCGGCCAATAAAATGTATTTTCCCATCTGGCGCTACTTTATATTCTCTTTACATTGGACCTATATGCCCTTTTTAGAGTTGCTTATTTGATTTGCCATGTTCCCACAGTATTTCGTAGAGATATTTTAAAAACTGAGGTTAGTACACCTGTTTTAAGTCAGCTGTTCCTTACATGAAATATTGAAGTACCTATTCCTTCCTTTTCACATAGTTTCACAAAACAAGAATTTAGCTTATGTGCCATTTTTACGTTACTTGCCTCAAATTAAGAATAATGTTTAGTGATTAAACACCGAGGTTATGAGCGAGCTAAAACCTCAACTCAAGTATAACCTTTGATCTAGAAAATAGTTGACTTTTCCAGGAATAAAAATTAAACTTTATAATAGAGAAGGGGTGAACCAAAATCTCCGTTTTACCGACGAATCATGAATTTGAATCGTAGAAAATATGATAACAATAAGAGTTTTAACTTTCTCATTTGGTATCCTCATTAGAAAGTTGACTTTTAATCCTTGAATAAGTTAACTGTGTTAGTAAAAGCTTGAGGAAAAATATCTTCCAGACCAGAGGTTATATCTTAGATGAAGTTTTAACTCGGGGGTCACAACCTCGGTGTTTGACGCTACAAAGTCGTTAATGTGTAGAACGGAGGAAGTATATGGCTTGTTGTTTTGTTTCAGTTCCACCCACTATCACCCCTGTGATGACCCCTTCCTTAGGGGGCTTATTAACCCCTCTGACCTCCCCTGTTGTATCCATGTCCATACAGGTAAGTCTCAACATCTTGCTCACGGAGACAAGTGTACCGAATAAATAAAAAATGATTGATCAAAGTAATCAGATGTTATGTGATCTCTTTACTCTGCTGAATATGACCTTTTTGAAATGTTTCGGCTCTTTATTAACACTAGTAAATGATTATGTCTTTCCCTCGGTGATCAGCCGACCAGCGCTAGTTATATCCCTCTCATACCCACCGAACTCGTCAACAAGATGGCGGGAGGGGGTCTGAGCGTCTCCTCGAGGTTCACACGTTCCCCGCACTTGTTCTCGCCCGCCATGGTGTCCATCGAACTCACCTTCACCAACTTAGGGACGGATGACATCACGGATATCAAAGTGGGGAGCAAGGTAAGATTGCCAGGTTATCGGTTGAACTGCGCACGACAATTAAGTCTCCCTAAACTACTCCCCCCCCCCCCCCCATTTATTTGAGATATTTAATATGTACTTTCTAAACTGACGGATTATATCAGCACACGACTTTTAGATTAACTTAAATCTAAAACAAACGCAACAACCAGCCCCTGGCCATTAATTCTGAGCTACGAAAGGGTAAACCCACATTTTACCAGCGATAAATTATTTGGCTATGCTAATAATAGAACCCGGGACCCTCAGCTCAGTAGACAGACATACTACCACTGAGCTAAGGTGTCAGACTAAGCAACTAATGATTGCCTGTTCTAGTGTGACAGCTTAGCTCAGTTACTAGAACTTTCGACTCTTGAGCTAATGGTCCCGGAATGCCGAGTCAAAACTCTACATATAATTTTTATTCCCAAGTGTTCTGACCTCTCTTAACTACACCTTGATCTCTACTTTAGATGTGTTGGTGAATAATATGGTAACCTGCAATGATCAAAATAATCATCATCATCATCAGTTTTCTTTTTTCTTTTAAATAAACATAAATTGCTATTACAAAAAATTGTGACATAATAAATAAATAAAAAGACTTGCACCAACCCCTTGGGGTTCTCGTAAGCCAAAACATTTCTGTAAAAAAAATAAAGTTTTTCTTTTTTAAATAATTAAGACTGTATAAAAAATTTGAATAACACGAAACTCACTTCCAAAAACACATCCATGCCTGGTATATTATTTGTTTACAACTGAGTGATATCAAGCTTACCTTGCAAGGCTACAATATATATTAGCTTATAATCTAGAGCCCTAGAGTAATCTGTCAAGGTAAGGCTTGCGAATTTTCATGGTAAACAGTGTGTACAACCTTGGAGCGCTGTTTTCTTGAGGCTCCATTTTCCCCTTGATAAATACTCACTGCCAAACTTAACCTTACACACCATTAAAGTAAGGCACAAGGACAACACCAAATGAACAACTAAAACCAAACCAATTTACGACCATATATCACACGCATGTTGTTTTCTGGAGAGCCAGACATTAACTGACAATCCTAGCAAGAACAAACGATGAGAATTAAAGAGCCAATCAGAAGAGAGGAAGGCCTCTCGTTGTAGGAGAATAAGAGCGGCAATTCAAACAGTCCAAGTAAACAATCCTACATTAGACACGAACTAATTAACAAAATATCATACACACAATCTAGACTGAACAGTAGGTGACGCAACCTCACTGTAAATAGTGGAGCAGGTAACCTGGTGGTCTAGGGGTAAGGTGTCAAGACTTCTGTGCTGGGGGTCCGGGGTTCCATCCTCGGTCCCGGCACAGATTTATCTGATTGCCAAACCCTTCCTTCACCTCTGACAAGACGTGTATTAATCACAACTTGTGAGTGTGTGGAATGCCAGGCCTCCACCGTGGTTCGGATCCCACGTTAAACTGTAGATCCCCCATTTCATCTCACAGTCACCCTTCCATTACACATTAGCGTAAGTGCTTATAACCCGAACGGGTAGTAAGACGCGGTGCTAATAGTAATAATAATAATAATAATAATAATAATAATAATAATAAATAGTGGAACTAAAACTTTTAAAGACAGTTTCACTGACAAAATCAAAATATAGGCGAGAAGTATAACTCAATAAACAACTGACTCTACTTTTAACCTTCGTGAATCTTGTGATGTTGATAATCTAGTCATTATGAAAGAAGCTTCTTATGTTGGTTTGGGCATGTTGAGACAATGAGTGTGGATCAAGTGACAAAGAAAATATATGAAGGTAGAGTGTGTGGATCAAAAGGAAGTGGCTAAATCTTGTAGACGAATGTGTGAAAAAGGGAGACATTATTAGTTTTAAGAATAAAAGAGCATGTATGTCCCGGTGTAAGGATGTTGTTGAAGTGAAGGGAGTATGCAAGGATAGGGAAGTGTGGGGAAAGTTAGTGAGGATGGATTAGGCACGGAGTTGTAGTTTTTTGAGTTATATCGAAAGTTTCTTGCCAACCCTGTAAGGGAACGGCTTGATTATGTGTGTGTGCATGCAGGTGCATGTATGTGAAATAAATATAAGAAAATTGAATAACTATTGCTAAAAATGTACACTTTTTTTTTTCAACTTTGACGTTCATATTTATAATTTTCAAAATATGTCTTCATTAACAATCATTTTTACTTTTATTAAACTTATTTTGTTTGACTTGTTTTGTCAGAACTTGTCCCCAGGTATGTCGATGCACGACTTCGCCCCCGTCTCCATCTTGCCTATTGGCGCAACCCTCCCTGGTACCATAGGGGTGGACTTCAATGACTCTACTCACCCCCTGAGCTTCGAAATAGTCCTGGGGGACGAGAGGAACTGTCGCGTTACCTTGAAACCTCCTGTGGGGGAACTTGTCAGACCCGTCACCATGCCAGAGGCGCTCTTCGTCACAGAACAAAGTGAGTAACATTCCTTGTCACAGAACACAGTGAGTGACACTCCTTGTCACAGAACAAAGTGAGTGACACTCCTTGTCACAGAACAAAGTGAGTGACACTCCTTGTCACAGAACACAGTGAGTGACACTCCTTGTCACAGAACAAAGTAAGTGACACTCCTTGTCACAGAACAAAGTGAGTAACATTCCTTGTCACAGAACACAGTGAGTGACACTCCTTGTCACAGAACAAAGTGAGTGACACTCCTTGTCACAGAACAAAGTGAGTGACACTCTTCTTCACAGAACACAGTGAGTGACACTCCTTGTCACAGAACAAAGTGAGTGACACTCCTTGTCACAGAACACAGTGAGTGACACTCCTTGTCACAGAACAAAGTAAGTGACACTCCTTGTCACAGAACAAAGTGAGTAACATTCCTTGTCACAGAACACCGTGAGTGACACTCCTTGTCACAGAACAAAGTGAGTGACACTCCTTGTCACAGAACAAAGTGAGTGACACTCTTCTTCACAGAACACAGTGAGTGACACTCCTTGTCACAGAACAAAGTGAGTGACACTCCTTGTCACAGAACACAGTGAGTGACACTCCTTGTCACAGAACAAAGTAAGTGACACTCCTTGTCACAGAACAAAGTGAGTAACATTCCTTGTCACAGAACACAGTGAGTGACACTCCTTGTCACAGAACAAAGTGAGTAACATTCCTTGTCACAGAACACAGTGAGTGACACTCCTTGTCACAGAACAAAGTGAGTGACACTCCTTGTCACAGAACAAAGTGAGTAACATTCCTTGTCACAGAACACAGTGAGTGACACTCCTTGTCACAGAACAAAGTAAGTGACACTCCTTGTCACAGAACAAAGTGAGTAACATTCCTTGTCACAGAACACAGTAAGTGACACTCCTTGTCACAGAACAAAGTGAGTGACACTCCTTGTCACAGAACAAAGTGAGTGACACTCCTTGTCACAGAACAAAGTGAGTGACACTCTTCTTCACAGAACAAAGTGAGTCACACTCCTTGTCAAAGAACAAATTGAGTAACACTCCTTGTCACAGAACAAAGTGAGTAACATTCCTTGTCACAGAACACAGTGAGTGACACTCCTTGTCACAGAGCAAAGTGAGTGACACTCTTCTTCACAGAACACAGTGAGTGACACTCCTTGTCACAGAACAAAGTGAGTGACAGTCTTTGTCACAGAACAAAGTGAGTGACGGTCTTTGTCACAGAACAAAGTGAGTGACACTCTTCTTCACAGAACAAAGTGAGTGACACTCTTCTTCACAGAACACAGTGAGTGACACTCCTTGTCACAGAACAAAGTGAGTGACACTCTTTGCCACAGAACAAAGTGAGTGACACTCATCACGGAACAAAGTGAGTACTTGTTATATGTGTTCAAAATCTAATCACTTCCCCCACACAAACAGATGAAGTAAACATTTATCTTCAATTTATATCATGTTATGTGTTGTGTACACTCTGTTTGCTCTGAAAGGTAGCAAGTCTTTTCTTGACGAACTACACTATGGCCCTATCTTAAAAGTTATGCCACAGTGGTAAGCTTGTTAACTTTTAAGATTAAACCAACGGTACACTACAAATTAACATTCATATGGAAAAGTATGAAGTAATTTAATTGCGAGTTGAGATGGTAACTTGATTTATTAGATTAGAATAAATTATCAAAAACATTTTGTGAAATAAAACATTCTCTGAATGATTTTGATTGAATAAAATTATATAAATAAGCACATCATAATATTTCTTTTCAGTATAAAACAATTAACAAATATTCAAACTTCGATTTGGCTTGAGGAATGTATCGTATATCTTAGTTTACTTTGCTTCAAATTGAAAACGTGTACCTTTATAATATATTAGTGAATTATTTTTAACCTTTTTGCCCAGACAAGCTCCGAGGAATGAACGAGCACAGTGGAGGAGTGACACTGCCCCCTACTTGTGGCAATCAGAAGCAACTGTGTCAGCGAGTATATGAAGCGGCCAACGTAGCAGCCATACCGAGCACAGAGCTCGACACATTGAGGTGAGCGAAACTAGAATTGGCTTGAATTCACTATCTCATAAATCTTGGTAAAAAATTATTAACTTTAGTGGAAATATAAATATAGTAGAAAATACAAATAGTAACTAAATGTTAACATTCTTTCTTATAATCAATTCATTATAACATTCATACATTGCTAAATGTTAAATTACTGGTCTGGGGTCTGGTCGTTAGTTCATCCTATAATTATAATTGGCTCCGAACCACCAATAAACAGTAATAGATCTTGAAAACAAACCAAATTGAAATATTTTCCTTAAAGGATCTAGTCTCGAATCTGAAATTTTCTCAAATCTCCTTAAGGATTTGAGGGTCCCGTCCCTGAGTGAAGCACTTTGGACAGGGACAGCGAAGTGGACACTGATTCAGAAAGGGGGTGAAAAACTCACAGTATGTCCACTTTGCAGGTTTGCCGGCCAGACGCTTTCGTCCAAATCGTTGGTCCTCGTGACGATCAAACGACCAGAGTCCGCCGCCCAGGCCAACATTTCCGTCAACTGCGAGAAGATGGTCGTCGGCTCAATGCTGCTCAACGAAATCAAGAGTCATCTCAGGGGTTGAAAGGGGAAGGGGGGGGGACCATAGTTCTACTTGTTATCTTTGAATAGTTATATTTTGAAAATTAAACAAAATAATGTATCTATACAAATTTACTGTCAAATCTCAATGTTTGATTTAATTTAGCCGTTTGCACAATTTTTCCTTTTGTCATATTTATTTTTAATAAATAAGAAGAAACGTAACTACAAAAGCTACTACGAGCAACTATAGGTACAGTAACCCCATGGCTTCTTTGGTGCTGATTGACAGCTCACAGCTGAGAGCTGACGGCTTTGAAAAGTTACCAGACCAAATTATGTATCCCTACGCCGAACCATATGATCTGCAAAAACGTGTGTTTAGCAGCCGTCACTTCTGACAGTCAAACATTAGGTATAAACCTAACTGCTGACTGTCAGAAGTCAGTTGTGAACTGTCAGTCAGCACCAAAGAAGCCATGGAGCTACTGTATACATTTAAGAAGGATAAAATATGACTTCAAAAATAGAAGAAATATCCTTAAATATTTCCATTGCTACGGCTACTCGGCTAAAACTGCAGGTTCAAATAACGAGAATAAAACGATTGTATAGCCAATGCCTAAAACATAAGAATTATACTTTTATGTAACAGAGGAACCGTCGTGTCAAATGGCTGAATTCGATAAACATGGTTGGCTGGTAGCTAATGGCCAGCATACTGGAGTTCTTCCATTAGCCTTCTTGCTGCCCGATAGCGACGGGTTATAGCTCTTTCAGGAAAACCACTTTTTGTGGTACATAATCTTGTGTATAGAAAAAGGTACATGAAAATGTTATAGAAACAAATGAATGGAAACGAACACATATGACGTTTACATTGAAAGGAAAAACACAGTTCACACATTACATTGCTGCCACTGGACAAGAGGTAATGGTTGTCTCTTGAAGAAAATTTATTGTTACCGCACAATCCCTCGGCCTAAGTTTCATTCTAACAGAAATCATCTTCCAAGGCCCCGTGTTTTTTTATTGGTTTCTACTAATGTCTTAGGCGCAAAGTTTTTCAATTAGTTGTTTGCATTCGGTTTGCCTTTTCCTCCTCCTAAAGGATTAACAGTTTCCACCGTCTCTTCGCTGACTCTTTTGCATTTAAAATCTAGATTGCGAATAATTTGTTTACTTCCCTAAATCTCGCCTAGGACTTGTTTACAACTTATTTATTTGTATTATCAGAGTAATGTAACTTCTAATATGTAAACCTTCTTTGTTTTAACTTGCAACGTAACTTCTTTCATCATGAACATTTTCCAGTCACTGGCCAGGTTTGTTTGGAATAAAACTCTAACATAGCCTTTCTCCCCACCAACTTTCCTCCTCCACACTTCTCTGCACTTCCTTCAGCCACCTGTTCCTTGGTCTTCTTTTGCTTGGCCTCCAACCCCCCCAATTTAATATCGAGCATCTTCTTTGGTATCTTCTCCTCCATTTTTTTCACATGGTCATACCGCCTTAGCCGTGACTTCGCTATCCTGTCCTTCCTTGGCTCCTTCATTACCCACGTTCCCGCTCCTCCACTACCCACGTTCCCGCTCCTTCACTACCCACGTTCCAGCTCCTTCACTACCCACGTTCCCGCTCCTTCACTACCCACGTTCCCGCTCCTTCACTACCCACGTTCCCGCTCCTTCACTACCCACGTTCCCGCTCCTTCATTACTCACTTTCCCGCTCCTTCACTACCCACGTTCCCGCTCCTTCATTACCCACGTTCCCGCTCCTTCATTACCCACGTTCCCGCACCTTCACTACCCACGTTCCCGCTCCTTCACTACCCACGTTCCCGCTCCTTCATTACCCACTTTCCCGCTCCTTCACTACCCACGTTCCCGCTCCTTCACTACCCACGTTCCCCGCTCCTTCATTACCCACGTTCCCGCTCCGTCACTACCCACGCTTCCGCTTCATATGTCACTCTTGGTACAGATCTAAATTCACAATTTTGGACAGAGATGGGAAGATTCCTTCAATAAGTGGGATTGTAGTTGGTTTTATTTTCTCAGATGACTACCACTGTTGTAATTTTTTTTTTTTCATTGTTTTTTTTTCTTTGTTTTTTTTTCTTCCCTCTAATCTCTAAGATGTATTTACATTGGAAAAGATTGATATTGTAAATGTTGATGAATTATAATCGAAAATCAAAGTATCGGGGTTAAAATGTAAGAATTGAAATTGTGATAGCTTTAATATTTTGTTATTATGTTATATCAAAATTAATGTTTGATTTGTGTAGTAATGTGATTAAAAATTACACCTGAACATGGGAATCAAAGCTTTCTAAGTCAACAGTCCTGGGTTTGATAAACGTTTTATAGTCAGTTTTCAACGGTTGGTTGTATTGTCAGCTGTTTCGAGCACTCGCTTTGCTGCGGTGGATTTCAACTGTAAAGATCATTTATTTTGGAGCTGTGTAAAGTTCACTTTTTTGATTCGAAGCAAAATCAATCAAATTTATGAAATAGTCTTGAAGCCGAATCAAATATTGAATATCTTTAGTTGGTTTTATGTCTGAAAAAATATATTGTGTCCATTTATATAATGGTATGCATTAAAATCACTAAGAAAATGTTTTATTGCACAATTATTCATAATATTTTGATTGATTCTGATAAATCAAGCTACTATCACAACATTCAATTCAATTGCTCCAGATTTTCCCATATTAATACTGACTTGTAATTTATATAACAGCTCAAAATGGCAATAATTTACCATAAATTGAGTCTGATAGCTGTCAATATTTTTTACTGGTGAAGCTATATAATAATGGAAGCCGGAATTTTTATTTTGAATCTAAGTTAAAGCTGATAGTTGTTTTGATACCAAGTTGAAGTTATGAAGCTTCACAAAGACCTAATGATTTTTACCTTATTGTGGAATTTTGGTGAACAAGCAAAAAAGGATTGATACATTTTAAAAATATACCACTATAAGATAATGTGTCTCCCCTTTCTTTGAGTGAAAAAATCAGCTTTCTGGGGTTTGATTGCGTTTTTCATAAAATTGAGACTTCAGAACCTTAGAAAATTCAGTAAACTTAAGGTTCACTTTATTATCAAGTATTAATTATTCTTTAGTTAGTTAGGCAAAACCACCAATAAACATCACAAGAGCTCTAAGACATTTTTTTAAAGAGCTGTATTTTACTACCTGTTTGGGTTATACACCTATATACTGATTACACTAATGTTGGAGGATTAGGAAGGTTGAACTATAGAGGAAGTGTAGTCATATTTGCATGAAGGTAGAGTGGAAAATCATTTAGGAAAAACCACCCTTATTACACCCGACTGGGATTGCTCTAGTAACGGCCATCAAAGCAGATTAGAACAAATTAAATGTCAAAATTTGAGAAGAAAAAACATGTATATATTAAAAAAAAATCTAGAATCTAATATTTTCTCGAATCCTTGAATATCCTTAAGGACTCTCTAATAGCCAACATACCTCGGTGTTGCAAGCACTTAATTTTCATCAAAGTAGTAATCCAAGACAATGAAATGAAGTAATATTACACGCAAGCTGTTCACTATTATTTTATATCTTTAATCTCCTACAAATACGAAAGCTAGGACCAAACTTAACATGACCTTTTAACAAATTTGGTAATACAATTCATTTCTTAGATACCTACAAATGGTAATTTACAAAAAGATTACACACAGGAAATAAACACACATTGTTCTTTAGGTTTTTACCAAATGTTTATTAGCAACTACTTTCAAATCACACATATTGACTTGTATCACAGTCTAGTTTTACTATAGAATATTAAGAGTGGTAACACTTTCCAACAGGATGGTATTGGCTACTACATTCTAACGTCAGGCTACTTATTAAATCACAGACTAGCTTATTATAAGAAATTTAGATAAAATCAGCTAATATCGTCAGTCATCCTAATATTTTCAAGCAGTAGAACCTTTATTCTGCTGTTTATTTTTGGATGCAAGACTAAGCCAAATCAACTTGCGATTCCCTTCCTTGCCAGCTCCTTCCATTTCCCATAAATTCTCCCGCCATTCTGGGAAATCTCGAAGAAACCTCTTCAAAACTGCAACAGAACAAAAGTACGGAATTAAAATATATATATATTTAGTGTAATAATTATAAGTAGAAACTAAGAAATATGTTGAATGTGTGTTAAATGAAAAAATGGAAATGATATATTTTTTTTTTTTTGCAAAATGTGTACACGACTTGTTATTCACCCTCCCCCCCTCCACCGCCCCTCAATTGTTTGTCGCGTTCTTGCCCGCCTGTCCAAGACCAGAGTAAATATCCACACCCTGTTGTCACCTCCCCCAAGGGCCGCACAATTCTCTCCGTGACCGCTCAGCCATGCGCCGACCCAATCCGAACCACACGACATCGGGTATATAAAGAACAACGGGCCACTCAAATTACGATTTCAGCCACCGCTCGCACGTATTTTTTTACTTCAAAAAGTCACCTCTCCACATGGATCTTGATATCGGCGAGCTGAGCCCCATATCTTGGCCGACACGACCCTGCAGCAAATCTGTCAGTATTGACAGGCCGTGTCCTTGACGCCTGTGGGTTGTACGGATGTACGCCGTGTCTAGCATGTGCATGGTGTACTTCTCATCGGTGTTTTCAATCAGTGTGCCTGGGAAAACGTAAACAGGGAATGAAATCAAGTTCTGCCAAGTCCTTGTACCCTCTCTGTGGCCTTACACAGGGTTTGTGTTAGAATACTTGGAGAGGAGGGGGGGAAATCCAAATAATTCAAAAGGGCGGGGATAAAGTTAATTTCATGATAACTGTTTCTTGCTAAATCATAGGTTTGAATCTCAAATTTATCACAACAGTATGTATTTGTTTAGATAAATTCTTGAGAAGCAGTAGATTTGTATACCTTTCAGTTTGACAGTGTAGAATCCGATGGCAGCCTTTTGAAGCCAGAGTATTTTGATTTGATCACCCCTGTCAGGTATGTCATACAAAACTTCCAGTTCGTTATCACTTGGTGGTTCGTAGTGTTGTACAGAATCTGGCTCAACGTGTAGTGCACTACTCGATCTGCAGCGCTGGAAACCTGCGCCAATATGATATAAGTTGTTGAAATCACAATGTGAATTCTTCAATGATATATTTTGAGAAAATTGTGCAAGATTTTAAGGGGGAAATAATTGTTTTGTAAGGTATAGATTATTAAATCTATGGTGCCTTACATGAAGCCATCCATTATCCTTGGTACAGTCTGTTAAAACTTCTTGTAGGGTCCGCCAAACATTTCTCCAATTGATTGCAACACCTAAGAAATAGAAATGATAAAAAATAAAGTCTATAAAAACAATACAATGTCTCCGTTTACACTCTAAGAGCTCCCCTTTCACGTTTCCATCATGGCACGGCTTATAAGAAGGCTCATAGTGTGATCCATCAAGAAAACATCAGCTTCGATGGCCATGTGGGCTAATGTGCAACTCTCGTAAAAGGCTGGGAGATCGAGGTTCCAATCTAAGTCGGGTATTTTTTTGAAAATGGTTTACCACTATCCCTCCACACAAATGTTGGTACACTTCCTCTAAATATAACCTTCCTAATCTCAAAAATCATTAGCGCAATTTAGTACATTAGCGTATAACCCGAACGGGTAGTAATACATGGTGCTAAAAAAAAAAAAAGACTGCTACCTTTCAGGGTACATCCGAGACTGGTAGGTGTATTGACTGGTCAACTGGTGGTGGTTTTTCATCCTCCACCCAAACATATGTTGGTGCAGCTTCTCATGCCCCACCTCATCCCTAGTATAAATAAATATATGCGGGTGTGAGAAGTCAAATGCAAGTCTGAATATTTTATAAATATTGTTATGATGTGCTGAATAACTATTATATAATGCATATTTATATAACTTTGTAAACCAAAACTAATACGTTGCATTATGGTTTCAACATTTAATCAAATTTCTAAAAATGTGCACAACCCGAACAGGTAGTGAGAGACACTAAAAAAATAAATAAATTGTCATGTACATAGCAAAAAGTACTATACATATATATATATATATATATATGTGTTTTGTTTGTCAATATTTTTATTGGCGGAGCTTTGTAATCGCAGAAACAAAAAAAAATTTCTCGAAACGGGGTTAAAGTTGAGAAATATTTAAAGAGGAAGTCTTTAAGTTTTTGAAGCTTGTTGAGTTTTTTGTTTTCAGAGCCACATACTTCTTTTAACCCTCAGTTGGTCGAGGTGAGCGCCGCGCTCACCGTCAATCTGTTAACATCCTATACATGTTATATTCATATAATTTCAGAATTTTTGTATCCTTTTTAATTACGTTTTGTACTTTTGTATTGAGATGTTTTCATTTACAATCTTTTATTAAAAAATTTAATGATCACAAAAAAATTACAAAGAAAAATATCAAATAAACTCACTAACTGTAGAAAATCGAAAACTAAGTAAATAACTATCATCTTATACACAATTATTATAAGGTACTGCACTTTAAAGTTCACGTAATAGCATTTTTAGAACATATTAAACTATACTACTTAGAATAAATTATAAAATTCTTAATCAAGGAGAAACTAAATTGTACTTAAAAAAGAACAAATATTGAAACTTATTGATTATGATAAAAGTGTTTTTGAATCCCAATAGTTTTTCAACGTGAAGCACTGAGCTTTGTTTACTCTAAATTTTAGTCACTATCCTCCAAGTGTATGTCTACATTTCCATGGCAGTTCTGGTAAATAGTGATTGTATCGGCGTCCGAGTGATCTAACAGCCATTGATTAATTTGAGCTTCCTGATCCATTTTCAATCAAAAAAATCACCGTAAAAAAATAAATAAAAATATACTACATTAAGAATTTGAGATTAAATAATAAGACGATTGATCGAGGGCGAGCGCCGCACTCACTAATACAACAACTTTCACACAAAGACAGTATGACACATATTGAAGGTATCGCGTCATCTTTTCTTAACCATGCTCCCATTCTAGACATTCCAACGGGCAGCTATATTGGGATTCATTGTTCCTACACTGTTTCATCGCAAATGCCAAAAGAATAAAGAAAGTAGTGAGCGCTCCGCGCGCCCCTCGACCAACGAATGGTTAATAGGTATGCATTTACTTTTGATGATAGTGTTTGCATGTATTTATATAATGGTAAAAAGTTGACCAACTAATCACCTGTTTTCAAAAATATAAGATAATTAGCTGTAATTTTAGTAACCTGTCATAACTAATTAAAATAAAGGTCAGACTTAACTACTCTTTGCGAAGTGTTACAAGAAAGGGGGTGTTTAGTGGTAAATATTTTTTTCGCCCTGTCTTACTATCCGTTCGGGTTATACGCTTATTTATTAATTACGCTAATGAGTTAGAGATGAGTAGGGTTGAATTTAGAGGAAGTGTATTAACATTTGTGCTGAGAGTGAGATACCATTTAGAAAAAAAACCACCCTTGCTACACCTGACCAAGATCAAACTAGGATCTCCCCGTCATCGGAAGGCTAGTCATTCGCGAGAGTGACTCTTACTTAGATATCATGACTCGTGAGACAACTGAAGCGGGCGCATTTGCGTGGAGGGAAAGTGGAAAACCATTGAGGAAAAACCACCCCCAGTTCACTTGACCGAGATTCGAACCTCGATCTCCCCATCCTCGGCGGTCTAGCTCAACACGACTGGCGCAATAAGCTAACTACGCCACCGAGGCGGGTTAAATAAAATTGATGGAGAAATCTGACTAAGTTAAATAACATAGAAACGAACATGAGTCCTTATAGGTTATGTTTGATCTTACTTTATAGTTGTACACTGATAGTTATGGCTTACATAGATTGCATCGTGGGCACTTTAGTTCTTGAATCGTGTCTTCAACACCAAGCTCTGAAATATTGACATCGGTGATGTTTTGGGTTAAAATTGTCACGATACTTGAGCATCTGTAAACATTTACAAATAACTACACGAGCATCAATTTAATTCTAGAGTATATACACTTTACTCAAATAAATCTAGAATTATTTATAATACAAGAATTGCATGTATCGTATATAAAACAGTTTAAGGAAACCAGGAAAATCATTCACAGGTACAGCTATTTAACAAAAGAAACTCACCTGGATTTTATGGGACCAGATCAAATCCAATCTGTAATTTTGGGAATTTGTCACTTTCGAGGAGGTTAAAATATGCAATATATCGTGGAAATAACACATTTATTTACAGTGTGAGGAATAATATATGATTTTCCATTAAAACTAATACGCAAAAAGTCTTGCAACTTGTTGTATTTGCAATACATTATTGCAATTAGAGCGTTTTAGTTAACTAAATTAAGAGCATAATATATTTGGTGTTTGAGATTGTGAGGGCTACACAAACGTATCAGTCTTATCTTGTCTGGTTTGCGGATGAAAATATTAGAGGTTGAGGATAGAATACTGACCATGCCTGATAAGTTTCCACTCTCTCTCTCTCCACACAAATTCAGGTGCACTGCTTTTTAAAGTTATACTTTTCTCCAAACTCCCGTCAGAGGAAAAGTGTGAAGATCTCAGGTCGGTTGTTATTGCATTAAATTTATTCTGTACTCTCAAGTTTCATATTCAATAGTAATTAAAATGTGTTAGATACCTCTGAAAGCCTGAATTTTTTGTAACCTATTCAAAATACCCAGAGGTAATATGGAAATTTACCAATTGACAAGTTAAAACTTTAAAGCCAATGCTCAAATATCGCTTAAACACCGCCTATTCAATGGGTAGTTTAATAAATGTATGATAAAGCTTACTTTATGGCTAAAATCCAAAATAAGTTCCTAAAATCTTAACTGTTACATGTGAAAAGTATTGTAAAGCAATTTTCATAGACAAAATTATTTTGCTACAAGGATATTCAAATGTAGGCATATTTGGTAAAAAAAAATTTGCATTCAACTAGAAATCAATGTGAATGTTGGCGAATTTTTATTAAAATTTGACCTCTTGCCCTTAGAGATGTTGCAAATATCCATAACAGCCAACTAAAAAGTATTTGCGTTCCATTTTAGTTAATCAATCCATAGCCTAAGGCAATTGTCATAGTGTAATAAATATAAATATAAATGACCTGGAGCATTCCATTTTGAAATTTATGTGGAAGAGTCCTGTTAAAAGATTTATTTGCAAAAATTCAAGAGATGTATTTATTAAAGGCCTATCTCTAAAAAAAATCTTTGTTTGGAATATAGGTAGAATTTGGATTTTGGACCCTTGGGAAGAAGTCTCAGTCCCCACAAGACTTTAGATTGTATTGCTCCAATGATTTAGGTTTTCACGACCTGCATTAAATTTGGACATATTTACAACATCCTATAACACGTCAACTTTTTGCTTTAATTGGGTGATTATTTTGGCTTATTTTGGTATGACAAATATTTGAATAATTTTTTGTGAAGCTTTTTGATACAAAAGCGTAGTTAATTTTTTTTAAATACGATAGCTAAACTAGATTCCTTTTAAAGCGCATGTGCATCTCTTGATGAAATCAATCCAAAGACACTCGTCTTTACGTCATAACCATTTGTACACATAAAAATATTTAGAAATGTGAAATAAAAACTAAATAGTTCCAAAAAAAGAATGTTTTAAATTAATATTTTCGTCTTTATTATTATTTTTTTCTTTTGAAAACCAAAATATGATTATATTTGCTAGTCATATTTATCTAATAGTTTGTCTGAAGATATAATATTCCCGACTTTGGTATCCCTGGTGTTTAACTAAAATATTTAATAGTAATTAACAAATAATAATAACATTTATACATATTATTAACCAACGATAAAATTAAACTAATACTTTAATAGTTTATATCACTTTAACTACTTGATTATATAATTAATAATGTGTGTTAGTTTTCAGTATGACCAAACACTTTAACGGAAGTTGTAAAAATAAAATGGCCAACACTAGTATGTTGTGAGTTTTTGTATAATAATAATGACACATTATAGTTTTTAATTCAACTATTTGTTGTAAATTTTGACAGTGTTTTTATATTTTGTGACTTAAACTTAAGAAGAAATTAAAAAGTAAGTTTTCTTTTTAAATCTTAGTCATGTTTAAGCAGCAATATAATATCATCATCATCCCACACATTCTAATGTTGATGCATGAATGCTCTATTTATAATTTTAAGATTCATCAAATATTTTGAAAATACTTGAGATTTGCATAAAAATGATTGAATATTGAACATTAGTGCATTATTAACTTCAACCAAAAAACAATATTACAAGTATATAATATATATATCATACAATTGTATGCTTAGCCTACTTGTTGGTTAATCTACCATTTATGGGGCTCCAGGCCTTATTCCAGACATAGTTTTTATTATGTAGACATACATAACACTTAATAATCATTTTATTGATTACAATTAAGCCTTGACTGGGTATTCTCCCCCTAATAGCCATTTTTATTTTAAGTTAAATATTTCAATATTATTTCCTCAACTCTCAAGACTTTCCACTACAATTTTCTCAAAAAAGTAAAACTTTATCAAGCAATCTTAATTACATAATGAATATTAAATGACACAGTACATTTTTGAAATTGTCTTACTTGGTGATAATCTTAATTTAAACAACTTGTGTTAACACATTTTTTTGAGGTCATAGCTGAGACATGGCTACATTCATACAAAATCTAACTTCACTGTTTAAAGTAACAACTTTTTATTTTTCTTGAAGCGATTTTAAGAGGGGTAAAGATGTATTGATCTCAATTAAACCTGCAATTTTAATTTGCTCAAACTAGTATAAGTTACAAGAACTCTAAATAAATTCAAATTCTTATTTTATGGGAATTCCAACATACAACATCATTTATTAATTTTATCCTCTTAATACACTTACGGGACTGATTTTTTTAAAGTGCCCTTTAATATCATGGAAAAATAGTTTAACCTTGGATAAGAGTCTGAATAAAATAATTTTAAGTAGGCCTAGCCAAATTCTTCTAAAAACCCCCAAATACAATCATTAAATGGAGAATACTAATTAGGTGTATGTTTAAACAGCAATAGGCCTATACAAGGTGACCAACCTGAAAAAACTGTGATTAGACCTGGAGATGCTATAATTTTGAGCTCTAGAATAAAACCTTGAAAAAGTCTGACTAACCAAGAATTTTTAAATAGTAATTGTCATTGATGTAAACATACAAATAACCCTCAAATTATGGGTGTCCAACTTTACTTTATTTTACAGGTGACACAATCGTCAACATGACTTGTAGTGAATCTAACGTGGCGGTTGGTTCCAAGAGCTTGAATTAATAGACTTTTATTGGTTTTTGTTCTATAACCGCGTCATACTGGCTGTTCAGGTTATACACATATGATGATAATTATTCTAATGGGGTAGCGATGAGAAAGGAGGCATTTTAGAGGTAATCTACCCGCATTTGTATGGAAGGAGAGTGGGAAACCATTTAGGTAAAACCACCCTCATTAGACCCGACAGGATCCGAACCTCGATCTCCCGGTCTTCAGCAGACCAGTCTTAACACGAGAGTAGCGCATTAGACCATTCGGCCACTTAAGTGGGTAAAAATATGAATTCAAACATGGGCTAACTACAACCAAAAAATGTGTAAGAATACATCTTTGTTAAGTTCTTAATCAGAGTAGTCTTAATCCAGTTTTAAAAATATTCATACTAAGGGATTTCAATCCATTTGATGCATGATTAAGTGTTTAAATTATAGTCTAGTCTCTGGTATTGTACAAAAACAAGCAGTTCAAGTCGAATGGGCGATTGACTGATGTACAAATATCGACTCTGTACACGGCCCTAAGATACTTAGCAACTTTCCTAGGTACTAATAAAGCTCAGACTGGAACTAAACTTTTATTTTCTGTAAGTCATGATACTAGACATTATGGTTGTGTAACCATTTAGCCTAATTTACTGTATACATTCAGACATGATTATAATTAGTGAATATAATAGACTACTTTACTAAACCATAACACTAAACGCATATAGCCTAAAGAACAGTGTTAAGTTAACACAAAAAGTTCTGAAAATAAAATCTATGCCGATAGAAGACTAGTTAAGATGTGCTTTGTTTAAAGCAGAAGCAAATAGTAAATTATTAACACCAATGGACATTTTTTTTAAAAAAGAGCTACCAGTAAAGTTATTAACTTGGTAAAGACTTGATGTTGATTTAGACATAAATTCTATTAATAAAATGGTAAATGTTATCAATATTCCTACAAAGTCAACAATTACCTAGAAATTGCCAAACCATTTTGACGGGTCTCTTGACTAATTTAGTGTATAAAACACTTTCTTTGTGAATTGTGGTGTTCCCAAGAAACCTGTGTGAGCATTGAGCGAGGTATGCTACTGTGGTAAAAGTGTGGCATCAGGCCCCCCGGACAATACCAAGCGATGGTAGAGAGCGTTCCCACATGTTGCGCTGTGTTTTCCAACTAATGAGCACATTCCCACAGTTGTCTTCACTTCCTCTGGTAGCGTCGAGGTCATGAGATGGGAACCTGCACTGTTTGTTTCAGGGGGACATAGACTGGTACTAGTGAGTCAATCAGGGGGACATAGACTGGTACTAGTGAGTCAATCAGGGGGACATAGACTGGTACTAGTGAGTCAATCAGGGGGACATAGACTGGTACTAGTGAGTCAATCAGGGGGACATAGACTGGTAATAGTGAGTCAATCAGGGGAATATAGACTGGTAATAGTGAGTCAATCAGGGGGACATAGACTGGTACTAGTGAGTCAATCAGGGGAACATGGACTGGTACTAGTGAGTCAATCAGGGGGACATAGACTGATACTAGTGAGTCAATCAGGGGGACATAGAATGGTACTAGTGAGTCAATCAGGGGGACATAGACTGATACTAGTGAGTCAATCAGGGGGACATAGACTGGTACTAGTGAGTCAATCAGGGGGACATAGACTGGTACTAGTGAGTCAATCAGGGGGACATAGACTGGTACTAGTGAGTCAATCAGGGGAACATGGACTGGTACTAGTGAGTCAATCAGGGGGACATGGACTGGTACTAGTGAGTCAATCAGGGGGACATGGACTGGTACTAGTGAGTCAATCAGGGGGACATAGACTGGTACTAGTGAGTCAATCAGGGGAATATAGACTGGTAATAGTGAGTCAATCAGGGGAATATAGACTGGTAATAGTGAGTCAATCAGGGGGACATAGACTGGTACTAGTGAGTCAATCAGGGTAACATGGACTGGTACTAGTGAGTCAATCAGGGGGACATAGGTTGGTACTAGTGAGTCAATCAGGGGGACATGGACTGGTACTAGTGAGTCAATCAGGGGGACATAGACTGGTACTAGTGAGTCAATCAGGGGAACATGGACTGGTACTAGTGAGTCAATCAGGGGAATATAGACTGGTACTAGTGAGTCAATCAGGGGAACATGGACTGGTACTAGTGAGTCAATAAGGGGAACATAGACTGGTACTAGTGAGTCAATCAGGGGGACATAGACTGGTACTAGTGAGTCAATAAGGGGAACATGGACTGGTACTAGTGAGTCAATCAGGGGGACATAGACTGGTACTAGTGAGTCAATCAGGGGAACATGGACTGGTACTAGTGAGTCAATAAGGTGAACATAGACTGGTACTAGTGAGTCAATCAGGGGAACATAGACTGGTACTAGTGAGTCAAGCAGGGGGACATGGACTGGTACTAGTGAATCATTCAGGGGGACATGGACTGGTACTAGTGATTCAATCAGGGGGGCATGGACTGGTACTAGTGAGTCAAACAGGGGGACATAGACTGGTACTAGTGAGTCAATCAGGGGGACATAGACTGGTACTAGTGAGTCAATCAGGGGGGCATGGACTGGTACTAGTGAGTCAATCAGGGGGACATGAACTGGAAAAGGTTTTTTTTCTTTCTTTTTCCGTGTAAATTTGGCTACATTTCTTCTAAATCACACCTTTATCTTCCCTACCCTGTTAGTGTAATTATGCGAAAAAATTAAACAAAAAAATGCCTTTTTTTAGATGAAGCTTAAGGATCTTTTTCCCCCTGCAAATTTTTGAAAATTGGTTCTCTTTTTAGGAGGTATTTGGAGTTTATTTTAGGTCATTTAATTTTTAAGGATATCAGAAGGGAGTGAAATAAATGTATCGGGGGGGGGGGGGGAGGGTTAAGTTTAAACACACACCCCCCCCCCTCGTTTCAGAGTCGCTGTCGGGGTGCTCGGACGAGTAGGCCTACCTAAACCTGGACAAGCAGCAAAGTTTACTCTGTCTGGAAACTACAACTGGTGTCATTTGCTCTTTATTTAGCATTTAGTTGGGTTGCTAAGATAAACCCTGGGTTTTATTGTCTCCCCCTCACACAAATAAGATTCCGACCCCCTCTGGTTTCTCTCTTCATGAGTTGTGTACGGAACCTAGGAAACCATCTTATGAACTGATGGAACCTAGGAAACCATCTCCTGACCTCCTGATAGACTCGAGGAAACCATCTCCTGACCTCCTGTTAGACTCGAGGAAACCATCTTATGAACTGATGGAACCTAGGAAACCATCTCCTGACCTCCTGATAGACTCGAGGAAACCATTTCCTGACCTCCTGATAGACTCGAGGAAACCATTTCCTGACCTCCTGATAGACTCGAGGAAACCATCTCCTGACCTCCTGATAGACTCAAGGAAACCATCTCTTGACCTCCTGATAGACTCGAGGAAACCATCTCTTGACCTCCTGATAGACTCGAGGAAACCATTTCCTGACCTAATGGACTCGAGGAAACCATCTCCTGACCTAATGGACTCGAGGAAACCATCTCCTGACCCTCTGTTGAAACGGCCGTCCTTTTAAATCGACCCAGATTCTTGTCAAGGTCGCGGCGCAATAAGCCACGCTTGTTATGTCGGGCCCCGGATCTTGACCTTGGACAAGTTCTGAGATCTCCGCGCGAACCGATGACAATACATTGCCGCAGTCGGATATAGATAATACACCGTAATGGTGACAGCAGTGTTCATACGTCAAGTCGTGTTATCTGCAGCTTTCACTGTCGATCCCGGTAACTTACCTAAAGGAAAGGGAGCAGAAAATATTATTTGGAAAACTTGGTGCTGGAGGAGCGTAGGGAGGATAAAGTGGACAGATCGGAGGACTAATCTAGGAAGAAAGGTCAACTGGACAGGCCACATTATGAGAAGAAATGTATCGTTGAGTGAGTGTTAGAAGGTCAACTGGAAGGAATAAGGGGACCAAGAATAGGACGAATGGTTGACCTCGCTGGTTTCGGGGTAAAGTGCTCACCTCTGGAGCGGTAAACATCTGTAGCATAACTTCCTTCGGAGGGGAAGTAAAGCCGTCGGTCCAAAGTTGATTGTGGCATGTAAGAAAAACCCTGTAAGGTGTGTGAAAATACCTTACCCGGTAAAATTGGTAGGCCCTTTCGCTCTCGCTCCCAGAAATTCTTCATTCTGCCAGTACTAGAGGACCCTGGCTCCATTCTGCCAGTACTAGAGGACCCTGGCTCCATTCTACCGGTACTAGAGGACCCTGGCTCCATTCTGCCAGTACTAGAGGACCCTGGCTCCATTCTGCCGGTACTAGAGGACCCTGGCTCCATTCTGCCAGTACTAGAGGACCCTGGCCCCATTCTGCCAGTACTAGAGGACCCTGGCTCCATTCTGCCAGTACTAGAGGACCCTGGCTCCATTCTGCCGGTACTAGAGGACCCTGGCTCCATTCTGCCAGTACTAGAGGACCATGGCTCCATTCTGCCAGTACTAGAGGACCCTGGCTCCATTCTGCCAGTACTAGAGGACCCTGGCTCCATTCTGCCAGTACTAGAGGACCCTGGCTCAATTCTGCCAGTACTAGAGGACCCTGGCTCCATTCTGCCAGTACTAGAGGACCTTGGCTCCATTCTGCCGGTACTAGAGGACCCTGGCTCCATTCTGCCGGTACTAGAGGACCTTGGCTCCATTCTGCCGGTACTAGAGGACCCTGGCTCCATTCTGCCGGTACTAGAGGACCCTGGCTCCATTCTGCCAGTACTAGAGGACCTTGGCTCCATTCTGCCAGTACTAGAGGACCCTGGCTCCATTCTGCCGGTACTAGAGGACCCTGGCTCCATTCTGCCGGTACTAGAGGACCCCTGGCTCCATTCTGCCGGTACTAGAGGATCTTGGCTCCATTCTACCGGTACTAGAGGACCCTGGCTCCATTCTGCCAGTACTAGAGGACCCTGGCTCCATTCTGCCAGTACTAGAGGACCCTGGCTCCATTCTGCCGGTACTAGAGGACCCTGGCTCCATTCTGCCGGTACTAGAGGACCCTGGCTCCATTCTGCCAGTACTAGAGGACCCTGGCTCCATCTTGCCGGTACTAGAGGACCCTGGCTCCATCTTGCCGGTACTAGAGGACCCTGGCTCCATTCTGCCGGTACTAGAGGACCTTGGCTCCATTCTGCCGGTACGAATGTTGACGAGTAGCCGGATATTAGCTGGACCACAGTTTCCCCCAAGAATGTAAATGACGCAACCCTCCAAACGGCAGGACGAGGGGTATCACAATCGATACAAGCCTCATTTTAATTGGCAACTTTCTAAAAATAACCCGTGCATTCCGCCCTTGTACGTAACCGGTGACTCGTAGCGTAAGCTCGTAGCGTAGTCGTAGTGGCCTCCCCTCTCTCTGCCGCGTACGGAGCCCCTCAATTATTCATAGTCGAGGCTGCTGCGGCGTCCATAGGAGCGCGCGCAACAAGGGCATCGGCTTCATGTGAAGATGTTCATTTTTATTGACAATTTTGGTGGGTTTTTTGAGTGTGTTTTGGCAACGCCGATATTGTGGCGCCACTTATCAGCGACTAAAGAATGTGGCTTAGCGATGTTGAAGTGTGCTAAGAATAAGAAGTAAGAACAAACACAATTATGGATTAAAGAGCCAAGCTATTTATTTGTTAATTACGGTCATAGCCGCATTTCTAAGTATCATATTCTTTTTAAATTTAAAAATGACACCTGAACACGGGAATTGAACCCGGTATCTTTGACTTAGTACGCCGATACTCTAACCACTAAGCTATCCAGGACTCATTCCGTGCCCAGGGCCATTCTTTACTCGTATTTTAAGGCATGGTCTGTGATGGACGTGTGTAACTCGTCAGCTACATATGAACCATCAATTAATATCACGCAGCCACCTTGGCACGGGATGACTCCTGGATAGCTCAGTGGTTAGAACATTGGCGTAACAAGTGAAAGGTCTTCGGGTTCGATTCCCTTGTTGAGGTGTCGTTTTTTAATTTAAAGAGCAAATACATTGGTTTAACTCTCAACGTCAGAACCCTAAGTAGGTTCCCGCCATTCGCGACCTGTACTGTTGTTACATTCTGGGAGCAAACCGCCTCGGTGGCCGCATGGTCTATGGCGCTAGTCTCTTGTTATACTAGGCTCGATGATAGGGAGATCGAGCTCCGAATATCAGTCGGGTGTATTCAGGTTTTGTTGTGCTAAAAAAAGGCATATACCTGCTTTCCTATCGGTATTACATTGTATATTTAATAGAATAAATAAAATGCACCGGCATTCGTCTCTGGAGAAGACTAAGACCCGCCAATCGGTGAATTGAATTTGATAACTCCAAGGTTGGTTCTCGCTAGTTTCCCCTGCGAGCTCTGCACGCCCGCCACTCCCACCTGGCCGGGCCGAGAGAAAGGTGCGCGCGCATCCAATGACCCGGGATCGGCTCCTGTCAAACATACCCCTCGCCCCGCCCCGGGAGAAGGGGTGAGACGCGCTTCTTGTCGGCGTCCCAAGTTGCGTCTCCCTTGCACGCTAGTTCCGAGGAGAAAGTTACTCGAGGTAGTGAATTATTTGTTATGAGGAGGGAAAGATCAGAACCTTTGGGTTCTCTTTTCCCTGAAGTAGTTCCTCGTCTTGTATAGTCTGTGTCGTGTGCGCGATAGACGTCTCGTAGTGTTGACATCGTTTGGACGTGATACATTTGACAAAGGTAGTACACTAGAGTCGCGATTATCCGGACCGGATGATACGGAATTCGAGTGTAAATAATTTTCAGATTCGTTTGCATCATGTAGTGACTCCTCGCTTGACACATTTTCTGTTTCCAGCCACATCAGAACAGTGCTGCTATCTACATCTCCCTTGACACAGCTTCTGTTCCCAGCCACATTAGAACAGTGCTGCTATCTACGTCTCTCTTGACACAACTTCTGTTTCCAGCCACATCAAAACATTGCTGATATCTACGTCTCCCTTGACACAGCTTCTGTTTCCAGCCACATCAGAACAGTGTTGCTATCTACACCTCCCTTGACACAGCTTCTGTTTCCAGCCACATCAGAACAGTGCTGCTATCTACCGCGACCAATAGTACTGTATTATACGCCAACCGCATGCATAGTAGTCGTGCATTACTGTTGCTAATGTAACAGTTGTAAGTCGTTTGCGGTCAATTTTTTGTATTCATTACCAGTGGATATGTACCGGATTGTTTATTTTAAAACACACTTGCTAACACCGAGAACTGGGCCGGATAGTTGAAGGTCGGATAGTCGCGTCTCTAGTGTTCATTGTTTATCTTCTATTGTGGATACATATTTTGAAACTTAGTATATGTCTTAATTGTTTAGTAGTCCAATTTTCAAAAGAAGAGGCTTAAAAATAATACAAACTTTTTTATTAGTATTGATAGTATTTATACATAGTGACAGCTGCAGATCACATGACTTGTATTATTAGGTGTTCTGTCTTACGACAGGTCCATTCCTTTTTTTCACTGAACTTAGACTTAACTTTACTAGGTTTCAGATAAGGTTCTTCCTATGACAATCAGACTGTATATATGTATTTTTTTTTATCATTGGATGATGGTTAGTTATTAGTAGTTTTCTATTTTATTGCCTACCTCCCCTTAAATGCTGGTTCATTTTTCTTAAATACAACCTCTGAATGTGTCCACAAGACTGGTGTGTTATTGAGAGGTATACTTTCTACGCGCAACTTAACCTAAAATCAGAGAATGACAAAGAAAATCTGACCCGCTTCGGTGGTTTCCTGGATCCAAGGCGTTAATAATCTCGCATTAGACTGGACTGCAACACTCTCCCTCCACGCAAATGTGGGTACATGTCCTCTATATTCAACCTTACTCATCCATAGCACGTTAAATCAATACATAATCCGCGTATAACCCGATTGGGTAGTAAGACATGGTGACCAAAACAATAAAGAAACACATAAGATACCGTCCAATTTTAACAGGCATCTGACAGCTGGAAAAGTTACTAGAGTTATTTTAATGTATTCGAACGCCAAGTCATGACGTGGTCTGCAACTGTCACTTTTGATATGTATTATAAATGCCTATAAAATAACAATACTGTAACAGGTGACCTGGCGGTCTGGGGGGTAAGGTGTCAGACTTCTGTGCTGGGGGTCCGGGGTTCAATCCTTGGTCTTGGCACAGATTTATATGATTGCCAAACCTTTCCTTCACCTCTGACAAGATGTGTATTAATCACAACTTGTGAAGGTGTGGAATGCCTCCACCGTGGTTCGGATCCCACGTTAAACTGTAGGTCCTCCATTTCATCTCACAATCACCCTACCATTACACATTAGCGTAAGTGCGTATAACCCGAACGGGTAGTAAGACGCGGTGCTAATAATAATAATAATAATAACAATACTGTAGTAATGTGGTAAAATGCTACCAGTGTTGTATTGGTCCATTCTATGTCCTCGGTTCGACTCCTAGTGCAGCTAAACACACACACACGCCACCTCACATGTGAATGACGGCCTACTTACTGCACACACGCGATGCTCGCTCGCAATAATTACTGACCGCGAATGAACCTAAAGATAGGATTCCAGTCCCAGGTAGTCATAAGTAGGCCGGAACGAAACATATTATTATTATTATTAGTACGACACCTTAGCTCAGTCGGTAGCGTGTCTTTCTACTGAGATAGTTAGTCCCGCGTTCATCGGTGCGAATTGGCCTTATGACTTTACCGGTAATGGATTGACGGCTGGATGTTGTGTCTGTTCTAGATTGTTAACTTAGTTTGTAAGTCGTGTGCCGATATAATCTGTCGGTTTCTAAAAGCTCATCTTAAATACCTCAAATAATAACTACTATCAGTTTCAGGGGGAGTTCCGGGCTGGTTCGATTTTAAACTAAAATAAAGATACTCATTCATTTGTAAATGATCGTTTTGATCGCATTTTAATCAGAAGTTCCAGTGAATAAGTCTTTAAGAGCCGATTTTATGGATATAGTACGCCTTAGGTGCGGCACTATAATAAACACAGGGGTCAATCTCGCATATACAGGATGTCTACTGGGTCACCAAAGTCACGAAACAGTTACTAATTGCACAGAAAAAGGTCACGAAAGTCGCTGACAAGTCACGAATTTTCATTATTTTAGTCATAAAAGTCACGAAAATATTGTTGTTTGAACTTCCCGCTCATCGTAACAACGCAAACTCGTCGAATGTCAAGTTACCCACTACCAATGATGCCATGCGTTAGCCGCAAGCTGCCTTAATTGTTTTACCGTGATACCTAGGACAAGGTTAAAGTTTAATGTTGCGTGTGAGTGCATTATGCCTAAATATGCATTATATGTTCGTCTGTTCATCGAAGGAATTTTATGGTTTAAAAAAAGTCACCAATTTTTGTTTCTCCAACTCAGTAGAAACCCTGATTTAGAACTGTCCCTTGTCTGGAAGGTCACTCCTGGTGGACAGCGGGAGGGACTGGAAGTAGGGATGTGGAGAAAGTATCGATACTTGACTATGATCGATATTTTCCTTTCGATACTAGTATCTTTTACTCGATACTTTTACTGATATTAGTTCTTACACTTCAGTATCGGTTCGGTATCAAAAGAAACAACTTTTTTTTGTTATCTTCACGCATGCTTGGTTGGATTAAATGTTAACTATGGTTAAAGAAGTGTACAAAATAGACTATATATATATATATATATATATATATATATATATATATATATATATATATATATATAACTAATAATATTCAGCTCTTAAATAACTTTCCATCAGCTACATTTTCTTAAACATTTTGAAAGCTGGTATAGTAAAACCTTTTATAATATTCATTATACAATACTATCTATCATACCTTCCAAGTTCCAACACGCGATAGACCTAAATATACTACAAAATAGTTAAATCATAAAATGTTAAGTGTTTAAATAAAAAATGTAAATACAAACATTATCATGCTAAAGTTGAAATAATTACTCTATATAAAAAAAATCCCCAGATTAAAATTTCGATACCAATAGTTGCTATTATCGATATTTTTCTTCCGATACTTTAAACGAGTACAGTATCGATACCACATCCCTAACGGAAGAGAGTAGGCGTGGGGGGATAAGGAACCGGATGCCGTCCAATGATGACCTCTGACCTTTAGGGTGTCCGCTGACCCGTTGCGGGGCTCTCATCCCGATTGTAAGCGTGCATTGGACCGACACATGGCACTATTTGTTTTATTTCATCGAGTCTTGGTACTAGTTCGTGTAGTAGGGATACGGAAGGTAAACTTTTAGAGTAAATGTACCCGCATTTGATTGAAATACATCCTAGTGTGATTCGAACCCCGATTTCCCAGTCATCGGCAGTCCAGTCTATTGCGAGTCTGACGCCTTAGACGGTTCGACCACCGAAGCGGGTTAGCTTACAGTTACAAGATCTACTTTCATGTATTCATACGTCAATGTCATGTGATCTGCAACATTTCTGAGATAATCATAAATACCTATCAAATAATATTATTGTTGACTGAAGGGGGGGGATACATCGGTTGACACGCAGACAATTGGTCTGGCTGGTTGGCGAGATGGAATCCTGGCCAGGGTGTTTTCCACTCTATCCACGCAAATTCTGGTACATTTTCTCTACCTCTCTCGTTCCCCTACCTCCGGAACCGGTAATAAGACGCGTTTGAGGCTAAAGGAGAGAGGGAAGAAAGCGTGATGATATTTTCTAGACCGTCCTCCCTACCTTGTTCTTAAGCCCGGTCCACACGCAACGTTTTGGCTGCGCAGTTCAAGGCGTGGACAGGAAAACTGTGCGATAATATGTGAACTGCGCGGAGAAGGTACACGGGAGACAAAAAAAAACTGAGACCAACAGCATGTTTAACATTCCATATTGGTGCAGGAACGAAAATAATGGAGTTAAACATTTGGTTTTCCTATCTTCCTCGATTGATTTTTGTATTGTTTGATGATGACGGATCCTTGTCGTTGTCCACGTGAGTTTCTTAAGGACACACCGGAATTTCTGCAGCTAATGTCTGGACCGTCTTGAGAGTCGCGCGCACTTAAGACGTTTAATTTCCCCTCTTTTTGCAAGACATATTACAACAGTTGACCAGACTAGCACTTCCTCCATGACGGATTCCGAGGAACGGTGCTAAAAGCTGTACTGTGGACAACCTTGAACTGCAGCCTTGTTTACACGGTGTTACCCTGGGCAGTCGTAACCTGAGTAATAAAACGTTGAGTGTGGACCGGGCCTTACTATACTGCGTCCCCCCCTCCCCTGTCTGGTGGTACCTCCCTTCCACTCCCTCCTGCTGTCAAGACTTCAGTATGTCAGCAGTAGAGACTGAGTCAGCCTTGTTTAGCGTTTGTTGGTTCTGGGGGGGAAACGATTCGACGAGTCATGTTCGGTGATTAGCGTTAGACACGGCTGTTAAACCATTAACAGACTCTTTAAACCTTCCGTCCTTACGTAATCGGTGGTTAAATCGACTGCTATGTTTAGTCTCTGACTCACGGCTTGTGCACGTGATTTGGGGGAACACGCCTTTAATTGTTGTTGTGCTCTTTTTTTTATATATATAAATATTATCAAAGCGATATAATGTTATGTCCTTGATTGTGTTTTTTTACGTGATTGCGTGTGATTTGGAGACGCTCTGTTTCAAAGTTAGTGGAAACCGTTGGTCTGAGTTATCAAGAGTCGGTAAACAGTTGATGGTGAGAGTTGAGAAGTGTTTGTTTTGGAAGTTCATCTACACCAGGGAGAGCTTTCCGGATATATATAACATTTCGTCTCGTAGAACAGAGCTCTCAAAAAAAAAAAGTTCCGCGTAAACACTTGAAGATAAATTATTCAAAGGTGCAAACACGCAGCACTTTCTTCTTGTCTTTTTTTAAGTGATGGACGAAGCCCACATCTCTCCTCGGAGAAAAATGGCCTCGATAAATCCGCTGCTGCGTCGGAACAGATAAACAAAAGGTTTCTATCTGATCTGGTGACTTTATTTGAATATTAGTTCAATGTTTGATTCGAGGGTTTATTATCTGTGCAACTGTGACACTCCTCAATGTTTGGGTTTGTTATTATCTGTGCAACTGTGAAACTACCGGTATCTTTGATATGTTGATGGATGCCTCTACCCTTAGGTCTACCGTGTAGGGTAGCAGGCTTACTTTGCATTATTACACTAAGTTACAGCTTTTAAGATACGTCACGGAAATGCGGCTGAAAGGGTAATAGTGTAATACGTCACGGAGAGGCGGCCGGGAGGGTAATAGTGTAATACGTCATGGAAAGGCGGCTGAAAGGGTAATAGTGTAATACGTCACGGAAAGGTGGCTGAAAGGGTAATAGTGTAATACGTCATGGAGAGGCGGCCGGGAGGGTAATAGTGTAATACGTCATGGAAAGGCGGCTGAAAGGGTAATAGTGTAATACGTCACGGAAAGGTGGCCGAAAGGGTAATAGTGTAATACGTCACGGAAAGGCGGCCGAAAGGGTAATAGTGTAATACGTCATGGAAAGGCGGCTGAAAGGGTAATAGTGTAATAAGTCATGGAAAGGCGGCTGAAAGGGTAATAGTGTAATACGTCACGGAAAGGTGGCTGAAAGGGTAATAGTGTAATATAGTGTAATACGTCACGGAAAGGCGGCTGAAAGGGTAATAGTGTAATACGTCACGGAAAGGCGGCTGAAAGGGTAATAGTGTAATACGTCATGGAAAGACGGCTGAAAGGGTAATAGTGTAATACGTCATGGAAAAGGCGGCTGAAAGGGTAATAGTGTAATACGTCACGGAAAGGCGGCTGAAAGGGTAATAGTGTAATACGTCACGGAAAAGCGGCTGAAAGGGTAATAGTGTAATACGTCATGGAAAGACGGCTGAAAGGGTAATAGTGTAATACGTCACGGAAAGGCGGCTGAAAAGGGTAATAGTGTAATACGTCATGGAAAGGCGGCTGAAAGGGTAATAGTGTAATACGTCATGGAAAGGCGGCTGAAAGGGTAATAGTGTAATACGTCACGGAAAGGCGGCTGAAAGGGTAATAGTGTAATACGTCACGGAAAGGCGGCTGCAAGGGTAATAGTGTAATACGTCACGGAAAGGCGGCTGAAAGGGTAATAGTGTAATACGTCACGGAAAGGCGGCTGAAAGGGTAATAGTGTAATACGTCACGGAAAGGCGGCTGAAAGGGTAATAGTGTAATACGTCATGGAAAGACGGCTGAAAGGGTAATAGTGTAATACGTCACGGAAAGGCGGCTGAAAAGGTAATAGTGCAAGTTTGCATGGAACGAAGGCTACCGTTTAGGGTAGATGTAAGAACTTTTCAATTGGGATTGGGGATGAACTATAATAAACGAAGCTACTATTATATGTGTGTCCATCTGACTAATAAATATAATGTCTTGATCGAGCTAAATGCTTAATTAACGTCCTGGTAGTTCCCCCACCCTTGGGCCGTTACGAGGTAATTTCCGACAACTACTGCCGGCTGCGCTTCCGGAATTAACTAGCACCAAAATAAAAACATGTTACGTAAAGGTCGTGTAAAGGACTAATTCTTCGGTGCGTACGATTGTAATGTGATGAGAATGAACGCGTGTAGTTTGTTGCGTGTCCAGTCAAATCTCCTGTACCTACGATTGTAATGTGATGAGAATGAACGCGTGAAGTTTGTTCCCGGCTCAGTCCAGAGAATGAACGCGTGTAGTTTGTTGCGTGCTCAGTTCATTCTCACCTAGGAATTATATTTTTGAAAAATATAATTATTTTTAACTAGAATAACTATTAAATTGATTACTGTTTTCAAATGAAGAATGCAGAAAACCACACTTTGATACATTTAATGATTCGAGCTTAATCTTGCACAGTACCATATTTCATTAGGAAGATTCTTAGCTGACAGTTAGAAAAAAACCACTAGATCTACTTTAATGTATTCATACGTCAAGTCACTTTTGAAAGATATTATCAATACTTATAAAATAACAATAATAATACTATAATAACATGTTATCAATGTCTAACGCAAAAAAGTATGTGTTTTCCAAAGGGTCCTTCTTGTGGAAATAGTGCTGTGTCTAATATCAGAGACCGGCTCGTGGCTGACTACCCCCCCCTTCCACCCCCCAACATGAATGTTCTGCGGCACAGCTTCATCTGCCCCTGTAACTTAAACCAGTTTGTCTCAAATCTCGTAGTTTGCAAGGCTAATCTCGACAATAACGCTCCCCCTGGGTGGTATACTACACGCTACACCCTCTTTTGTCTCC
This sequence comes from Timema podura, assembly GCA_033556935.1. Lineage (NCBI taxonomy): Eukaryota > Metazoa > Arthropoda > Insecta > Phasmatodea > Timematidae > Timema > Timema podura. The sequence goes on along the minus strand of JAVRXN010000012.1, from coordinate 57,881,064 downwards.
AGGTCCCCGAGCTAAGCTGCTAGACGGACCAGGGGGGGTGAGTTGGTTCGTCCCCCTGCTCTGGCGTCGCGGCGCCATGCTGCTGGTGGTGGGACTCTCGTTGGCCGTCGAGCGGTGAGTACTACTCCCTCTAGGGGCAGTTGGGTCAGGTGCAATCGGGGGGGGGGGGTTCTAAATGGTTTCCCCACTATCTCGCCACGCAAATGCGGGCACGTTTACTCTAAACTCTACCTTCCTCATTCTTTCCTCATCGGTGTAGTTAAAAATACCCGGATGGGAAGTAAGATCTGATGCATAACTCTTAAGTACTTATAAGCCAATATTCTTACGAATGAACATATAAAAAAAGAGCTAGAAAAAATTACTAGAGCTACTTTCACGTATTCATACGTCAAGTCTAGAAAACTGAGATTAACGGCTGAAGGGTTCGCTGTGCCGACCACATGACACCCTCTATCCTAAATGTTTTTTTTTAATTATAGTAAAATATAATCAGTGCTGACCGCAAACAAAATATTTATTTTTGTATTTTAAATAAAAGGATCTCCAAATGTATACTGCGCTACCCCTGTAAGGTAGCAAGCTTACCTCGCTTGTATCTACCATGGCGCAGCTTATAAGATAGGACCATGGTGTAATCCATCAAGGTAAACCAGGGAAAATAGGGCAAGCTTGAAAATGTCGGGGTAGACGGCCAGGAAATATAGGGAGGGAATTTGGTGAACGATCAGAAAAAATGGTATATTCGAGTGTATACGGAAAATATATTTCTTAACTGTAACTTATTCAAACACTTTATTAAAAAAAAATATGTTTATCAATTTTGGTGTCATGGGTTTAAGTCAGGGAAATGTATAGTTTGGTTCGATTATTTCACACGATGAGGTCTTCTTATCTGCAGCTGTCAATATTGACAGAAGCAAAAAGTTTTTTTTTCCAACTCTCTTCCTATCGTTCTCGTACTCGTATTTAGGAAATATCTGTTCATTGAAACCTCCACGTCGACGGACACCTCTGAATAGCGGAAAGTGTAAACTTGCCCAGAAAAATAACATGGGCTCTTACGGTGAAACAGCTTCCCAATAACGGACACCTGAATAGCGGACAGTTTAAACTTGGCCAGCAAAAATAACATGGGCTCTTACAGTGACACAGCTTCCCAATAACAGACACCTCTGAATAGCGGACAGTTTAAACTTGCCCAGCAAAATAGCATGGGCTCTTACGGTGAAACAGCTTCCTAATAACGGACATGAAGACTGCTAGAAACGCATATCTATGCATAACAATTTCTTTACAGAGGACCAAAATTATAACACTAGTACAGATATTTGACTGAATGATATCAGGATTCACATTGCCTTTTGTAAAGTGTGAGCCGTCCCTCCTTCCCCTTCCAGCGAAATTTCTAAAATTGCCCACGTTAATATCCACATTATAAAGGTTCATGTAGATCACACCGTGAAGTAGTATGATTTCTTATTTATTTTTAAAATTATGTTTCCAAATAACGGACATTTATTACTACGGGAGTTGTCCGCTATTAAGAGACTGCAATTTATATAGTATCAATCAATACTTGTTCCACATCCCTAACTGTAGTATATGATCCCCTTTCGGCCAGGTGGGGCCGTAGCGTGCAGGGATGCTGGTGATGCTTGGCGGGCGTAGGGTAATCAGGCGCAGCACTTGTATCACCGGCAGGTAGGACGGAGAGTACTTTGGTGTCAGCTGGTCGTGACAGTGGTGGACACGGCTTTTGGAACAGATCACACGACTTGACGTATGAATACGTGAAATTATATCTAGGGACTTTTTTCTAACTGATAACATTCTTCCTATGAAAATTGGACTATAGTTGAGATTTTTTTGTCACCGCATTTTACTACTGGTTCGGGCTATATATACGCGTAATAACTACTATAATTGGCTAGGGATGAGGAAAGGTTGAATTTATAACAAGTGTACCCGCATTTGTGTGAAAGAATAGGGGTGAAATCCATTTAGGAAAAAAAAATACCCTCCACCCAACTGGTTAAATAAAAATTTGGATTTCGGTACTAATATTTGATAAATAAAAGGCATTTTTAGGAAAAAAAATAATTTTTTTTCAAAAAGCTACTTGGACTTGAATGGTAAGGCTAGAAAATTTACAGCTAAATTTCAAGTTCTTAAATTTTAAATATCTTAACTTTGGTCACAATTTTACTGTCATATTAGCCAGATCAAACACACATCTTACTTGTTATTATTGAACCAACAGGATTTTGGGGAGGAAAATATTTTTTCTGAACTGGAAACTTTGATTTGTTATATTAAGAAGAAAATTATAATGTTGGAGTTTGTAATATTTTTTTCTGGCAATCGCAGGCAAATAACAAGGTATTTTGCTACTAAGTTAAAACGTGTGTGGTTTGGATATAATTAATTCTCATGACTGACCATTATTCGCATAAAAGGCCAAGTAATCAATTTCACGGAAAAATTCAATGTCGTGTTATTTCGCATGTGTATAATTGTATCCAAAAATACTACAATCAACCCGCCTCGGTGGCGTAGTTGACTAACGCGCTTGTCGTGTTGAGCCAGACCATCGAGGACGGGGAGATCGAGGTTCGAATCTCGGTCGGGGGAACTGGGGGGTTTTTCCTAAATGGTTTTCCACTCTCTCTCCACGCAAATGCGGCTTCACTTCCTCTAAATTCAACCTTCCATATTCCTAATCCATTAGTGTAATTAGTACTTAAGCGTGTAACCCGAACGGGTAGTAAGACGCGGTGCTAAATAAATAAATAATACTACAATGAACTTATAAAAAATTATATAATTATGGGCTTCTTACACGTTTGTAAAAACACGTCTCGAGATATTTCTATAGGTCGTGAAATATGGTTGACCTAATGCAGTAGACATCTAGGCTTTTTTTTAGCACCGCGTCTTACTACCCGTTCGTTCTATACGCTTACGTACTAATTACGCTAATGGTTCTAGGGATTAGGTAGGTTATATTTAGAGGAAGTGTACTCGAATCCGCGCGGAGGGAGAGTGGAAAATAATTTGGGGGGTGGGGGGAACTCTTCAATACAACCAACCGAGATTCGAACCTCGATCTCCCCGTCATAGGCAGTATAGTCTACCGCGGGAGTAACTAACTTCATAAATCATGCGGCCACCGAACCGGGTCTGAGCTGATTCATTCCACACCTTTTTTTTTAGTTGAAACAAGGTTGGGTGGAACCGTGGCTTGGTCCACGAGACGTTATGTAACAAACTGTTGTACACATTACACATTCATACAACATAACCTGTTCCTGTGACACACTTACACAGCTCAGGATTAAAATATCGTACAAACATATGTTAACTACAATTTTCATATGAAGAGCACTTTTAATAAAGTGCTACTATATTATTATTATTACTCTACAAAATAGTTCTGTCTCAACAGCTCTTACAAGGTGAGCCCTATAGGCCGTTGTGTCCACAGCGGTAATTCTAGATTTCTCGAATTTGGCTTTTATCACAAAAGAAAAGCCAAACTCACGAGTATTTAAGGAACACTCCCCTATCATTAATTTACCCATTACATAATCGACCCCTTGGTCAGTCCACTTGGCTACGAACCTAGGGGTGCCGGGTTCGATTCTCGGCTGCTACCTTGGATATTTTTCTCTTAAGAGGAATTATCCCAACGGTCACCAGGGGTTGTAAATTTGTCTTAAGTTGCGTTTAAAACTCCCACCGGCTCACATCATGACGTCATAGCAATGGTGTACCTGGGTAACGTTCTGTCATAGTCTACACTTAAGGCGACCTAACCTGGATGGATGTCATGTCTTTCCCGGTCTGTAATGTCTAACGTAATTCACAGAAAGTATTTAATAAACGAATTATTCATTTAATGAAGGTTTTTAAGAAACATTCATTGCAGTAATTTAAGTGGATCACCAAATTAGCGATACGCTCCATTATTAATAGTTATTTTGGTTGAAAACATCGACATTATCGTGGTGTGCGTTGTGAGGTGGTCAATAACATCCTTCCACTTCCATTTCACTAAATATGAGAGCTTCAATGTGATGTCACAAGACAGCTCTTGCATTGTCACAAGACAGCTCCGTGCGATGTCACAAGGCAGCTCTTGCATTGTCACAAGACAGCTCCGTGCGATGTCACAAGGCAGCTCCGTGCGATGTCACAAGACAGCTCCGTGCGATGTCACATGACAGCTCCGTGCTATGTCACAAGACAGTTCCGTGCTATGTCACATGACAGCTCCGTGTGATGTCACAAGGCAGCTCCGTACAAAGTCGCCCTTGCGGATCGCCCAACCGCGTTTGAAAAATGGCCACTCTGTGAGGTCTAGTGAGACCCAAGAACTGTTGAATGTAAGGAAACGCCAGTAGTGATGTATTGTGATAGCATCACTGTGTGTTTCCACCGGACTGCAATTCCTCCATCCTTCTTATCGCGCATCTTCACGTGCGAACCTACTTGTTAATGTGGCGTGCATGGGAAACTGGCGGGTGGACTTGCGTGAGCGGAACTCGTACACTCTGTTACAGACACTCTATTTCTCCCAGACTTAGCAGGGGAACTAGTACACTCTGTTACAGACACTCTACAATCTCCCTGACCTAGCAGGGGAACTAGTACAATCTGTTACAGACACTCTACAATCTCCCTGACCTAGCAGGGGAACTAGTACACTCTGTTACAGACACTCTATATCTCCCAGACTTAGCAGGGGAACTCGTACACTCTGTTACAGACACTCTACAATCTCCCAGACTTAGCAGGGGAACTAGTATACTCTGTTACAGACACTCTATATCTCCCAGACTTAGCAGGGGAACTCGTACACTCTGTTACAGACACTCTATATCTCCCAGACTTAGCAGGGGAACTCGTACACTCTATTACAGACACACACTACAATCTCCCAGACTTAGCAGGGGAACTAGTACACTCTGTTACAGACACTCTATATCTCCCAGACTTAGCAGGGGAACTCGTACACTCTATTACAGACACACACTACAATCTCCCAGACTTAGCAGGGGAACTCGTACACTCTGTTACAGACACTCTATATCTCCCAGACTCCATCAACAAGACTAAAGCTCACAAACTTAGCAGGCCCAACTCAGCTCCCGGCTCACGCGAGGTATGGAAGTAAAAGGAAAAAGAAAAGACCAAGATATCCTAGAAATGTGTGCAGTGCATTCGTATTTGAATGATTACTCGAAATGTTCCGCGGTGACGATGGGGGACAAAGCGACAAAGTTTCTTGTTAATAACTACAGTCCCATTGTGATCAAGCGCGAATTTAAGGGGGGGGGGACACAGACACAGGAGGCACGTCCCCCGTCCCCCCCTCCCCTTAGGTAGAATATTTGATTATTTTTATTTAGACTAATAGAAGTGGAGGGTGAGGACTTTGTCGACGACCAATGAGGTTGTATATTAATTTCCAGAGTGGAAGTACAGGGTAATTATTTGTGGGAGTGAAGCTGGGCTTGAACTAAGAATGGACAAGTCGTGGATGGAAAAGAGGGGGTGTTTCTCTATTCAATACATCTGTAACCCCCTCCTTCCTTTTTTACACTTTCTAAATTCGTGCTTGATTATGACAGAATGAAGATTTGTGCACAGTGCTTATTCCAAAATGGTCAAAAAACGGCCTTTTCAACCAAGTCTATCCAAATATCATTCAATATTTCAACAATGTTCAGTATTAGGAACTTCTTTTATCTCTTTGTATTAATGTTTAATCGGAAATGCTCAATGTGCATTAGAGTTGGTGTAAATTTACGATTTCGAGCCGACTGTTATCACAAGAGTTGATGATGCGTGTGACGCACGCTTTTAAAATCACAGAACCAGAAAATTGGTCGTACAAATAATCCAGGGTGAAATGTACCTGTCTCCCATCTCTGCCGGACAGGTGTGTGTCCAGGGTCACAGGTCAAAGGTGCGTCACGGCTAGATATCTGTGACCACAGGTATTCTCTCCGCTAAGTACTAGTGAAAGTCTGATCAATGTTGACCTTGACAGGAGAGTCAATGTCGCCTTGGGTCAACACTTTCTCCGACTTCCCTTGTGTTTCTTCAACCCCCTACCTCTCTCGGCTACCCCCGCGCCGTTGCTCTCACGCTCTGTTACGTCACTGCTAGGAAGACGAACCCACTCATTACGTAGTCGTGGCTCGTGCCACTCATTAGTGTTAATTAAAACAACTTCAAGTCTGGCTGGGTTTCTAATTCCTTCGTCATTTCTACATCCGCTTGAATTACATACTGTTGTAACTTTGAATAAATTTACTCTGGTTCGCTGTTGTATGCATTGGCGGGCTCTTGGTCGCGCATGCGCAGACGAGACATCTTGTTTGGTTGGTTTACACGACTGTGTTTAGATTTAGAACAAAACTGTAGACAATTACAACCGCGAGTTGATTGGCCGAGTGCCAGGAGTTGTCTGTACTACACGCAGTACAAGAGTGTTGTGAAGTTTGCCAGCTCATAGTGTGCCAGGAGTTGTCTGTACTGCACGCAGTACAAGAGTGTTGTGAAGTTTGCCAGCTCATAGAGTGCCAGGAGTTGTCTGTACTACACGCAGTACAAGAGTGTTGTGAAGTTTGCCAGCTCACAGAGTGCCAGGAGTTGTCTGTACTACACGCAGTACAAGAGTGTTGTGAAGTTTGCCAGCTCATAGTGTGCCAGGAGTTGTCTGTACTGCACGCAGTACAAGAGTGTTGTGAAGTTTGCCAGCTCACAGAGTGCCAGGAGTTGTCTGTACTACACGCAGTACAAGAGTGTTGTGAAGTTTGCCAGCTCACAGAGTGCCAGGAGTTGTCTGTACTACACGCAGTACAAGAGTGTTGTGAAGTTTGCCAGCTCATAGAGTGCCAGGAGTTTATGTACTACACGCAGTAAACAGTGTGTTCATTAAGTTGGTCTGAATCAGTTCAAATCTATACAGTAAATTGTGCCTCGTGTTCATATGTGCCTGAAATTCAGCTTGTGTTTTGTGCTGTGACTTTATGAATGTGTTACACACACACAAACACACACCCTGCTGCCATTGACAACTAAAATGTTGGTTTTTAAGACTTTGCCAACAGTTAAGACGCTCTACTTCATCAATGTATGTCATTTAGCTCAACGGTTTACAACCTGGGGGTCACAATGCTTGTTGGGGCTATAGCTTTAAAGTCATAATAATTATTATAGAATGGTACATAGTCCAAAATGATAAAAACTGTCAAGTTATTGTTTAGGTTCCTTCTGGTTACTCGACTCTGACAGTTGCTTGCTGACTGTACCAGTCTCGTGTTTAGGTTCCTTCTGGTTACTCGACTCTGACAGTTGCTTGCTGACTCAGTTTACTGTAAAGTCTGTTCACCGTAGGAATTGTTTTATGAAAGGCCTTTTTCCCTACCAGAAAGCTATTATATAGTAGGATTTTGGTAGGAAAAAAGAACTTTCAGAGAGTAATTCATACCGTGAATGCAGTATACCAGTCTCGTGTTTAGGCGAGTGGCGCTGCTAGCGTTATTTCCAGAATACCCGCAGAGCTCTTTGGTTCTCTGTTGAGACATATTAGTCACATTCGTATAATCATACAAGCCATTTATAGTAATGTTATCAACCACACGCTTGTTTGGTTTGTCGGTGATGAGGTCGGGATTCGAACTACGTCCGGGGCTATTGGAGGTGATTTTTTTTAAACGATTTCCCTCTTTTACTTCCACGCAAATAAAGGTACATATCCTCAAATTCTACCTACACCATAAATGTGAGTAAATGCGATTATCCTGGATGGGTAGTAGGATTCTGTGAATATAATAATTTAAAAACTAGGATATGAAAGTTTAAGGGGCTTTGATGGTCTCAAAAAAAAAATCGGGGGTCGAACCCTATAAAAGTTTGGAAACCACAGGTCTAGCATGTTCACAATATTTCACACTCAGCGTAACTTAGTGGCGTAAAGACCTATATTTTCTCCAACAACAAAGAAATTCTGTCTTTGTGACCACCTTGCGATCAAATTGTTTATATATTTATTTAGTTAATATAAAATCTTCTCAAGGCCCGGTTACCCCATGTATTTGTTGAACGCGTGTTATTGTCCCATCGTGCATTGCGCCCCTCTGCCGACAGAGTGAAAGGTCACCTATGGAGAGAGAGAGAGAGAGAGAGACACTTGGATGACTTCCTGCCATTGTTACCGTCGTCTGCCTCAGGTCATGCCAATGTGAACTTAAAAAAGAGTCTCTAGATTTTTTCCCAAAGCAGTAAATGTCCAGGATTTAAAAAAAATCAACCACTTTTCAAGATACAAGTCGTATTTTATTTGAAACTGCCTCGGAGAATCGGTCACGTGGGCTACATCAATATTTTGGCAACACGCAGGATGTTATTTTAATCGTTTTTTCCGCTTAGTTTGAACTCACGTGCTGGCATTTTTTCACCTAACAAAGTATCTAAAGAACAGTTACTAGCGGTATCTTGCTGCTGCTGTTTCGGACATAACGTACGAGTATCCACTTTGTTGCATGCTTTCCTATGGATAATATCTCTAAATTTATTTACACAGCTAATCACGTAGTTCCCTTAAGGGGTAGGCAAGAAACTGTACATATAATTCAAAAAACAACAACTCCGTACTTGATCCATCCTCGCTAACTTTCTCCACACTTCCCAATCCTTGCATACTCCCTTAAACAACATCCATACACCGAGTCTTGTATGCTCTTTTATTATTAAAACTCTTAATATTTCTCTTTAACCACGTCTTATATTGCCTACCCCTTCATTTTGATCTACACACTCTACCTTCATATATTTGCTTCGTCACTCGCTCCACACTAATCCTTTCACATTGACCTATTGGATTCCAAACCGCACCCCTTTAGCACCCATTCATCACTGACTCTGTCCATACTAGTTTCTCCACATACATTTCTTAGATATCTCATTCCAACAGCATTCACCTGTCTCTTGTTTTCTCCTGACAAACTCACGCTTCACATCCATAAATCATTGTTGGCTTTAACACATGTTTATAGACTTGTAATCTTTCCTTCCTTCGATACTATAGTATGTATACATTCTTTGCTAGAGTCCACATACATCCAACTGCTCTAAGAGGCTCTCGCCCGTTTGTCGATTTACCATCTATCCTTCCATTTTTACAGAACACTCTGCCCGGATACACACAAACATTCACCTGTTCTAACAGTTTTCCATTTATACTAAGTTGACAATCATTTCCTGACCCGTCCTTATCAAAAACCACATCATCTTAGTTTTGGAGACATTTATACGAAGATCAATTCTGTCACCTTGCAAGCGAGTCGCTGGGTAATTGTTGTTCCAGACAGTAACCACCCCCCCCCCCCTCCTGTTGTAATACGAGGTGGGAGGAGCAACTTCCTGAACAAACAACAAGAGTATCATATCCATGTCGCAGCTATGAATCAGCTGACCTTGCTTGGAACGACACAACACAACTGCGCCACAAGGAGCCTTTCCCAACACACTCTGGAGTGATAGTTGGGGGCTATACAAGGAGCCTTTCCCAACACACTCTGGAGTGATAGTTGGGGACTATACAAGGAACCTTTCCCAACACACTCTGGAGTGATAGTTGGGGGCTATACAAGGAACCTTTCCCAACACACTCTGGAGTGATAGTTGGGGGCTATACAAGGAGCCTTTCCCAACACACTCTGGAGTGATAGTTGGGGACTATACAAGGAGCCTTTCCCAACACACTCTGGAGTGATAGTTGGGGACTATACAAGGAACCTTTCCCAACACACTCTGGAGTGATAGTTGGGGGCTATACAAGGAGCCTTTCCCAACACACTCTGGAGTGATAGTTGGGGGCTATACAAGGAGCCTTTCCCAACACACTCCGGAGGGATAGTTGGGGGCTATACAAGGAGCCTTTCCCAACACACTCTGGAGTGATAGTTGGGGACTATACAAGGAACCTTTCCCAACACACTCTGGAGTGATAGTTGGGGGCTATACAAGGAGCCTTTCCCAACACACTCTGGAGTGATAGTTGGGGGCTATACAAGGAGCCTTTCCCAACACACTCCGGAGGGATAGTTGGGGGCTATACAAGGAGCCTTTCCCAACACACTCTGGAGTGATAGTTGGGGACTATACAAGGAGCCTTTCCCAACACACTCTGGAGTGATAGTTGGGGACTATACAAGGAGCCTTTCCCAACACACTCTGGAGTGATAGTTGGGGACTATACAAGGAGCCTTTCCCAACACACTCCGGAGTGATAGTTGGGGACCAAATCAGACATTAGGAAACTTGGACAGGTTGAAGATCTGAATATTGAGGACAGAAGCTCTAAATGGAGTAGAATGTTCGTCTCGTCCATTACTTTAGTGCGGCGGAGATCCTGGAATCTTATTTTATAAATACCTGCATCGGTGGTCATGTAGACCAAGGCGCGCGTAATGACTGGCTTGCTGATAACGGGGCTATCAAGATGGGGGGAGGGGGGGAGCACGGAAGACACGTGACTTTTAAGGGCATCCAAATTTTAACAACACAACGACGGAGGGCCGCTCCGAATAGCTTCTAGGGGCATCTAATTTTGAAACATTTGTCTGTGATGGGTCCCAAGCCCCTCTCACTACACAAATAAAGGTGCCGCCGCCACTTGTGTGAACATTCCCACAGGAAGACTGTTTTCAAGGTCCGGTGCAGTTCCTTGGTGTTGGCTCCCCCCTTCCCCCAGATTAAAGGAAGTGTTGACGTGTAGTCGCTAATGGACACGTCACACATGGGCAGAACCGTGGGAACAGTCACGGGGCGATATGTGGTGGCTAGGGGTGTACAACATGCAAGTACTGCTAGGGGTGGTGACGTCACAGGCTACACACTGTAGACTACTAGCTTTGGCCTCGGCTGTAGTCCTGAGTGATGCGCTTCAGACGTTGACCACCCATTTTTATATAGTGGTTCGAATCCCAGTCCGACATAGACCTACAACAGTGTACGTTGTATAATAAATACAGCAGCTGCCCCTTGTCTGTCTAGATGTGTGCAAGGAAGGGTCCAGTGCTGCTATCTAATCTAGGACGAGTGAATACTAGCGCTTCAAGTGGTAGCTTACTCAGCCCGACACTCGAATGACACTAGACAAAGGATGGCCAAACTTTTCCGACCAGTTGCCACTTAAGGAGTAGTTCGATTCCAAACTGGTCTTGTCTGTCACCTCCTATTTAGGTTTTTGATGAGTATTTAAAAATCAGAAATTGACGAATGAAATTTAACTACTCAAATCAAATTATAAATACAGGATGTCCGAAAAGTCGCTGTGTACTGAATGTACTAACTGTAGTACCATAATGTAATAATACTTACCATAGTTCCTACCACATGTGTTGGAGCTCAACCCATTTCTATGACCGCGTGGTCTAACGCGCTATTCTCTAAGTATATTAGACGGGGAGATCGAGGTTCAAATCTCGGTCGGGTGTACCGAGGGTGGTTTTTTCTAAAATGGCGTTCCACTCTCCCTCCATGAAAATGTCGGTACGCTTCCTATAAATATAACCTTCCTAATTAGTGCATAAGTGTAACCCGAACAGTTATTAAGGTGGGGTGCTAGTGAGTGCGAGTTTAGGGCAGTATTTTCTAAGTTTTTATAGCATAAACATTTATTTGGCCAAAATAAATCAAATATTTCTTCTATAGAAACATAAAGTTTAGTTTTCTGCACATGCTAATCTCAACAGTTCTTTAATATGTGTCAAGGGTGTCCTGGAATTTAGTGACAACTTTTTTTCTGCATTTAAAAAGTTTGTCACCAAATGCCGCTATGCTCATAAGAGATATTCAAGAACTCTTGAGATTAGCATGTGCGGAAAACTAAACTTTATGTTTCTATAGAAGAAATATTTGATCTATTTTTGCCAAAAAATGTTTATGCTATAAAAACTGCAAAATTAATGCACTAAACTGGCGCTCACTAGCACCCCACCTTAAGATGCGGTGCTAGAGGGGTGGAAAAAAGTTGAAAAAGCCCCCCGCCGACGTCTAGACATGTCTGCACACGCCTCTGGGTGTTAGTGAATGCCTTTCCCAGGGTGTGTGGTGTTATTTGTTGGATGATGGTCGTCATCGCAGTCCTGTAGCACCTGAAATGTCTGTACACCTAATTTCATTGCAACTCCAGTGCTTACTTGATCAACAGCGTTGTCATTCTTTTGTTTTCCGTGATCAAGTCTTCCTTCGAATGTACATCAAATTTCTAGAAAAGGCTGTACACCGATAGGAAATGTTTTTGCCTGTCAATTGACCCCTCCAACCACCCCATACCGCATTGTTTACATTTGGCAACCGGTTACAGAGACAGAGAGAGAGAGAGAGTGAAGATAAATCTTTTCTCCATAAGACCTGCAGTTCCCTCAGCTATGAAATTAGGTGTAGTACGCTTTTCCCTTCAGTTCTAACCACACAGATCTACAGTAGCTCCATGGCTTCTTTGGTGCTGACTGACAGCTGACGGCTTTGAAAAGCTACCAGACCTATTATGTATCCCTACGCCGAACCATATGATCTGCAAAAAACATGTGTTTATCAGCTGTCACTTATGACAGTCAACATTTATGTATTTACCTAAATGTTGACTGTCAGAAGTGACAGCTGTGAGCTGTCAGTCAGCACTGAAGAAGCCATGGGGCTACTGTAGTTACCGGGCAGGTCCCGGGAGATGATGCGCGAGGGGTGTACGCAGTTGCACTGTCTCGCCGGAACCATCCTTGAGTCGGGTAATCTGGTCACAGTACCGTTGTTTCATCTCACTTTTCGGACACCCTGTATTTTAAAGAAGGGTTTATTTTTAGCACAGCGTTTTACGCATGTGTACTAATTACGCTGATAAGTTAGGGATGAGGAAGGTTGAATTTAGATTTAAGTGTACCTGCATTTGCGTGGAGGGAGAATGGAAAACCATTTTGGGGGGAAAACCTTAGCACAACCGATTGGGATTTGAACCCCGCTCTCCTTGTTATCGACAGTCTAGTCTAACGCCTTATACCACACGACCACCGAAGCGGGTGAACATTTATTAAATTGTAAAGTTGAGTGTCTTAGACAACATTATTTTCAATAACTTAAAGTAAAGACATTGAAAGTAAAAATTTAAGTGGAAAAAAGGATGATAAATTAATACAAAACTATGTTTTCCGTCCTACCTCCACGCAAATTCGGGTACATTACCTCTAAATTCAACCTTCCCTCGCCGTTGACACACTATCGTAGCCAAGAAAATCCTGAACGGGTAGTAAGACGCGGTGACAAAAAAAATATACTAACTTTCCGAGAAGTGAAGAAATTATTATTGACTTTGACCTGAGAAGTCGGGCGTTCGAATCCTGGGTGCGTACATTGAGAGGGGGTGATTTTAAAAACCGTGTCTTTCCGGGTGAATCCTGGTGCATTTCCTCCTAGTGTCCTCCTCTCCCAAACCTTAAACCCCCCTTGTCGTTGATGTTCGGGGTTTGTAACGCTAATGTCAGATGGAGTGAGTGGATATTGCAACGTCCCTGGACACAGGTAGGCAGGCAACCCGCCGAGCAGTCCCCCTCTATGATCTGCGAGGTGAGGAGGGGAAAAACAGGGTCGTATCGTCACAGAAACATCTTAACCTTAAACAACACTAGCAATAGAAAAAACCTGCCTGATACACAATACACTCACATTCGGATAGAAAGGAACGTTTCTGACAGGTTTAAACTTTACTAAAACATTTTTCATACATCCATACGTTAAGTTATGTGATCTGCCAGCTGTCACTTTAGATAAATATCATCAATACCTTTTAAATAATAATAATATGGTAAAATGTTATCAATGTTGACCGAGAACAGATTTGTATGTATTTCCTAAATCCGCTTCGGTGGCCGCATGGTCTAAGGCGTCACTCTTGCAATAAATTATACTGCTGATGACGGGGAGATTGAGGTTTGAATCTTGGTTGGGTGTACCGAGAGTGATTTAACCTAAGTGGTTTTCTACTCTCCCTCCATGCAACTTTCTCTAAATTCTACCTCGCGTCGTTGCTCAAACAAAATACGTATTTTCTAACATTTCTCATCTATGGAAAGTGGAGGTGTTATAGCACGGAGGAGGGAGGAGGGACAAATGTCGCCACAACCTTAAAATTAGTTTAGTTAAAAATGATAAAAAAATTAAAGTTCCATTTATTAACATAATGGGTCTACAAAGGCTCGCATTCATTTGTTTATTTACTACTTTTTTTTAGCACCGCGTCTTACTACCCGTTCGGGCTGTACGCATATCTACTAATTACGCTAATGGGTTAGGGATAAGGAAGGTTGAATTTACAGGAATTGCACCCTCATTTGTGTAGAGAATGAGTGGAAAACCATTTAGGAAAAACTTCCCTCAGTGCACCCGAATCAAACCCCGATCTCCCTGTCACGGCAGTCTAGTCTATCGCGAGACTAGCGTTTTGGACCGTGCGGCCACCGAAGCAGGTGTTTATTACTACTACTATTATTAATTATAATTATTTTATTGCTATTATTATCCATTTAAACAGTTGAAATTAATTAACAGAAATAATAATTGAAAATTTTTTTCCGGAAAAAGTATAGGGAAAATTTTCAGTCTCACATCTCTAACTGTAACACATAATAATGTATCATTGAACCCAAATTTCTGCTCCGTCGAGATCGGAGTGTCCCCCCCCCCCCCTTCCTCCCTGTTTAATTTGTAAGGAAGGTGTGAACATAATGCAGGATTCACTCTTTGATTCTTTTCAGGTCTGTAATGAGGTTATCATGCTGTGGTTGTATCAGTGGTATGGGGAGTCCTTGTCATTCTCTTTGTGCTCCCCACAGGGTGTTGGCTCGGAGGGGGAGCGGGGGAGGCATTTTTCAAGGGGTGGGAGTGTCGCCAATTTGAGGAAAAAAAAAAAGAGTGTATCAACCATGCTTTGCAATCATGTGGGACTCGCTCACTAGACTGAACTGCTGGTTACGGGGGTTTGAATCACTGTCGGGTGGACTGAGCCGGTTTTTTACTCTCTCTCCCTACACGCAAACACGGGTACACTTAATCAAAATCCAACCTTCCTCTTGTATAACACGTTATAGTAATTAGTACATAGTCTGTTCAGCGTTGGAATTGTTTTCTGAAAGGCCTTTTTCACTACCAGAATTCTATTATATAGTAGTATATTGGTAGGAAAAAAGACCTTTCAGAGAGTAATTCCTACCGTTAATGGAGTATAAGTGTACAACCTGAACAGGTAGTAAGCTAGCAAGATAAATCCTGAAATACAAGTACTGTGAAATGGGTCTAGGGGTAAGGAGTCGGACTTCTGTGCTGGGGGTTCGGGGTTCGAATCCTCGTCCCGCACGATTTATCTGATTCCAAACCCTTCTTCACCTCTGACAAGACATGTATTAATCACAACTTGTGAATGTGAGGAATGCCAGGCCTCCACCGTGGTTCGGATTCCACGTTAAACTGAAGGTCCTCCATTTCATCTCACAATCACCCTACCATTACACATTAGTGTAAGTGCGTATAACCCGAACGGGTAGTAATACTGCGTGCAAAAAAATGAATAATAATAATAATAAATAATAATAATACTAGTTGTGAAGTTGGCACAGAGGTGTGAGCTCGGTTATTTTACTGTTTCAGATGTTGGGGTCGGTAGGATAGCTGTGTTTCCACCCCGGACAATTGCATGAGGATCGGTCGTAATGAGCCAAAATCTGCACAATTCTACATTGACACAGGTGAGCTGATTGATACACACGCACACCTACACGGATTTCAGGTGGCTTACCTCTTGAACTATACAAGTGGTTTTATAGTCGGTCGATATTTTGAGGATAGTTAATATCATTGAATATTTTATTTGTTTTAACTAGATATACGAGTTTTTATAAAGGTTTAAATAGTGAAAATATCCTAGTTAAGTCTATGAGGGTTATCATGTTTTTGCGCCGACCCCCTCATATTTACTAAAAAACACACACACACAATTTTTATTCACAACAGTCAAAATTACATTTTTCTTGCCGTTAATATACTCAAGCAAATCTATTTTAACACGGCTGTCCCTGTTGAGTTGAAATAATCTCAATTCTCAAAAGTCAACTTGTGATTCTCAGGTCATCTCTACACCCCTCTGCTGTGTGTTTTTTAGCCAAAGTTGGCTAATGGCTATGCACATGCGTGAGAATTTGATTACATTAAAGGAAGAATAAACTAAAAAAGAATGTTTCTAGTAACAATTTTAAACTGTATTGGTGTAAGGTGAACTATTAAACGATCGATATGATCAAACTGGAATATAAATTAGATCACAATACCCACTAGCTCATTGCTTTAGACTGAAATTCTCTAATCTACTTCATAGAGTGACATAACTTCACAATGTGTGTCTGAAAATATTATTACATTAAGTTGCGAACTTAATAAAATAAGGTTTGTAAAATATAGTGACCGAAAAAGTTTGAAATTGGCTCTTGGAAAACCTGGAAAAAGTCAGGGAATTTAAAAATAAAGTTTGGCTGGACACCCTGTATAAATTACCTTCCTGTCCACCAGTATTGGACGGCCATATGGTTGGATATTGGAATCACATAAAGCTGGCAAAATAAATCCTTTGTTACCGTAATGTGATATATATATCTGTAGTTTGAAACATATTCTGACTTCATTCAATGTTTCTCTGTGGAGTCTCTCGATACATGATTCAAAATATGTCCAGGCACACTATTGAGGTGTATTGGTCGGAAACCTTACTACGAGCCTAGGCTCCCAGGTTCAATTCTGGTTGTACCTTGGTATTTTTCCCCTAAAGGGAACTACCCCAACTTTCACCAGGGTTTGGTTAATTAGGCTTAATTTGGGTTTAAGATGTTTTCACTAGTTCCACAACCATACTCCATACTCCTCATATCATCCCTCATCTCATCAGGACATGGAAAGAGCCTCCACGGAAAGAATGTATGATTAAAAAAAATTTGGCGGGAAAAAATTCAATTTCGGAAAATGTTGACATATTTATTTTCAGCAGAATTGGTGCACGGGCTCGCACTATTGGCTCTGACCCAGGAGACAAGGGTTCAATCACCACCGAGTGAAACGTGGGCGACTATTTTCACCAACAAATGTTGTCACGAAGGTTGTTGTGGTTGCAGAGGCTGCAGCCGGTAGCCATTGTGGGTCCGTACCAGGACACTGGCGGGG
Organism: Timema podura; assembly: GCA_033556935.1. Lineage (NCBI taxonomy): Eukaryota > Metazoa > Arthropoda > Insecta > Phasmatodea > Timematidae > Timema > Timema podura. Next base: position 57,863,787 of record JAVRXN010000012.1, on the reverse strand, counting down.
GGTGGATCTTGCCTGCCAAGCCGCAACCCCTGCACTTGGTGCACCAGCACAACAACACTAACAACATCATGGACAACAACAAGCTTTCGCCGACCTTTGCGCAACGCCGGGCCGAGGTCAAGCTCAACGCCATGCCGTAAGTCCCACTCCCTTTATCTGATAGCTCTGTAGTTGCATTTCTGTTGCTGCCAGCTTAAAGTGAACTTTTTTTTCCCCTTGACGTTTCTGAGGACGGCATTCCACAATCCTATGGGAGGAGAAGCATTTGTCGTTTAATTGATTCTTTACAGGCATGTTTTTTTATATTTTTTATATTGTACAATGTAATAAATTAGATACACACGTCATTGGTGGTAGAATGTTCCAAGGTGTCACTCACAATAAACTGAGCTACTGATGATGGGTAGAGACGGGTGAACCCCAATTAGGTGTACTGAGAGTGGTTCTAAAATTGTTTTCCGCTCTCTCTCCTGCAAATATCGGCCACACTTCCTCTAAATTATACCTTTCTCTTCCCTACTTAATTAGTGTGATTACATAATTATAGCCCCTAACGGTTTTAAAACACCGAACAAAAATCCTATATGTGTGTGTGATGCAAAGTATGGTTTGTCAGTGTGCCAAATAGGTATAGGTTTGTGTGATGTCAGGTAGTGCTACATCCAGGTATAGTTTTTTGGTATCAGTTGCTAGTTGTTGTGATGTCAAGGTAGTTCCACATCCAAGTATAAGTTTGTGTTGTGTGCAGGTGGTTCCACGGCAAGATCTCGCGCGACCAGGCGGAGCAGCTTCTCAGCCCCAAGGAGGATGGTCTGTTCCTTGTGCGCGAGTCTACGAAACTTCCCTGGGGACTACACCCTGTGTGTGTGCTACCAAGGCAAGGTGAGCACTACCGGGTCAAGTACAAGGACCACCAGCTCACCATCGATGACGAGGAATTCTTCGAGAATCTCGCCCAGCTCGTCGAGGTCTGGTACCACTCTCTAGACTAGACAGTAAAAGAGGGAACTAATCTCCCATTTTAATTCATTCCTAATTATTTATATTTTTAACTAGGATATTTAGCGTACACTTTCTGAACCGACTCTCAGCATCACCTAAAACTGTAACTTAAGTCCAGAACAGACAACACCCACTAGTTCATCACTGGGATGGAGGGAGCCCCAATTTCAGCCATGATGGACATCAAATCCCGAGCAATGGCTCAGTTTTAGAAGTATCGCCGATCGAAACTAAGGCTTCAAACCTCTCCCTTACTAAACTATCAGCCACAAGGGGATCTCACATACTCCTACTCTTCCTGAGAGTCGCAAAGAAACACTACTTTAAATATTTCCTAAACTAAGGAACAACTGGCTAATGTAGCTCTTTGCTAGGTTTTAAAATGTTTCTACATTCAAGTTAGTTTCTCTCGAGACACAAATAGAGCAAAACTCTCCTTCCCATTCCACTAAAGACTTGTTAGATTCAGGTCTATCGTAATTACTAAACACGTATTTTACTCAATCAAATGTTTAGTTTATTATTTATGGAAGAAGGTACAGGAAAGGTGGAATAAAACCTTTAAAAGGAACAAACACAATATGTCTGTTACAATGAAAAGAACATCACGGTTCAAACTTTACACTGCTGTCATTGGACAGAGAGGTAATGGCTGCCTCTTGGAGAAAATCCATTGTTTCTGCCCTATCCCCCATCTAGGTTTCATTCTATCCAAATTCATTAGTAGGGAGTGGGAAATGAGCAATTAACTTTCTAAAAGAGGAAACAAAAAAAAACACAAAAGGGAGAAAAAAGAAATTGGTAAAGAAGCTAAAATAAGTTTTCCTTAAAGAGATACGATCATTTATATTCGCACCACTGTCCATTTCCTGTGGTTTTCCTTTACGTTATTCATTCCTTTTACATGTTCCTATCTAAGTTTACTATCATTCCTGATTAATTTTGTAATGAAACCTAAGTCAGAGGATTGAGTGGAACGATCGATTTTCTTCAAGAGGCAGCAGTGTAAAGTGTGAATTGTGTTCTACTTTTCATTGTAAAAGCCATATTGTGATTTGTTACCTTTTATAGGTTCTATGTCCACCTTTCCTATACTTTCTTCCAAATATAATTTAGATGTTTATTTTATAAACATTCATATAATAATTATAACATTAGTTGTTTCCACGCTTTGGCTGATCAGTCTAGTAAAGTGCTTCAATCTCCTACTTGTCCTTCCTACTATTCTTCTTCACTCTCCCACCTGCTCTGGTATCTTTCTCGGTCTCCCTTGCGATCTTTTCTCCTATTTACTTCATCTCCACTATTCTCCTTGGGTTCCTCGTTACACGTCAGTACCATTGCACCCATGTCATCGTGTTCCCTGTGCAGCACTACGAGCAGGACGCTGACGGCTTGTGCACCCAACTCGTCAAGAGCCTGCCAAAGAAGGGGAAGCAAGACTTTTGCGTCGACACCAAAGCTTTTGAGAAGGCTGGTTGGGTCATCCCTGAAAATGAGCTTGAGGTGGGTGCTAGTAGTTTGTTCCTTGCTTCGTTTTTGACGTTTTTCTAGGTTTTTAAGAAGAACACCGAAACAACAACCAAAAAACAGCTATTTTGCCAATATTTGTAAAATAAGATAATAATTATAAAACGGAGAAGTAATTTGTTTAGATAGAATTGGGGGTTACAGTTTAGAGCCAAGGTCAGGAACTGGTCACTATTACAGCATTTTTCACTCGGCCATTTGTGAAAAATAGATCATCATCAAAAGTCTATCTTCGAGTCTCATAATGTCACAAAAAAAAGGGTGGACCCCTTTAATCCTTGAGGATATTCAAGATTCGAGGATTTGAGACTCACATCCTTAAAAAAACTGTTTTCTCAATTTTTAAGTGAAATTTGTTTTAAAGTCCTAATATTGCTTATTGGTGGTTTAGGACCAATTATAATTATAAGATGAACTTAACAACCAGACCCCAGACCAGTAATTTAACACTTAACTGAATGTATGAATGTTAAAATTAATGGATTATAAGAAAGAATGTTAACATTTAGTTGCTCTTTGTATTTTCTATTATTATATTATATTTATATTTCCTTTTATGTTCATAATTTTTTCTAAGATTCGAATTGGAGATTCGGGCTCTGAGAGTAAATTGGAGATTCAGACTCTTAAAATATTGTATTCAACCCAACTTTAGTCATAAACATACCAAGCACTTTCAAATAAACTCAATTTTTTTTTTTATTTACTAGTTTTCGCTTTGTTTTCACGCAAACAGCAAAAAACTAAATAAAACAAACAAGGTAGATATTAAATAAAATATTTTATTTATTTATTTTGATCAAATTGACGGCCTCCAGCCAGGAGTCAAGCAATGCATCTATCAATGACAGAACAAATGGCTGGCCAACATTGCACGACTATTGTTTCTTTGCACGATTGCGTTATCCTTTGTTGTATTGAGTGAAGGTCATTAACAAGCACTTCCTACACTTTTTGTTTGAGATCTCCCCATACAAAATATCTAGTGCCGTTAAATCAGATGAATGCAGAGGTCAAGCCACAGGTCCAGCACAGTCGATCCATCTTCCAGGAAAATTAATATTAAGCCATTGCCGAGGACCTCTACAGAAAAACTTGTTTTTATTTAATATTTAGCTGTTTGCGTGAAAAGGAAACTAAAACAAGCAAATCTCCACATCTTGAGTTAATTTTTTTATCCACTACCCTCAAAGTTGAGTCATTTAACCCGGGGACATCCTGTATATTTGTTTCTAGAAGGTTGGCGGGGGCGAGGAAAGGTCGAATTTAAGGAATAAATATAAGATACACACACAAAAAAAGCTTAAGTAGAGTTGAGAAAGACGGGTGATAAGTTTCTAAGTCGATCAGAGACCCGAAAAGGGTGCTGACCTCTGATTGAGAGAGTATAATGATTGATTTTAAATGTTAGTTATTGAATTCAAGGCTCGGGTGTTTGAGAAGTCGCTAATTTGATGTGTTCCAGTTGCGGGAGTCTATAGGTAAGGGGGAGTTTGGTGACGTGATGCTTGGCATACTCCGAGGGGAGAAGGTGGCTGTCAAGATGCTCAAAGACACGAGCGAAGCGGCACAGAAGTTCCTGGCCGAGGCCACACTCATGACGTGAGTAGCTCGCACACTATTCTCATTGCATCTTATTGTTTGTCCGGGCTGTTCACATTTTATTACACTAATGGTAATGACTAAGGTTGATTTTAGAGGAATTGTACCTACATTCGTGTCGAGGTAGGGTGGGGAACGATTAAGGAAATATCACATTAGTGTACGCTTCAAAGATTCAAACCTCAACATCCCCACCATCAGCAAACCAGACCAGATAAGCCTGACGTTTAGTCCGCATGTCCACCGATACTGGTCACACCATGTCTTGTTATGTTTGAAGCAGTCACCTTGTTTTGACACATGTTTGAAGCAGTCACCTAGTCTTGGCACATGTTTGAAGTAGTCACCTAGTCTTGACACATGTTTGAAGTGGTCACCTAGTCTTGACACATGTTTGAAGTGGTCGCCTAGTCTAGACACATGTCTGAAGCAGTCGCCTAGTCTAGACACATGTCTGAAGCAGTCACCTAGTCTTGGCACATGTCTGAAGCAGTCACCTAGTCTAGACACATGTTTGAAGCAGTTGCCTAGTCTTGACACATGTTTGAAGCAGTCGCCTAGTCTAGACACATGTCTGAAGTGGTCACCTAGTCTTGACACATGTTTGAAGTGGTCACCTAGTCTTGACACATGTTTGAAGCGGTCACCTAGTCTTGACACATGTTTGAAGCAGTCGCCTAGTCTAGACACATGTTTGAAGCAGTTGCCTAGTCTTGACACATGTTTGAAGCAGTCGCCTAGTCTAGACACATGTCTGAAGTGGTCACCTAGTCTTGACACATGTTTGAAGTGGTCGCCTAGTCTAGACACATGTCTGAAGCAGTCGCCTAGTCTAGACACATGTTTGAAGCAGTCACCTAGTCTTGGCACATGTTTGAAGTAGTCACCTAGTCTTGACACATGTTTGAAGTGGTCACCTAGTCTTGACACATGTTTGAAGTGGTCACCTAGTCTTGACACATGTTTGAAGCGGTCACCTAGTCTTGGCACATGTTTGAAGCAGTATCCTAGTCTAGACACATGTTTGAAGCAGTTGCCTAGTCTTGACACATGTTTTAATCAGTTGCCTAGTCTTGACACATGTTTGAAGCGGTCACCTAGTCTAGACACATGTTTGAAGCGGTCACCTAGTCTTGGCACATGTTTGAAGCAGTATCCTAGTCTAGACACATGTTTGAAGCGGTCACCTAGTCTTGGCACATGTTTGAAGCAGTATCCTAGTCTAGTCACATGTCTGAAGCAGTCGCCTAATCTCGACACATGTCTGAAGCAGTCGCCTAATCTCGACACATGTCTGAAGCAGTCGCCTAGTCTCGACACATGTCTGAAGCAGTCACCTAGTCTAGACACATGTCTGAAGCAGTCTCCTAGCCTTGACGCTGTGTAACTGTCACATGTTGCAGGTCTCTGACCCACACGAACCTGGTACAGTTGCTAGGTCTGGTGTTCAACAGCAAGAAGAAACACCTCTATCTGGTCACAGAGTACATGAGCAAGGGCAGTTTGGTCGACTACCTGCGCTCCAGAGGCAGACTCCACGTCACCAAGAAGGACCAGATCAACTTCGCCTTGTGAGTCTCTATGCAGGTTTCGTGTAGGTTATAGGAGGGAACTTCGCTTTGAAAAAAATTATGAACGTGTGAGTAATATTGGGCTGAGGAGATGTGGTGGGGAGAAAGGAGACGTGGCCAGTGGCTGGGAGTTGTTCATGATGATGATTCATATGGGAAAAAATCTGAAGTAATTAAATTATAAACTGTGATAATAACTTGATTTATCGGAATAAAACTAAATATTACAAACAATTGTGCAATAAATTATTTTAAAATTAATTTTATTGCATAAATCTATATAAATAACCCCCATATAATATTTTGTCAAGCATATAACAACTAGAAAAAAATATTCAAACCTCGATTCGGCTATGAAAGTATTTTAATATTTTATTATAGTTTGCTTCGAATTAAAAAAAAAAGTACTTTGCACACCTTTAGCTAACGGTGTTTCATTTCTCTAATGCTGGGGGCGAGAGGGGGGTTGATTTCCATCAAATTGGACAAATCCTGACTGTTTTGAGGGTTAAACCTAATATTTACAAAATAACACAGCAAACGAATTTGATTAATTTTTGGCTAAGTTAACTATTTAGCTTGTAAGTTAATAGTTATGTTTATTTAAACAGTAATCGCACAGTTTAAGTTAAAGATTTTAAATTAATCTTTTTAATCATTGAAATTATAATCGCGATTGCAGCAATAAACCTCAACTAATCAATTTTCACGCTGGTAAGATAAATCTATAAAGAAAGAAGATACTGCTCTCAATTTTCGAGGAACACGAGTCGCACACCCTTCCAAAATTGATAGCAGAATCTTCTTGAGTGTCACAGCAATTCACACGTTAGCAGAAAAACATACAGACCCATGATGCTTTGCAACCAAACAGCTTATCTCTGATATTCTATTTTCTAGTGATAAAATAGACAGATCAAGGACACAAGCTTCCCGTTTAACAAGTTAACTCAAATTATTTTACAACATTAGGTGCTCTCTGTTGGTTATCTCGTTTTGTAGACTCGTGCACACTAATTGAGTCGGCAGTTTTAAAGTTTTATTGGGTCTTCCAAGCTGATGTCGTCGAGGAAACTTGCAGAGTTGAATTTATTTTAAATCACACTAAGCTGTCAAGTCCAAAAGGGGCTAAAACCTTGTGATTACGTTTCTATCTTGCTCTTGTTTTTCAGCAAACATGCGAATCGACAGTAACATTCCATCCTGTAGGCACTGAAAAAATATTTACTAAGTTTCCCACACTGATGTATTTCAACTCAACCTCATGTTTTAAATGATTGCATATACTCACGCATGTGTGGATATGTGTGTGTGTCCCCAGCGACACATGTTCAGGCATGGAGTACCTCGAGTCTCGCAAGGTTGTCCACCGCGACCTGGCCGCACGTAACGTGCTAATCTCGGAAGAAGGTGTGGCCAAGGTGTCAGACTTTGGACTGGCCCGGGAGGAGAGCTTCACGCTGGAGGCGGGCAAGTTGCCCATCAAGTGGACTGCCCCAGAGGCACTAAAGCACGGGGTAAGTCACCACGACCGCTCTGAGCGAAGCTGGGCTTTAAGGTGCGGCCGAAGGGAGCGCAAGTATTTTTATAGTTTATAGAATTGAAATTTTTTGGCCAAAATAAATCAAATATTTTTCCAGTAGCAACATAGATTTAGTTTTTTGCACACGTTAATATCAACATATTTTGAATATCTGTCGATACTAGAATGTGCAGAAAACTAAACTCTATGTTGCTACTGGGAAATATTTTATTTATTTTGGCCAAGAAAATTGAATGCCATAAAAACTGTAAAATTACTCGCACTCCCTCTGCCACACCTTAACTTAAATATATTAGTATGATTTAGATATTGTTTAGATACATCAAGGTATTTAATTTTATGTCCTATTTTGTGTGCATTATTTACATAGTCCTGATAAAGGGTGTTTACTATTTTAGTTTAGATACTAGTAAGCATCTGAAGGGTTCAATAAATAAAGTTTGACATCCTTAGTCAAACATACATATCTACCTAATTACGCCATTCCCTCATGTGTAGCCAAAAAACTGTGCATATGGCTCACAAGTACTTAATCCATCCTCACTAACTTTCTCCACACTTCCCTGATCCTTGCATACTCCCTTCTCTTCAACAAATCCTTACACAGAGTAATGAATGCTCTTCTATTATTAAAACTAATAATGTTTCTCTTTTCCACACAATCATCTACAACATTCAGCCACGTCTTATCATGGCCTACCCTTCCTTTTGATCCAAACACTCTACCTTCATATATTTCCTTCGTCACTCGATCCACACTCATCCTCTCAACATGCCCAAACCAACGTAAGACGCTTCTTTCGCATTGACCTATTGGATTCCCTTTCAAACCTCACTCCTTCAGCAACCATTCATTACGACTGTCCATACGAGTTTTTCACAAACATTTCTTAGATATCTCATTCCAACCGCATTCCTTTGTTCTTGTGTTTCTCCTGCCAAACCCACGCTTCACATTCAAAACAATGTTGGTGTCAACATACTTTTATAAACTGCCATCTTTGCCTCTTTTGATACTTTTTTTTTACATCCATTACTGTTTCCAGCCTGTGGTCAGTTTTTTTATTTATGTCATATATTTTCTACTACCGGCTTGCTAGGCCTGTCATAGCTTCACATGCCTTATAATCTAACTTAAGACTAGGACAGGCACAACATCCAGTCCCCAGCCATTAATTTATCACTGTGAAAGGCTAAACCCACATTTCACCAATGATACATTTTTTGGCCATGCCATAAATTAAACTCAGGACCCTTAGCTCAGAAGACAGACACGCTACCGACTGAGCTAAGGTGTTGGATCTTCTTTCGATACTACTTCATTCTTTGCAATATACATCCAACTACTCTCCGAGATGCATTCACCCATCTGTTGATTTCACCATTTATCCTTCCATTTACACAGTTCACACTTTACAATGCTGCCACTGGACAAAGAGGTAATCACATCTTAGTTGTTGGTATGTATGACACCAGAAGGAAAGCTCACTCTATGTGTTGGAAGCCTTAAATAAATATTGTGTGACTAAACATGTGTGGGCTAACAGATCTTCAAGGTTAATGAACTTCCCCAATATTTTCTGGGCTTCCAGTATTTCAAATATCAAAATCATTGTTGCCAAACTCTTACCTGAATTTATTGTACATATTTGCTACTTTTCAGAAATTTTCAAACAAATCTGACATGTGGAGCTTTGGTATATTGCTGTGGGAGATATATTCCTTTGGAAGAGTGCCTTACCCAAGAATAGTGAGTATCCTTGTCACCCATGAGTGTCCTTCACTTTCACATATGTGCGCAAACCAAAAGTTTTCAGAGCCCAACTTGTGAAAATTGTTACACAATATAAATTTTGCTCACCCAAATGTGCTACTTTTTTTTTGCATTAGATGAAACGTTTGATGATGAAAAAAAAATTATATAAATATTATTATTTATCAGAGCTGGGTTGGAACCATTATTTCACGAATCTAAATATTCATTTTACTTATGAAATACTAATCTCTTAAAAATTATGAACAGAAGAGGAAATAAAAATATAGCATAGTAATAAAATGACAACATGTTTTGATCTAAATATATAGGGGTGAGCGAAGTCCACTCTTTCGATTCAAAGAGAATTCGAATCTAATATATGAAATATTCTCGAAGCTGAATCAAAGTTCGAATATTTTCTCTTAGTTGTTTAATGCTTGAAAAAATATTATATTGTGGTTATTTATATAACTTAATGCATTAAGATTACTTGGAAAATGTTCTATCGCACCGTTGTTTGAAATATTTCATGTTAATCTGGCAAATCAAGTTACTATCACAACTTAAAATTCATTTACCGTACTTTGGTGGGGGTGTTTTTCCCCATATGAATACTAATTTGTTATGTACAAAACAGCTCAGAATGGCTTTAATTGAGAATAAATGGAGTATTTTAGCTGTCGATATTTTTATTGGGGAAGCTTCAAAGCAGGAATTTGTTTCAAAGTGAAGTCGAAGTAGATGTTTGTTTCGAAGCCAAGATGGAGCTTCGAAGCTTCACACACACTGCTGAAATATGTTGTTTTCATTCAGTCAAATGTTAAATTAATGGTTTGGGGTCTGGTTGTTAATTTTGTTCTATAATTATGTTGGGGCTGAACTATAAATAATATTAAAGCTCTAAAATAAATTCCATTCAAAATTAGAGTGAAAAAAATTAATATTTTTCTATCTCAAATATTATTAGGTAACGATTCAAGGGTTCCAGCCCTATTTTAAAAATAGTTTATATTTTAAATGATGAATTATGTCTTTTTCCTTAAATTGTACAGTGTGTGGTAACACTGGGTCTGTTTGCAGCCTCTAGCGGACGTGGTAAAGCATGTTGAGAAGGGGTACAAGATGGAGGCTCCAGAAGGGTGTCCCTCGGAGGTGTACGAAATGATGAGGCAGGTCAGTGTCGTCCATATCCGAAACAAAGTGGGATCTCACTCGAGGTTGACCACATTTTTCTTTTTATTCTAATTTTAGAGATGTCATGATTCCCATTCTGCTCGGTTACAACTTAATAATAATTATCGATCATCATCAAACTGGCCTGAGGCCAGGTCAGTTTAGTAAAATGCCTCCATCTCCTTCTGTCCTTGCACCATTCTTCCTTCTTTATTTGCTTCCATTTTTCTTCATTAACTGTTTCCAGCCTGTGGCCTGGCTGAGTTTTTTTTTTATTCAAGTCACATATTTTCCACTATTGGCTTGCTAGGCCTGTTGTTGCTTCATATGCCTTATAATCTATCTTAAGACTCGGACAGGTACAGCAGCCAGTCCCCGGCCGTTAATTTATCAATAAAAATGGGTAAACCAATATTTTCATCAACGATAAGTTTTCGGACATGCCGGGACTCGGAACTCGGGACCCTTAGCCAACTAAGTAGGCAGACATGCTACCGACTGAGTTAAAGTGTTGGGCTTGATTTGTATGTATTTGTTCAAAATAAATAATTATTCATTTCATGTTTTTATTACATCCGAAATAAATGTTGTATATGTTCCCCCGGCCAATTCTCCAAGAACTTATACAGTCCCCAATTGTCTGATATAAGACATTGTTCCTCATCTGAAACGTCTTATTAACACCTTCTAGTGTAGATCCGCCAAACTCTGGCACTAGGGAGTCTAGACCTACTTCGGTGGCCGCATGGTCTTAGGCGTTGATTTCCTGTTAGACTAGACTGGCGAAGACAGGGAGATCGGAGCTAGGTTCCCAGTCGGGTGTACCGAGGGTGGTTTTCCCACTCTCCCACCACACAAATGCGGGTACACTTCCTCTAAATTCAACCTTATTCATCCCTAACTAATTAGTATAATAAGTACACATGCATACAGCCTGGACATACAGTAAGACCCGGTGCTAAAAGGTTGTATTTGCTTGCTCAGGCCTGGGACCTCCAGCCGGACAGGAGACCGAGCTTCCATGACTTGAAGGGTAAACTGGAGCAACTGAAGCTGCTCACCACCTGAACACTCGTCCCTCGTCCTGGATAAGTAAAACAGTTTTTATTATCTTGAGCGGCTGTGTCGGCGTCATCCACTTTTTAAACGTTTGTTTTGAAATATTCATTTAGAATGAATTTATTTTTTATCATAAAAGTTTATCTAATCAGTTGTGTGTATATATATTTAATTTCATTATTTTAATTTTCAGATAAATATATATATATATATATTATGTTTGAGTTTGTACTATTTTTGCGAGCTTTATCGGTTGTGCTTTAGAAGAACGAAACATTTTGCAGTGAAAGAGCATAGTTTTCAATGTGGTGAGCATTATTATGAAAATAAAATTAATTTTGAAGCGTTAACAGTTTTTCTGAACAACTATTTGATATGAATTTCAACCCAATATTTGAAAGTACTTTTACAAATAGAAATAAAAATTAAATTGATCTAAAAGGACATAAAAAAAATTCTTAGTGGAAATTTATCGCTATAGTTTTTGGTTATGAATTTGTTTGGGTGCAGGAAAATAGCAGTGTGGCTCGAAGAACCAACACAAATCTTGAATTATTGTAAAACAAATGCAACTTCTTGCTATAGTTATTTTAGTATAATAATAATGAAGAAATAAATTTGATTATGTTTTAGTTGGTTTACAAGTCTTACTGGAAAAAGTTTGCAATCTTGTCTGTTAAAAAAAATAAAACCTGTTCAAAATTAATCTTAGCTAAATCTACTCAAAAGTTTTTGCGAGTTGAACAATTTAAATGAAACTATTTACAGTATATATTAAAATATAGACTATCAAAAAATGTCAAATTTAATGTTTCTAACCTTAATCAATTAGGCCAAACTTCCAATCAAGCTTTTATTTTGATATATCATTTGGTTATAAAAACAAGTGATTGCAGAGTGACATGGCTATCACTTCCGACCAGACTAATTATAAAAACGCATATCATTCAGTCGAGTCTTGACCTGTTTTTGACTCTTCCGAGATAGTCTGTACTGTGTTGTTGTCGAATTGTGTTTTCTAAGCGACGGTGACGTGAAATGGTTGTAATCTCTTCCCCTCCACTGTTAGAAGTGTGGTTTGCTCAAAGTTCAAATATGTCTCAAGTCAAGTTATATAAAATGGTGAAAAAATTTTTAAAAAAATGTAACCGTTACGAAGAATGTTAACAGTTTATGAATATGTCAAAGTAATTATTACTCTCTTAATTTTAAGTGTATATTGAACTCTGTAAATAGTTTTATGTGTGGATGTACATAACAATGTGAACAAAAACATTTTACTTTATTTAACAAATCTAAAGAATCGAACATGTATGTTTTATTGAATATTTTGTTTTTTATCAATATTTTGTTTTGTTTTGAAAAATATATTTTAATATATAATTTTGTAAAGAAGAAAATTAACTAGGCCTGTGCGGGATATCGAACTTCGGGAAATTAGATGTTCTTTAAACTTTGACAGGAAAAATTATTGCACAGATTTTTTTGGGGAAAAATTTAATAATAAAAGTTACGATCAAGGAACGTCTATCGATGTGAAGTTTGTATTTAGTGTTCATAAACAATATTACTAAATTAGATTTAACTTTATTTTCCGTTAAGTAAAGTTCTTAAACTTCAGTAACTTTTATTTTACAATCACCTAGTCAAAACACACTAAGATATCGTATTCATTCTTATATTTTCTAATTTTTAAGGTGTTGATTCTCATCAAATCTCGCTGTAAGCTTATTCATCCTCAGATCAAGGGGAAATAATTGTAATATCACTGTTTCTTACCCCTTAACATATATTTTAATATTATTTATTTTCAGCTTAAAGTAGATTTCAGAGCTACTAGTACATTACGTTGAAGAATTGCGGTGTTTTATTCTCGTAACCAGCTAGCCGAGAGTCTCCTTTGTCTGCCTCATGTTCTTGAATAAAGACTTCCTAGACCCAACTCTGTCATATTGGAAGAGGTGGCATCTTTTGGGGACAGGGGGGCGACTTTGGTACTGGGTCCTGGTGGTTCGCCGAGGGGTTGGTTTTTCTCATGAAAATCTTTGATGCTCCGAACGGCGGAATTTGGCTCACACTAGAGAGCATATTTGTTGGCTCATCGTTTCTGAAATAGAACATTTTATTTCGAAAAAAATATTCACTCACACACTTGTTAAAGTACTAACCTTTTTAAATAAGTATAGGTTTTTTTTTTAATTTATAGTTTTGGTTTTATTGGTGACTTGCTATGTCTTAAATAGCAATTTAGAAATTGAAAGATGAATGTTTGAGATATAAAAACTCAATGAAACGTGAAAACAAACAAGTTTGTGAAGATTTTGAACCACCTTTATGATTCTTGATACAGATTGATTTGGTTCATTTAACAGATGTCAGGTAAGTGGTCATTATTATCCTATTATAGAGTAATAGCCTTTTTTGAACTTTTAATAAGAATATTAATAGGACATTTTGATCTGCTTTCACAAATACACAACATAGAAACACTCAAACAAAACTCCCAGTTCAAGTCTTTAGTTCCTTAAATCCAGATAACTCTAGACTTTACATTTTCGTAGAATGCCTGTTCTTGTTATTTGAACCATCACATCATTCTAAATTAATAAAATGAAGCGTTAGTTTGTCTTTCATGCGTGTTGCGTGATATCTACCTCACGAAGGGGTCTGACATTTAAAAATCAGTAGCCCACGTGAATTAGAAGAGGGAATTTTATAATGACAAGGAGATGAGACTTGATCCTGGTCAGGCAAAATTAGGGTGGTTTACCCTAAATGGTTTTCCACTTTCCTACCACACAAATGCAGGTACACTTTTTCTAAATTCAACCTTTCTAACCCTTGACAATTAATAATTATATAGGCGTATAACTCAAACAGATAGGATGCTTGAAAGGCATGAGATAAATTGCTGGCCAGAGATGCAGTTAACACATAACAAGAGTCATGGCCCCACAAATAAAAAGCTAATGAAAACACACACAGAGATAGGATTGATTGGTTGTAATAAAAAACCAAGTAGTGTCCACATAAAACACAAGCCTATGATTGAAGTTTTCTATATTTCACCGCTAATCACTCCACCAGTCATAGTAAGTGGAGCCAACACTTTGTGAAGAAAAGTACATTTGTTCCACCAAAGATAGATCTGAATAAAACACCGTTTTTCCTTAATTTTTATACAAACATACATATTATGAATATATCCATTTTTATGCTGCACGATAAAATTAAAAGGTAACCAACCAACCAGGCACACTGGTCCAGTAGAGAAGGTTTTTTGCTATTCTTATGGACAAGATTGTGCTTCACTTTTATTTAGTCAAATAGTTTAAATATGTTAGGTTTTATTGTGTAAGTAGTTATAAAAATTCACACTACTTCGTTCTACAAGTATTATAAAATTTGTTTCTATTATACTTTTCAAACAATTTTCTAACCACTTTTATTTTTTTCACTATTGTTGTAACCTTTATACAAACAGTATCTCTTTTTAAGGAATACCTCTTTTTTCTTTTTGGGGTAGTTTGTAATATATATTTGGATGAAGGTACAGGAAAGGTGGATAGAAACATATAAAAGGACAAACACAATATGGTTTTAAATGACAAGAAACACAGTTTACACTTTACACTGCTGCCACTGGACAAAGAGGTAATGGCTGCCTCTTCAAGAAAATCGATAGATACCGCCTGACCCCCCAAACCTAGGTTCATTCATCAGAACTAATCAGAAGGGAGGGTGAACCAGCCATGCAACATCCTAAAATCATATTAGCTATCTGGTCTCTTAATTGTTAACACCTTATTTGAATCCAAACAATTAGATTCCTTTCTGATTAAATTGCCATAAGGTTATTATTTTATGGGAAGGCTGAGTTTCGATTAAAATTATAAATCTTAAAAATAAATATGAGCCTAAATTGGATTTTTTTTTTTTTTCCTTTTTTCCCCCTGCAGAAAATTATTTCCTGTCCGAAAATTTCCCAGTCAAAATGTCATTCCTGCACAGGCCTAAAATTAACTTATAACATATATTATTTTATTATGAATGAACTAAATAGAGTTAAAATATATTTCTTTTAGTTTATAGTGTTTTAAAACATATATATGAAATGATACATTATTTATTTTATGGTGTTGATTCTTTTACTACTGAGCCAAAAATAACTAAAACTCAAAATGTGTCACATTTATAGATATTTATTGTAAAGACTACTTCTATATGAAAAATTCCTCAATATTTTTTTTATAATAAATTGTTTGATAGAGGTTAATTAGGTTTGTCTGGTCATTTAAAGGTATTTGTTTCATCATTTGAGGCTCAATGACTTTAAATCTGCATCTCTTTGATCAAATAATCATTGGAAACAAGTAGGTATTGTTAAAGAGGTTTGTGAACTAAGCTTGGTTTATTCTGATTTGAGCTCAGGTGACCTTGAACTCAATATGATAATATATATCAGCCCAAGTTGTCCAGCTCAAACTGAGTTTCTATTAAAGACTCCGACTTTAAATTCTACTACTGGCATACCCTGCTATGACAATACGTTAATTTACATACTGTTGTTGTAAAGCAAATCATTGTCTTTTTTTTTTCAATTGTCAATGCATGTGCTGTACTGCAACTGTCACAATTGTGCATGACTGACTCAAGTAAAGTATATATAATAAAAATAAACTGTTTATAATCCACTTAATCATAGAGCAGATGCAGCATACTGTGTTTGTAAACGAACAAGAGTCCAGCAGGAAGCAGGTAATGTCATGTCGATAAACCACCGTATGAACAAGGCAGCTGTCGGATACTCGGGGTATAGTCACCGTTTATAATGATCGTATGAGTGAATTGTCGCAAGCGGGGTATGCCTTGTACTTACTTAAAGACCATCCCTAATAATGTTTTTGTGAAAGCAGATTAAAAATAAAAACTTTAGAAAAGCGGCCATATTCATTGCGCGACTAATTGAAAGAGAGACCAAATTTCATCATAAACACATTTTTTATGAAATCTTCAAATCCTTTAATACACCTTTACTAATTATTTTTATACTAAAAATGGTTGTTTGACCAAAACGGAACTTGTGGGAAAGTGAATTCATGATGAGATTTGTACAATTTTTTAGTTTTTAAGAGATAAAAATATATTCTTTAATAGTCTGTGGATGTGCTAACCCAAAAATATGGATGTGCAAAATCAACTTTTTTAATTTGAAGCTAAGTCAAATCTATTATATGACATATTCTTGAAATCAAATCGAAGTTTGAATATCTTTGCTAATTTTTTTATGCTTGGAAAAGAAAATGTTTTATTGCACAATTGTTTGCAATATTCCATTATAATCTGATGAATCAAGTTATTATCATAACATATAACTCGATGACTTCAGATCTTTTCATATTAATATTAATTTGTAATACACTTAACAGCTCAAAATGGCAATAATTGAATATAAATTAATATTTCAGCTGACAATATTTTTATTGTCAAAGCTTGATAGTTGTCGAGTCCATAATTTTACTTTTGAATTAAAGTCAAGTATTTGAAGTAAAGTTTTGGAAACCTCGCAGCCCTTTACTTGATAATCTGGTGGGTTTTTACATGCTCCTTCAAGACATAAGCTCACACTTAACCTAAAACCTCTCTTTCTCGTTTGTCAACTTGTCATCATTTTGTTGTCCTTAGTGAATAATAACTACTGTACTGATTGTTTCGGCCGTCCATCATGATTAAGCTGCACTAGGAAATATGGTGACTGATTACTTCTTAAATTATCACTGTGTAAATGTTAGAACATTATATTTTATTATGTAATATATTATTATTGTATTTAAATATGGATCCATGTACAGTAGATTAGCCCTTACATTATATGTGTTAGACACAATTTTGAGTTGTTTTTGTTTAGCCTTATTTGTTTTCTGCCATTTGCCAGACTGTGTCTTGAAATTAAATAATAAAGTGTGTTTTACAGTGATCTTAAAAAAAAAAAATAGTTTTTCATTCAACAAATACACATAACTTGTTTTACCTATTTTAATGGGATTTTAAACAAGTTAACACCGTGGATAGACACATGTTTAAAATATGCCTATAATTTGTGTTTCATATAGGGTATTTTAAGTGTATTTGTTGGTCTGTCATATTTTCTAGTAAGTATGTATGCTCTTTTGTTGTTATTATTATTAGCACCGCGTCTTACTACCCATTCGGGTTATACGCACTTATGCTAATGTGTAATGGTAGGGTGATTGTGAGATGAAATGGAAGACCTACAGTTTAACGTGGAATCCGAACCACGGTGGAGGCCTGGCATTCCACACATTCACAAGTTGTGATTAATACACGTCTTGTCAGAGGTGAAGGAAGGGTTTGGCAATCAGATAAATCTGTGCCGGTACCGAGGATTGAACCCCGGACCTCCAGCACATAAATCTGACAACTTACCCCCCTACACCGTCAGGTCACCGTGTATGCTCTGCCCCTCTGTTTATATTAATGCTATTTATTATTGTATTTTTTCAATTGTAAGATGCACCTTAATCTTTCAGTTCAGCCTCCAGAAAAAAGCTTTGATTCTAAGAAAATAAATAAAAATAAAACGTTAAAATACTCTATAAGAAATATTATATTTGAAAGGTGAATAGAAACATATAAAAGGGACAAACATAATATGGCTTTTACAATGAAAAGAAGAACACAGTTCACACCCTACAATGCTGCTATTGGACAAATAGGTAATGGTTGCCTCTTAAAATCATCCTCCCAATGTCTGTTCATATATTAACAATCTTATATGTGTATGGCAACGTCTTGGTAATTTATTTTAACTTTCTTTACAAATGTGTTTTTGTGGGGTTTTTTTAGTGTTTTATTTAAACAATTTTTATTTCAATATCATTTAGGTAATTGTTGGCTATATCTCCTGTTGGATTTGTAATTTTCTCTTTTAGGAAAACATCTTTCACTCTTAGATTATTGTTTTTTACATCCATTACTGTTTCCAGCCTGTGGTTAGTTTTATTCAAGCCACATATTTTCCACGTCTGGCTTGCTAGGCCTATCGTAGCTTCATATGCCTTACAATCCAACTTAAGACTAGGACAAACACAAACATCCAGTCCCTGACTGTTAATTTATCAATGTGAAAGGGTAAATCTATATTTTCATCAATGAAACATTTTCGGCCATGCTGAGAATCAAACCCGAGACCCTTAGCTCAGTAGGCACACACACTACCGACTGAGCTAAGGTGTGGGTGGGACTTTCACTCTTGGATAAAGAATATTTATAATATTTTGTTTCGTTTTGTATTTAAAAAGTACAATTTTTTTTTTCTTGTTTAAAAAACTAGGATATAAATTATAATTTACATCACCGTATTAAAAAAGTAGGTAACATTGAAATTACTTTTTAACATAACGTAAACTAGCTAGTGCATCACTCACTCAAAACAACATTTGATAGTGAATTGAAGACATTCTGAAAATATTTTGAACGTCTTGCTTATTCAGCTGCAGATGCAGGTGTTGATTGATGTTTACGGTCGTTGGACGCTAGAGTAGTCATCTCTACATCCACACCGCTCTTACGTCGGACAATTGTCGGTATGCGGTCATCGAGTTGTAGCATTGACTCTGCCTCCCCCAAGTTGTCATTTGTCTCGGTTTGTTGCCCCTTCGGTCGCTTCTCTATGCAGATGAATCCAACGGACAAGAGTAGCTGTGGAAAAACAAATACAATTAAATATTTGAAACATGTTGTGAGAGGTCAAACTTTAAAAAAAGTGTCGAACTTTTTTAATTCTTAAATCCAAAAGGGTGACTACAAAACTACTTTTATATATCTTTTAAAAAAACTCTTTTTCAATTTTTGAGGCACATTTTTTGTACATAAGGAAGGTACATGATGGATAAAAACTAGGCCTGATCAGATGCCCTAACTTTGGGGGGAAAATCGGGAAATCGGATGTTCTCGAAACTTAGGCAGAAAAAATTATTTCCTGGGATTTTTCGGGAAATAATATAAAAAAAGTTTCAATAAATGGGTAATTTATCAATGTCACATTTGTATTTAACTTTCGTTAAGAATTTTGTTAAATTATTAAAAGTTAAATTAACCTTATCTCCGTTAGTCTCTCTTATTTTACAACTACCTCGTCAACACAGCTGAGTGCCAACCACACTAAGCTACATATATATTGATGGTAATATTTATCCGTCAATTGAAGCCAGGAAAACATGTGTTTAGTGCAAAATAATGATTAAAAAGTGGATTTTAAATATCAAACTAAGCTCAAATTAACATTGAAAAGAAGAGAAAGACCTAAACTTACCAGAAAATTGTAGGCCTCAAAGTTGACAATTAAAACGCGTAATTATGTAATTTTCAGAGTACGCCAGTCTCCTTCTTCAGCAGAACACAGACTATCTCAAACACAATACGGTGTTTACAATGAAAATAAGTTCACAAGCTCGTACTTTAACCGCCGCCACTGGACAAAGTGATTGAATAAAACCTAGGTCTAGGGATTGGGCGTTTTAATGATCACTTTTATTCAAGAGACAACCATAACTTCTTTTTCCAGAAAGTAACAAGGATGACCGCTGTTGGGAGGCGGGGGGGGTGGTATGTTATGGTTTTTAATTACCACAATAGTTGGGACCAAAGCAAATATTTATTTGTAATCTATTGTTATTGATGCATATACTTAGTTGTTCAATGACAATTGTAATCATTTATTAATATCATCTTAAGTCCCACCATTTTTGACTTGGGAGGGGGATATTCCCCGGCCCTCCTAGTGGCTATGCCCCTGGGCATGTAGGAGCTCGTCACGATGACATACAGCGCTATAAGGAACTCACCACAATGAAGTGCAGAGTTATAATGAAGAGAGTTCCCTTCCTGAACTTTACAAAGTCAAACAGCAGCCCGGCTATAGATGGCCCGATGAAGGCGCCCAAGGAGAACGAAGACAGCCACAGCCCCGAGATGATGCCATATGTTGTCATATCATCAGGGAACCCCTTAGCCCTGGAAGCGAGAAGTTTGATGTTAAGAGAAGTACCCGTGTAAAGATCAACAAAGCCTGTCACGGTTAAAGTAATGTTTGGACTTACACCGTGGACTGGAGCGCGTCTATGAAGCAGGGTACCAGGATTAGTGTGATACCTATTCCGTGTATAATCAGGCCTACCACACACATCCAGAGTAAGCTGAAACATATGACATGTTAATGTTGTGTTATTGTCGATATAAAATCATGTCTCATTTACCACATGCTCACTCTGTATGAAGATAGAAGTGCATATTGGGAGTTTTTCATGTCTGATTGGGTAATTTTAATTGCTTTTAAGGTGGGATGGATGGGGATACAAGAAAAGACTAGTGTTTTTGCAGCGGATACGGTAAAAAAAATATTCCAAAATAAATAAAATATTACTCCAGTAAAAACATAAAAGAGTTTAATTTTCTTAACATGTTGATATCAAGTTTCTGAATATCTGTCATTAGCATAGCGGCATTATCTAACAAACTTTGTAAATGAAGATAAAAAGTTATCATTAAGTTTCAAAACACTTTTGACTGATATTCAAGAAATTTTGAAAATTAAATTTCATTATTTTTGGCCAAAAAAATTATTTTGACATAAAAACTGCAAAAAAAAAACGGCTTTTCCTCCCGTATCCTTCCATAGCGCCTTAAGTCATAAAAAAAGTGCCATAAAAATTAGTAGCAGTATTTTAAACAATTGTTATAATTCATAAATAGTCTTCAAAATAATATATATCTTTAACACTATTTTTTTTATATCCTACTGTGCACTTATCGGTTATGTTACACACATATGTATTTTTTACACTAATGTGTTATGAAGGAATAAGGTTGAATTTAGAGAAAGTGTACCCACATTTGTGTGGAGGAAAAGTAGAAAACCATTTAGGAAAAATCATCCGACCTGAATGTTAACCTTGATCTTTCTGTCATTGGTATTCCAGTCTATTTCGTGTGTTATGTCTTAGACCATTTGACCACCGAAACGGGTTAACTTTCATACTTAATATTAAAATCCAAATTTTAAATAGCTTTAGCTATGATAGATGAAAAATTAAATGATTCAATTTGATATTTACTTAAAAATAGTTGTTTTTTTATCAAAATAGTGTTTGAAGTGAGGGGGTGAATATTGTTATACTCACGGGTCTAAGGGTAAATAAGGGAATGGCCCCACCAGAAGGTAACTTATGATAATGAGAATGCTACCGATGCTAATAAACTTCTTGGGGTAGACTCTAGTGTCGCACAATCTTCCCACCAGGGGTGCTGTGATAGTGTACATGGCTCCGCTCAGTACAAACATGACTCCCAACATGACTGGACCGAGATCAAACTGATAAGAGAGAGGGAAAAAAAGCAGAATAGAAGCGTTCCCAAGTCACTGATGGCTCGCAATGCATTCTTTCACTCGTATGAAGCTGACATTCTCCACACATCCATCAAAGACTCTGCCTTAAACTAAGAGTGAAGAATGATCTTGAACACGGGAGACATCATAAATTGCTCAGTGGTGAGAGCTTCGGCGCACTAAGCCAAGAATCTCTGGTTCAATTCCCGTGTCCAGTTGTCATTTTTCAACTAATTTAAATTAATAAATTAGCAAGTTTGACCCCTTATAACTCGTGAACTGTAATGATTTAAAATCATTTGATCATTATTTAATTTATAGCTTATAATATTATATATTTGTTAAAATTGTGCTGTAAGATTTGTAATGTCGAATGACCTTCAAGTGTCTGAAGGATGGTAATTCCTTCTGGGAAACACACAGGGAATTTAAGAAAATAGTGACAACTCTTGACTTATATTACTTTTAACTTTAAAAAATTAAATCCATTGTACTTTTGAATATGTCGGTGATTTTATTTATCCAAAAAGACATAGGTATTTTTTTTAAATACATACAAAATGTTATTAGATTGTAAATATAGGAATGGTGTATTGAGTTAGCGGCTCATGTTATAACACTAATTGTCACAAAGTGTCGCCACCATCTTAATATGAAAATATATGACAATGTTTATCGTATTCTTTTCATTCAATTATAAGCGAGCAGTTTGTTCTACAAATGATCAGGAAATAAATGTAAAGAGCACACTAATAGTTCCAAACAGCTAACTGCGACAACTCTCAGTTCATAAGTTAGGTTAAGTTGGTAAAGGAAAGAGTTTAAAGGATAACGATGGAGACGAAGTATGTAAGCAAGGGAGACGAATAAAGATATGGAAGGAGCTGATAACAGCAAGTGAGAGAAGAAGGGAAGCAGGTAAAGGAGGAAGACTGGTGGAAAGACAGAACAGTTGATGATGATGTCACATAAGGAGCCCCTTCTTTGGCTGAGAAGAAGAGTGGATTATCTTACAGATACTTAAATAAAATTGGTTTAGAGTTGTTGCAAACCTTATAAACTATATTATTATATCTAAAGAACTGTAGGAGAATGATTCAGGTGAAGTATTATGAGACAAAGACTGCAAGGGAGACCAAGCGAGAGATGGTAGCAGCAGGTGTGCAAGTGAGAGAAGAAGAATTTAGTAAGGGTGGAGGAAGGGGGAGGCATTTTACTAAACTGAGCCAGTGACAGGCTAGAAATGATGATGATAGAGGAGTGATTGTCTGACCGATCTCAAGTGTGGCTCCAGTGTTGCCGAGTAGAACCCCTGCTTGTAGCTGCGGACATGATGCTGAACGTGTCTAGCAACACGGCAGGGACGCTCAGGATGGCCATCAGCTTCCCTAGTGGCAGGAAATGTACAGTAGAAACATTTAGTTCATATCATTCTTTAAATAAACCTCTTTATACTTTTGAGGAATAATTGGATACATATCGGGAAGATGATAGAGAGGAAAATGATATAACCATGCAGAACATTTGTTTCCCAAACTTCTGCCACTTTCGGGTTCATGGCTTAGACAACAAACTCTTTCCAGCTCTTCATATATATATACAAACATCAGCGATCTTGTAAAGTATTAATATAATAATTAAGCTTATATTTAATCAAACTTAAATTTTGTTTAGAACCGTGTTTAGCTACCTGTCCAGGCTATGCGCCTATATACTAATCACGCTAATGTGTTAGGAATGAGGAGGGTTGAATTTAGAGGAAATATACCTGCATTTTTTGTTGAGAGAGTGTGGGAAACCATTTAAGAAAAACCCCCTCAGTTCATTTGACCTGTATCGAAACCCGATCTACCCATCATTAAAACTCTAGTTTATTGTGAGAGTAGCGCCTTAGACCATGCGGCCACCCAAGCGGGGTCTCGTTATGTTGCATGGGGGCAGGCTTAACACAGATTGGAAACACCAAGGCCTTAATTTTATATTCAAAATCATTTTTTGGGGAGATTTATTTGTATCGCATATCTCTTAGTTGCCATTGGATTCAATAAATTAAGGATTTGAGACACGAAAGGATTCAGGAACTCACGGAGTTGAGAAACCAAAGATTTGAGAACTCAAGGAGTTGATTATCCTGTCTCTAATGATGATAAATATTGTAAGGAAGAGAAAAAGTAACGGCAGCTCCCGTACTACTCCATGGAAGTGAAACGTGGACAATGACAGATAACATTCAGATACAGGCATCTGAGATGAAATTCTTGACACAAGGTTTTATAAGATTGGATAGAATCAGAACTGAGGATATAAGAGAAGAACTTAATATCTACATTATTATTGATAGAACGATAGAATTGGATCAGCCTAATGCAAGGGACGCTAAGAGCCCCGACTACCAAACGAGTTTTAAAACGCAAGCCAAAAGGAAGACCGTAGGTAGACCCGGTAAGAGAGAAGCACATACCAGCAGCATCACATCAAAATATTATTAAAAAGATTTTAATAGGCAGCATTCAAACTGAGCATCGACGTTAACAGACGTCAAATGATCTTGAGTTGAATGTTTTGACTTTGACGGCCTGTTCTAGAAAATATGTTAAGCGGAGTTGCTTCGGTGCAAAGTCATAGCTTGTTTGCTCCGTATCTTTTTAAAACCCTATAAAAATAGATTATGAAATTTCAACTGAACAAATACATCAATATGAAGAAATATACAAAATTGAGAATGGTTGGAAAGGAACTTAAAAAAACCTATACCTTCCAATCCTTGTACAATGTCTGACATTCACTCTTAGAAAATCCCTGTACAATGTCTGACATTCACCTCAGAAAATCCCTGTACAATGTCTGACATTCACGCTCAGAAAATCCCTATACAATGTATGACATTCACCCTCAGAATTTTCTCATTTTAAGCATTTTTCTCACCCACTCTTTGTTTGATTGCTTTTCCAGACTTCTTCGGCCAGAAAAATTGTGATCAATTTAAGTTCTTTGTTTGTAAACCTTGAAACGTTTATAAAAACACACTACTTCCGCCAGAACGCTACAGAAAACTACCTTTCATCTTGTCGCGAAGTGGGAATTGTTCCGCAATTTGACGTAACGTTTAGTGCAAATTGAACTCTAAGCAGATTACCTAATCCATGGAATGAATAAAACTAAAAATCCATAACTATTTGTGAAGCTTGAATCAATGAGCAATGTATATCAAGTAATAATGTTGTTTATTAAGCGGAGTACTATATAGTATTAATATTTATAACATTAATATAAATATCAATTCATGTTCTGCTAATGAAGCTGTCACGAACATTTCAATTAAAACTCTCATCTGTACAAAGCTATGTACAAATCTATTTTCTTAAGAAGAGCCTATCCGACACCTAGATTAGTTAGCAGATATACTTTCATATATTCATAAGTAAAGTCATGTGATCTGCATCTGTCACTTTTGATAGATATTATCAAACCTATAAAATAATAATAATAATATTAATAAAGTGAAATGTTATCAATGTTGACTAAAAAAAAAGTTTGTGATTTTTTAAAAGATTCTTTTATTGAAATTAGAAGTGTAGAGACCCTTTGTTACCTTGTGGTCGCGGGTCTGCAGTGCCGCCCAATTTCGGGAGTAGAATGTAGATTAAAAGGCAGTCAAGGGCTAGCGTCCCACCCATCACAAGGAAAGGCAGCTTGTAGCCACCTAGCTGAAGAACGAGAACTTAGTAACATTACAACACTTGTGGTTAGTCATCTTAGTTTTTATTTATTTTTTCATCGCGCCTTACTGCCCATTCGGGTTATACGCTTATGGACTAATTACACTAATGGTTTTAGGGATTATGAAGGTTATATTAATAGGAAGTGTACCGCATTTGTGTAAAGTGAGTGGAAAACTATTTTGGAAAAAAATAACCTCAGTACGCCCAACCGAGATTTGAACCTTTATCTCCCCGTCATCGGAAGTCTAGTCTACTACAAGTATAGGGTGTTAGACCACGCGGACACCGAGTTGTGTGATTACGCTATTATTTTAGGGATGAGAATAGTTTAATTTAAAAGAAGTGTAACAGCATTGTGTGGAGGTAGAGTGTAAAACCATTTAGGAGAAAACCTCAGTACATCCGACCGGGATTTGAACCTCGATCTAGCCATTATGGCAGTCCACTCTATTGTTAAAAGTTACACCTTAAACTATTTTACCACCACAGTGGGTTAAATCTTTTAATTAAATTTGGGTTTCCTTTAGAAAAGTTAATTTCATCCTTTGCTATGAGACAATAAACAAAAATCTGTTTTTGTTTTTTTTTCATTTTCAAACACACAAAAAAAAAATTTTATCACTTGGCTACTAGAATATGTTTGGTTTACACCATTCCCCCGTTGGGAGTTTAAAAATTGTGTTTGTAGGATTCATATTAGGACCTATATCTTATTTTTTAAACCTTTTCAAATTCCTAATATCGGCTTTCATTTGACAATGAATGCTATTATTTGCATATCTATCTCTGTTACAGTTGGTTGAGGAAGTGGTTTGACCTTGTTAAGTGTTCGGTGCCAGAGTAGTTGACCTTGAGAAGAACAGTTTCTTAAATAATTACTCTAGCTTGTCAGCTAATTTTATTAGCCTGACAACAAACATTATCAAATGAACAAAAAGCCATAGCTCAAAAACTTTGTTTAGATATTTTAATAAATATTGAAAAGCATTTGTTCGACTTCATAATCATAATAACTTAATATATGTTGATGGTTATGTTATTTTAGCATTGCTTCTTACTACTCTTCAGGGTTGTACGCTTATATACTAATTACTCCAATAGTTTTAGGGCTAAGGGCGATTATATTTAGTAGAAGTGTACCTGCATTTGTTTGGAGGAAGAGTGAAAAAAAGTGCATGTGACCAGTCCGACACCTTAGCTCAGTCAGTAGGGTGTCTGCTTACTGAGCTAAGAGTCCCGGGTTCGATTCTCGGCATGGCCGAAAATTTATCATCATGATGAAAGTATGGGTTTACCCTTTCACAATGATAAACTGACAGCCGGGGACTGGATGTTGTGTCTGTCCTAGTCTTAAGTTAGATTATAAGGCACATGAAGCTACGACAGGCCTAGCAGCCGGTAGTGGGAAATATATGGCTTGAATAAAGACTTACCACAGGCTGGCAACAGTAATGGATGTAAAGTAAAATACACTCGACCTAGATCCGAACCTCAATCTCCCCGTCATCGGTAGTCTTAAGTCTACTGTGAGAGAAGCGCGTCAGACCACGCAACCACCGAAGGGGGGTGGCTCTGTCCTTGTCTCAATTTTTATTTGTATTTGTTTATTTTTATAAGCATTCATATCTTCACCAGCTTTGGTGGTTGCACGGCCTAAGGCGTCACACTCGCAAGAGATTGGACTGGCGATGGCAGGCAGGGTTCAAATCTCGGTCGGGTGTATTGAGGGTTGTTTAATGTTTACCTAAATGGTGTTTCACTCTCCCTCTATGTAAATGCGGGAAATGTATCTAAATTTAACCTCTCACGTCCCTGATATGGCGTAGTTGGTTCAAATCTGTACTATCCAAAAGAACAAAAGGCGGTGAGACTCGGGGACAAGAGATAATATTTTGGGGTAGTGTGCTCTTTTTGGACTGAGTGATTATATCAGAACAAGACTGACTTACTAACTAACTTAATTATAGAACACACACAACGTGCAGTACCCCGACTGCTAGGTCGTTACTGTGTAGAGGAAGGCCCCCCCCCGTACCACCAATGAACTTTTCAGCCATGCTGGGAACAGAACCAGCCTCTTTAATTCAAAAGGTAGTTGCGCTACCGATTGAGCTAAGATGTCTGACTTTAGTTGTAATATAATGAATACAGTAATACTTACAGAAAATAATACTCCGCCAATCATAGGGCCGACAATGTAGCCCATGCCATAGAAAATTTCCAAAGTTGCCTAGAACAAGGGGAAACACTTTAACGCTAGATTTTACTCTGTCCCTAATATTAACAGAACTGCTATTCTAGCTTATTACTAACAAGGTTCACAGAGCTTGGTTTTATGTCCTCACTTAAGTTAAACGATGCTGCATTTCCTTAAATATCACCCTCCTCATTCTGACCAATTATATCATTAATTTACTGACTCTTGTTAGTTTATCTAACTTCACAGGTAGAACTATCGACACAAATCTGTGCTAGTGTATCTAACTTCACAGGTAGAACATCGACACAAAGGTCTATGTGTAGTGTTATCTAACTTCACGTAGAATATCGCCAGGTCATTGCTAGTGTATCTATATCACGGTATAACTACCGTAGAAACTAAGGAGCTGACACCAAAGTCATGTGCTAGTGTATAATCTAACTTTCGACAAGGTATGATTACTACTCAATAACATGACACCAAGTCAGTGCATGATCTAACTTACAGTAAACTATGCACAAGTAGTGCTAGTGTATCTAACTTCACAGGTAGAACTATCGACACCAAGGTCATGTGCTAGTGTATCTAACTTCACAGGTAGAACTATCGACACCAAGGTCATGTGCTAGTGTATCTAACTTCACAGTAGAACTATCGAACCAAGTCATGCAGTGATCTATCACAGGTAATCCGTCATGTGCTAGGATCTAACTTCACAGTGAACTATGACACAAGTCATGTGCTAGTGTATCTAACTTCACAGGTAGAACTATCGACACAAGGTCATGTGCTAGTGTATCAACTAAGGTAGTATCGCACCAAGGTCAGTAGTGTATCTAACTTCACAGGTATCGTGTAGATTAACTAAGTCATTGACACCAAGGATGTGCTAGTGTATCTAACTCACAGGTAGAACTATCGACACAAGTCATGTGCTAGTGTATCTAATTCACAGCGACTGGTTGCATCGTGACTTGACCAGTATTCTAGTGTTACTCACAGTAAACTATGACACAAGTCAGTGCTTTAATAATCACGTCTGACTATTGGTTTGCAATGTTTATAATACTTAAAGTGAGAATCATCTACACAGTTGTATTATTTTATAAACTTGTCATTCACGATAAATAGTTTTCGATAACTAACTATCAATACTAAATTTTTTATTATAATTATGTTATGTATTCCATAAAACATAAAATATATCAATAATAAGTACTATCATTTTTTTCAAAATGGATTCCTCATAAAGTATGATCAACTTAGTTAAATCAAAATGGGTCCTCATAGCTAGTGTATCTAACTTCACAGGTAGAACTATCGACACCAAGGTCATGTGCTAGTGTATCTAACTTCACAGGTAGAACTATCGACACCAAGGTCATGTGCTAGTGTATCTAACTTCACAGGTAGAACTATCGACACCAAGGTCATGTGCTAGTGTATCTAACTTCACAGGTAGAACTATCGACACTAAGTCATGTGCTAGTGTATCTAACTTCACAGGTAGAACTATCGACACTAAGGTCATGTGCTAGTGTATCTAACTTCACAGGTAGAACTATCGACACCAAGGTAATGTGCTAGTGTATCTAACTTCACAGGTAGAACTATCGACACCAAGGTCATGTGCTAGTGTATCTAACTTCACAGGTAAAACTATCGACACCAAAGTCATGTGCTAGTGTATCTAACTTCACAGGTAGAACTATGACACCAAGGTAATGTGCTAGTGTATCTAACCTCACAGGTAGAACTATCGACACTAAGGTCATGTGCTAGTGCAGCGTTTCCCAAAAGGTGTTCCGCGGAACCCTGGGGTTCCGTGGAAGGTTCAAAGGGGTTCCGAGTTCTGTCTGAGAATTAACTAAAACGTTCGTAGAAAACAGTCATAACATAGCCGCGCCGCTGTAAGTATATCTAGTATCAAACAGCGCGGGCGGAGCGGGGTGGCGGGGCGGTGCACCTGTCGAGACAGCCTAATTTTAGTGCTATTATAAGTAAATATGTGAAAAAATTTCATTCTTCACATTAAATAGTTACTTTTTTTTGTACGATAAATGTTTTATAATACTTATAATAATATTTTTTTATTTATAATTATTTTTTCTTTTCATGTCAAACATGAAAATATTCAAACTACACTACAAGGTACTATCACTTTTGTTATTATCAAAATGGGGTTCCGCCAAAAAAAGTATGATCAATTAGGGTTCCGTGGCCAAAAAAAATTGGGAACCTCTGTGCTAGTGTATCTAACTTCACAGGTAGAACTATCGACACTAAGGTCATGTGCTAGTTTATCTAACTTCACAGGTAGAACTATCGACACCAAGGTTGGGTACAGTTCATTGCTGGAGGACTACTTACAAATGTTACAGCCACTTTGTCTGGAAACATCTCAGCGGTGATTGCAAATGCTGCGACTGTAGCAGCCGATGCTCCCATGGACTCGATTATTCTTATCAAGAAGGAGAGGGTGATAAATATCGTGTGTCCAGTCAGAAGATCCAGCAGGCTGGCCACATAAACACAGTTTATCCATATTGTATTTTCTTTAGATCCACTTTGTAAGATTTCTAGATATAGTTTAGACATGACGGCCATTTTGAAAGAAAATGGCAGCTCTAGGACACCTTTTTTTTTTTTAGTCAACCCATGGCTCTAGCTCCTAAACTATGGGAAGCCAGGTCGTAACCAGGAATAATAATAATAATTCTATTTTTGTAATCTTTGTTTTTATATTTAACAGTTTGTCTATTTTTTATAGTAAGAAAATTTAAAATCGCATATACAATTCCTTTAACACTGGATATGTGCTATAAAACACAACCTGTGAGAAAAATAGGTAACTAATTAGTATTATATGCTGTAGACAGGGAAATTGGGGTTCGAATCCCAGTCAGGTCTACTGAGGGCTGTTTATCCTAAATGGTTTCCCACTCTCCTTCCATGCAAATGTGAGTAGATTACCTCTAAAAGGTTTCCTTACTTATCCCCCCCACTCCATTAGAGTAATTATCATATGTATGAGTGTGTAAACCAAATAGGTAATAAGTAATATGCAGTGATTAAAAAAAAAGGTATTATTTTTATAAGAAGTGAACGATACCATTAGATATTGATACCCTTTCGGGCAATGGTACTTACCCAAACAGCATGCAGCAGATGCCGGCTATGAAGATGCCGGTATTTAGAACCTTCTTGGGTCCTATCTTGTCCATCTAAATGGAGAGCCCACATAGTTAAGATAACAAACACACAAATTATTTGAACTAGATTTATTACTTGCGAGTTATGACTCGCCCAGTGGCGGCTTGTGGAGCGTTTTGAACTGGCCTATAGAGGGTCTTTGACAACATTTTCATGTTTTGTTTTCTAAACCCTTGATTCTTGTCCGCAGAAAAACATTGATCATAGATTCATCTGCTAGTTTGTGTAAGATTGGTTGAACACAACAGATTAAAAGCGTAACTAACAGGTACAGTCTTGTTAAAAAGATATGCCGATATTATGTGTGTGGTGCAAATATTATGTAATGGTTTTGAAATAAGTATAAACTATACAACAGAAAAATTTACTTTTTTTTTTAGAGTGGTCAATGCCAAGTCTAGAGGATCCTGGTTCATTTCCATAAATTTAAATAAATATATATACATATATATATAAAGTTATTTAATTTTGTAAACAGGTTTATCCTGTTCTCTGTTTAATAAATATCCAGGCACTGTGCTTAACATGCACTAACAGGAGGACTGTACTGGGTTAAGCTAGTTTCTAAGTCGTGGGCCTAATACAAAGTGCCTCTTTAAAACATGCACATTAAATAACCCAATATATTAACAATGGAGGTCACATGGTCTAACTCGCCATCACGGTGCTAGATTCGATCGCCGATAACGGGGAGACCGTAGTTCGAACCCTGTTCGGGTGCACTGAGGTTGTTTTTTTTACCTAAATGGTTTTCCACTCTAACTTCGCACAAATTCGACTACACTTCCTCTTGATGCCAAATTATTTATCCCTAACACAGTTACGTGATCAGTTCATTTGCGTACAACCCCAACGGCTAGCGACAAAACAACAGACCTATTAGATATCCATTAATGTTTGTCTTTTGATGATCTCCTTGACAAATCATAAGACAATGTTGAGAACAAAATTATGTTTTAGAGGAGGGACTAGAGGTACTGAAACCTGGACATGGACCAAGAGAGATTCAAGTAGATTGCAGGAAGCAGAGATTGCGGCTCCTGAGAGGCGTTGAGATTGTAACAAGAAGATACAGGATAAGGACTGAAATAATTAGGGATGGTTTAGAAGTTACATCGTTAGAAGAAACACTGAAGAGGAAAAGGTTGCTGTGGTTAGGTCATGTGATGAGAACGGAGAAGGAGAGAATGCCTCAGAAAGCTTTATAGAACAAAGAGAAGGATAGAAGAACTATTGAAAGACCAATGGACAAGATAAAAGGACCCAGTACAGAAAGACATGGAAGCTAAAGGAGTGGACTGGAGACGCGTGGCTGAGGGAGAAGTTTGGAGAGATCAACAGGAATGGAAGAAGATATAGCCAGAAAATGAATGATGATGGTGCAAAATAAAGTTGGTATGTGTGTCAGACAGTATTATACTTGAGGAGGTCCTGACTAACTATTATTGTTCGGCGTTATTATGAACTCTGTGAGATACTCACATATTTCCCCAACAATGGACTGATGAGGAATGAGACAAGCTCGAAGATCCCGAACACCAGCCCATGCTCCGTGGCTGAAGCCCCCTTGGACTCTGCCTGAGAACAAACATTAGTACAATCTAGTTTTAAGGTTAGTGTAGTGCGTACATGTCAAAATCAGTTTATATTACCGCACACAAATAAAATTAGCTATAAAAAAATAGGATTTGATAATTATTATGAGTTTCAATGTGGTTTCGTAGGTGATGTCTAATTCAAGAAGACATTTTTACTAACACACTTTTCTACCAGTATGCTGGTTAGAATTTTCTTAAATCTAATTCATCCAAGGGAACCGGAAATGAAGTGTGAATTTCAAGGAACTGTGTCAGTCCCTAACTTTACAAGAGTAAAAATACAAATTAATATTTTCGAGCTTGAGATACATTGATGAAGTAGTGTCTGATATTTCACCGGTAATCGCAACAACCAACATCTTGGATCAGGGATAGAACACGTTGTGGGGACGAGAATTTGAAGTGGTAGTTCCACTTGACTTTGCCCTGCTTGGGTCGGCCGGAACTACCAATTAAAGTCTATAAATTGACCTCGTTTTCTTGTCCCCACACCTTGTTTATAGCTCATCTCAAATGACCGTTGTTGCAACTACAAGTGAAACATCAGAAGTTACTATTTCTTCACTTTGACTCAAACCCAAAAAAAAACATTAGTTTTAATTCACACACCAACTGAAAGCCTTCAAAACAAATTTACAAGATTAGTTCACTAAAATAGACAATTTACTACTTCAGCAAATACTTATCATTGATTCAGCAATATTTTTGACATATACAATCAAAATTATTTAACTTAACTGATTAAATCTTTAAAGAAATAATTAAACTCGATATTTACCATTCAAAGAAAGATTTGTTTTGTATTTATATGATATGTATTCCTTTCCTTGTGTTATAGAATTATTTGTGCTTGTATGACATAAGGATGCATGTACAAGTGTGCTGTCTTACCTCCTTAGGGTAGAAGGGAGCTTGAATGGACACACAGATAGCGCAGGCAAAGTGAACGCTGCCAATGCAAAACAGATTGACCCACTGGCTGCGCGTCAACTTGTTGGCTTCGGCGCTGGGTGTCTTCTCTGTGCCAGCCATCTTGGCTAGCCGGAGTAATTAAATTGTCCTTCCTTGGCAACCAAGTACAATGTTACTTTTTGTTTGCATTCGTGTAATAATCTATTAGTTTATTCAATCCGTGCATTTTATTTTTATGCACTTCATTAGAATTATAGGTCTACATGCATAGATTTGGATAGTTTCATTAACCTTTAATACATGGTCTGATGCATTGGTTCCCAACTTTTTCTAACCCAGCACCTACATCTCCCCCACCCCGCCCCACCCCCATCCACCCGCCTCTCAAAGTTAAATATAAAAAAACATGTTGAAATCATCAATAATAACCTTACATGATCAAAATAAATCATTTTTATGAATATGTGTAAGTACGAGCAAGGGCGCCCTGTATTTTTTTTTAATTAGAAAAAAAAAGTTAATATTGCAGGGTGATAATGGAGGCTGAAGTCCCACCCCATCACCATTTATGGGTACTTGTTTTCATGGCACAACTTATAATCCTTATTGTTAAAACATAACTTAAGTTGAATGTTTATAAACATAAGTAATTAAACATACTGTCAAAATTATAGAACACACATATTAAAATAAATTTAAGACCTTTTTGTTAAATACTTTGTTGCCGGTTATTATTAACATTGTTGTAATATCCATAAAAACCTAAATGCCCCCATACACGTTAAATACCTCAAATAAAAAAAAACTAAAACAAAAAAAAAAAAGATAAATGAACGGAAAGTTTTATTAATCAAGAAATATCTATAGAATAAATTAATGCTTTGTTTAAATATTTATTATTTTGGGTGTGAGCTCGTCCTAATATTTTGATATCGGTAAAATAATTGTTGTACTTTTGGCTTTGACTCCTTCATAAATAGCTAAAGTATACTAATTAGAAATAACAAATTTACTGTAATAAAATACTCCAATACAGATTACTTCACGGGAAGCTTCCTTGACATTGTGAATTATTTTAAAAAAAAAAGTATAATATATTGTTAAAATACTCTAAGTTTTTATTTTGAAGCCGACTCCACCCAAAATTTCTTACGACTCCACAGCCCCTGTTTGTGGTGGATGTGTAACTATTATCGCCACAAGCTGTTGCAAAACTGCCACTTGAATGCTGCCCCAACACTCGCACTTAGGGAACAGTTTTTTTAGGAGCAAATTATCAACCAAACCGGCCATGAGTCCAACATGAGGGAACTGTTATGGCAGGACCAAGGACTCTTATCGTTCAGTTTCCTGTGATATCACATTTCCTCTTAGAATCAGAAATGTCCAACTTGTGGGCCACTTGCCTTTCACGCGTGTTAGGGGTGCCACTGTTTGTCAGCCTACTCTAATTTACAAAGATGCGTTCCCATATTTCTGAGGGTGCTCTGAGCTAATTTTGGCCCTAGTCCCTACCCTGAAATTTATGTTAATATGCCCTTGGGCACAAACCGATATACACCAGATACACAGCCTCCAGGTTAAAATGGTTGCGCTTTTTGGAGAGTTTGAGTCTTTCAACACGGGGATCGCTATGTGCAATCCCTTATAACAACATCGCTATCAAATGGGTTCATTTTAAAAATGGTTTAACTAGAGATAAGACCAAAAAAAATCTTTGAGTATCAATCAGTTGTGTACTATTGTGTTTGGACCGCACCTATTTGAAACTTTCTTTCCCTCTTGTGGCCTTTACGACGAACATGTTTAAAGTGAATTGTTTAGAAATATCTCACTTGGAAGTGCTGATCTCACCGAGCAGTGCAACTAGCGGTCCCCAGTGCCCAAGGACTGAACCTGCCTCAAAGAAGCGCAGTGGAACTCCCGTAAGGCTGTGTATCTCTTGTTTCCTTGTCCATGCTCTTGAGGCATATTACTTCTCGCTAATCATTACATATTTTAACATTGCGTCTTACCACCTGTTCAAGTTCTACGCTTATATGATAATTACTCGAGTAGGGTAGGTTTCAGGAAGGAAGCATTTCAGGGGTAATCTAACCACATTTGCATGGAAGGAGAGTTGAAAACCATTTAGGAAAAACAGTATTTTAACACAGACTAAATTAAATTTAAATTAATTTAAAGATTAAATGACATTACAACCTAACCATGCATAAATTCAGATATGTCACCATAAAATAATATTGAGTGCTTTTTTTTTTTTGTTTTTTGTATACACCATTATCTTTACCAAGATATTCTTAATGGATAGTTTAAAAATTAAAAGTAGTGTATTTCACAACAACAAAAACCTTATCTTTGACTTTTACTTCGTTTCACATTTTTAATGCTTCGCTTCAACTTTGCATTTAGAAAGCGACCTTCGCACAGTCCTGTTATTAAAACACATTTTTCAGAAGTCACATAATGGTAAATGAGGACATTTTACTATTTTGTTTAGTAGTATTTTTGTGGCATTTTCTATCCAAGTTGAGTCTGCCAGTAGTGGCAACACTGGCACCATAGTAGGTAGGTTTGATGATGGCAAGTTGTCGAGGCATCGGCAAGTGTCTTCAGAGTATGCTTCTAAACAAACCCGGTACAGTTGTCGTTGAAGGGAGGACAGAGCCACTTCCACTCCTCTGCCAGCACTAATGCGGTTACACTTAATCTAACATTATCTTCCTCCTCCTTACTCTTTAGATTAAGTAATTTTAATAAGCCATCAGGTCAATAGTACTAACACGTTTGAAATTGTTAATATTTCCCAAATGTTGATACCACTTGTACAAACAGTGTGTACCAAAGTAACAAAAAAATATAAACTGATGGTCTAAAATTAAGTTAAATTGATTGTAACTTTGATAGGAAGAATCTTTTAGAAAATGTATATTTTTATTGACAGCATTATATTATATTGTTAGTGATTTATTATAGTTATTTATGATATCCATCAAAAGTGACAGCTGCAAGCCATGGGACTTCACATATGAATACATAAAAGTAGATCCAGGAACATTTATAACTATAAAAAAAAATAGTTCCAGCTTAGCTTTATCCTGTAATTCTTTCTTTATCAAAGTTTGATTTTAAAAGGAGAGGGAATGTACATTTAAAATATTGTTATTGGACCCTGTTTTGTAGGGGAACACAACACAAACATTAAGTTGTCCTCAATACAGCTACTAAATGCTTATTTTAGTTTGACAGATTTATGATAATAAACCAATGAAAGCCATATAAAATGTTTCTTACTGACCCATCACATGGGTATACGTCATACAGATTGGCCACATACCTTATAACAAACCATCACATGACTATTTTTGGTAAGGGTAATTTTTAATCGCCAAATAAGTTATACTAAAGAAACTCTTTTATCTACATAACTATTTTTAATAAGTGTATATTTTATTCTCTAAATATACACTAAAAACTTGTTTATGCACATAACTATTTTTGGTAAGTGTATATTTTTATCACCTAATATACACTAGAAACTTATCTATCCACATAACTATTTTTGGTAACTGCAGCTTTTAATCAACTCTTTTTTGGTAGGTGTGTTTGTGCTTATGATTTTATGATATCTGGAGAATAAATAACTTGCCTTTTTTTTAATTGAGGTGTTTTGGATGAATCAGAATTTTGGATGGACTGGTTTCTGGTGTACATGGCTTTCTTGATTTGATTTTTTTTTAAATAATTTTAAAACAGATTTTAGTGGAGTTTTTTTAATATGTTTGATATGTCAATTAGAAAGCATTGTGTTTTAGTTTTATTTTATTAATGAGACTGCACAATTAAAAGGACTACTTGTTAGTGAACTATATTAAAACTTTAAAATTAATTAGAGACATAATTTTTAGGTGGCTTATTTACATTTCAAATTGTAACAAATTGAAACAAAAAGAAAAAGTTCAAAAATGACTGAACTCTATTTTTTAATAGATTAAAATACTACTCACAGGAAATTGTCCTTTTTTTTTTGTACCTATCCAAATTTAGTTTGAAAGTAATCCAAGTGTTGCACTACTCAGCCTGTGGTGAGGAAGGTTGACTTGGTTTATCAACAATGGACACTGCTTTAACACCGCCGCTTCTTTAAGGGGGTTGGTTGAAGAGGGGGGAGAGGAAATATCGTTGAAAATAGGAGAGGAGCGGAAGCACGACCTACCCCGAGAGGAAAGCAAATGGTGGGGGGGAAGAGCTCAACATTCGCACAGGCCTTTTGTATTTGAAACACGGAAACCAGTTTGTTGGTGTGGAAGTTTTTTTTATTATTACTTAGTATAAAGACAACCTTATGTACCAAATAAAACCGTGTGACCTTCAATTTGTGGCATTATCGTGCGTCTGTCTGAAAATAAATAATTGTGTCTTTAACGCGCATCGGTGGGTACGCGTTCCTGGTTTAAATGTCACATCAAGTTAGCCCGCCATATTAGAATGGTTACAATGGACGTAATCTGACAACACAAAAGCTGAATTTCTGGCACATAATACGCACAAACTTAGCACAATAGACCGTACCTATAAAAACCTATTTGGAGAATGCGGTAGTAAGCCACCTTGATGTACCTTTCGTTTATCCTGTAGGTTAGGTATAGCTTACATTATTCCACCACGACAGCATTTTCAAACTGTTTTCCGCCATTGTTATCTCACACCCCGTGAGGCAATTTTAGAATATTCTTTTTTTGTTTTTCACCTTATAAAATAGCATAAGTAATTATAACTGCCAATTTGTTCAAATCTGAGTAAAGGACATTTGACAAGGGTGGGGAAACAACATGTCATAATTTCCGTGTGTTTTATAATTTTATACTTGTAAAATTTAACTGTCGTTATTGAATGTTCATATTATTAGTGTAAACAATTTTATGAAGGTTCCAGAAAGTTTTTTTATGGTAACAAGAACTCATCTGTCTAAAATGTTTGGGAGCCCTCTGCCCTATGGAACATCTTATAATATACGACCATAGTGTAATCCGTCAAGGTAAGACCGAGAACCTTCCAGGGTGAGTACGTGTCAGTTTTTCCTGGTATGCCGGTAACGGGGTTCGAATCCCAACCAGTGGCGTAGCAAGGGCATTTGATGTCCAGGGTGGATCTCGATTTTAGTATCCCCTGCCCGGCGTGGAAACCAAATTCTTATTTGAAGCTTATTAAGAGCTTAAATAAAAATAAGGCTACAAAACCAGTTTTGTAAAAAGGTTGCAATGTAGCGAGCTTCAATCTAATATGATGCAGCCAAAGCAGTGAACTCCTAATCTTAACGAAGGCAGCTAAATAATTAACATTAGGCTTTCAATAGTTTTTTAATAAAAATAATACTATACATTTTTTTAAACTATAATAAATATATTTTCAACTGATTTTAATTTTTCTTTTTTTACACAAAATGACACTTCTTGCACCCGGTGCGAACCCCCAACCCTATTGCTACACCACTGATCCCAACCAGATGTTTTAGTCCTAACCTGTTTCCCACTCTTCCTCCAGGCAAATGCGAGTACATTTCCTCTAAATTATACCTTACCTTGCTCTACTCCATTAGTGTAAAACAATTGTCGCTGCGTTTCGCTACTCGTCCACATATAATAATTACAGCGATGTGTTAGGAATGAGGAAGGCTGAATTTTAGAAAGGAATGTATCCGAATTCGTGGGGAGGTGGGGGTGTAAAACCATAGAAGAAAAACCACCACAGTACACCCAATTGGGCTTCGAACCCTGATCTCCTCGTCATTGGCAGTGCAATCTAACATGAGAATGACGTGATAGACTATCCTGATGCAGGTTCATTGGGTTATGTACAAGTTCAAAAAACACACCTTTTATATAAGTCCTTGACTTACTAACTAGCTTAACATAGTACACAGCTCCTAAAAGTAACCCGGACGGTTAGTAAGCCGCGTTGGGTTGTGGGTAGTTTATTATGTTTTGTTTGTGTCTTTCTACCAGAGTCCTACTATATATTGCAGGGGGAAAAAAAGATCTTTCAGATGGTTCTTTGTGTGAAAATCGGGCTGTAGCTGGATTATAATGCTAAATGTGTATATTTATATTCCATCCACGGCAAGTTGGATCTCTTCTTGGCTGACTCACAAGTTGTCATGCAGATTGCAAGGAGTCGGAAAGTTATATTTATTGGTTATGGTTCTTGTTCTAGTAAACATTTTAAGGTTCTTACAGTAAACTTAGTCAGCAAGCAACTGTCAAAGAGTTGAATAACCAAAAGGAACATAAACAAAAACTTGACAGTTGTTATATTTTAACCGCTAACATTTCATATTTGAATATTACACCTTCCTATAATCATTTTAAATAAAGCTATAACACCAACTAGCATTGTGATTCCACACGACCTGGCAGATTGGAAACCCTTAGTTTCTGTTGAAGGGCTGTAAAGAAGTCCTTGGGGTCTTGGGGGAAGGACTAAGTTGGGTAGGTTTTTCGCGGGAGAGGTAGAAGCGGGGTGAATGGAAAATTCTGACCCCTCTCACCCCCTCTATTTTACCCCCTTTTCAGAATATCCTTACATTCCACAGACAGAACCCTTCCCCCCCCCCAAATCCTTGCAACTTTGTTGCTTGCTACTCAACAAAAGACAAGCTCACCGTTATTTTCTCCAAGGAGTGATGCCGGGTTTTGAGCCGAAATCTTGGGATCTGTAGAATAACGTCCAAAGTCAAAGGACTAGGGCTCAAATCCATGTCAAAGTATAGTGTTTCTGAGCTACCTTAGGAAATCATTATCTACAGTAAATTGTGACTTTTTATTTAGTTTATCTATTACTGTAGGAATATATAAATATATATTTTCTTCCCTATACTTAAAAAAAATGTAGCCATTTCTTTTTGTTTTTTTCAGTGACATAGTTTTTCCGGTCACTACTTATGCTAATTATTTAAATACATGATATATAAGGAGGTTAGAATTAAAATAAATGCACCACAATTTGTTTGTACAGAAGATATAAAAAACAAAGTGAAAACCACACTTTCTTCTAGGTGATAGCCGATAAAGAAAATTGGAAATATCTTTTAAAAAATTAATGAGTTAGAAAAAGGTGGCCAAAGTTGGTGAAAAATTGCAATTTTTAAAATTTTATTTCAATTAAATATAATTTATGTACTGTACGCCTACTTCACTTTACAAATAGACCCTACTGTTAACTTTTTTCGAACACCATACTAACAAGAATATTGTATTTTATGATCTTAAAAAAAATAAGAATTAAATAAAGCTCGCTAAACCATGTTTCCATTTAAAATAATTAATTTATTATTATAATATGATTATAACCCGTCCAAAACAAAGTCTTTTCTTTTTTATTGCTGTGTTCAGAACACATGTTATTAACGGCTTAATCTGATTGGGTAGATATGAGGAAGGTAGCTAAGAGGAAGTGAACCCGCATTTGCATGGAGTAAAGATGGGAAAACCAGAGTGATAAATCACTTATGGAAAACCGTTGCAGGTACATATATACATTTAATGGGAAAACCATCTCCAGTTCATGCAGATGAGATTCGAACCTTGACCTCCCCATCAATGGTGATCAAACCAACGGCAAGCAACGTCTGTGGGTAACTAAACTTTGTAAACTAATATTTACTTTGTCTCGACACCTTGGAGTGAAAATATTGTGATCGTCAAAAATTAGAAACCGAGATTTTGAAAAATGTTGACGTTTCATAGCCCC
This sequence comes from Timema podura, assembly GCA_033556935.1. Taxonomy (NCBI): domain Eukaryota; kingdom Metazoa; phylum Arthropoda; class Insecta; order Phasmatodea; family Timematidae; genus Timema; species Timema podura. The sequence goes on along the minus strand of JAVRXN010000012.1, from coordinate 57,822,749 downwards.
CGAAACCAAAAAAGTTGTTTCCGCAATGCCGTCTGACTTTTTGTACCTTAGTTTGGGCTAGACCGAAACCATTCTACCGTTTGGGCTAAAACTTTGTATCTGGGGTTTAAATAAGACCCCCCCACCCCCGAGGGGTTTTTGAAATTTGATATCCAACTCTAAATTTAAGGCTAGTTTATTGAAAGGCAAAAAGAGAATAAATCCATTTTATCGAAATTCACTCTAATGATTTTGATTAAATTTGATATCTAAACACAGTTTATCATTATAAACAAGCTGGACATTTTCATTTTCTCATGAACATGACTTTGAGGGTACTTTACATAGGGGAGATTTTCAAATTTTCATCATTTCTCCGTAACTATTTGAGACTCGTAATAGCTTATCATTTTAAAGTTGTAGTACTATAAAATGTAAAAATCTTTTTTTATGAAACCAATAAGTTTTGAGCTATAAACAAATATATATATATACACTTTTTAATCAGGGGTGTAGTTGAGTGGGAACGCTGGTGAACGCCGTTCTGGCACTGCTTTTCTTGGTAAAATATTCAAAAAATTGTTTTAGTACAGTTTTTTACTTTGCAATTCCAAGCTAACTAATTGATTTTATATCTGTAATATACTCTATAGCAGGGATGTGTACAGGTTAAGTTGGTCAATCTGGACTGAATTGACTAGAGTAGTTATGGCAGGAAGTAATGGACAACATGGTCAGGTCTAAGACTTTATCTTTAGTCCTTGACTGGGCGTTGTAACGTGCGCGAGATATGTAGTTAGTATCCCCGATAAAATATGGGTATGTGTGAGGACATAACACTTTGGCGACGAGGTGATTGATACGTTAACCCATTATATAGTTACGCCACCGAAGAGTGCATAATGGCGGCGTTTTTATCAAGTTTCGCGGAATTCGATACTACCCAACCACACACGTGGACGAACTACGCAAAGAGGTTAGAACATTTTTTCATTGCTAATGACATCATCGACGGTAAGAAGAAACGGTCTATATTGTTTTGTGTGATCGGGGATAAAACATTTGATCGCTTAACTGCGTTAGTGACGCCAGAGGATCCCGATTCTAAATCATTTGGTGATTTAGTTAGTGTTTTAAGCGGCCATTTTGCGCCAAAACACAATGATATTGTTGAAACTTTCAATTTCAGTAAAAGGGATCAGCGACCCGGCGAGTCCATTGTGGAATATGTTGCCGTTTGGAAAGAGATGGCCAACCGTTGCAACTTTGGAACATTTACAAATCGGATGCTGTGTGATCGTTTAGTGCAGGGGGTCGCGGATGAGACAGTGCAGCGTGAAATGCTTTCTAAAAACGAAATGAAGTTAGATGAGGCAATTTCCATGGCAGTAAGTAGCGAAGCAGCGGCACAACATCAACGTGTGATGCGGCCAACTTCCGCAACACCGGTTGGGTACCAAGACCAAGAAGCAGGCCCAATGGAAGTACACAGACTATCTAGAAACCACCAAGCTCAACATAGAGGTGCCAATAAGCAGCAAAGATTTTCTCCAAACCAACAACAGGATCAACGGTGTTATCGTTGTGACAAAGCGCATCTAACCTCTGAATGTCCTTGGGCGAATGCGATATGTCGTTTTTGTAAGAAGTTGGGCCACATAGAGAGGGCATGTAGGTCGAAGAGACGAAATGACGTCAAACGAAGGGTGCAACACCCACAAACCAACCATCTAGCACCCATGGAACCTGCAAGATCAGAATTAGATATGGCATATCAGCTGTTTTCTATGGGATCTGAAACTAGAGACAACCCACCCTTCCACATAAATGTGATGTTGAATGGATCTAAACATCACATGGAGATCGATTCAGGAGCAGCCCTAACAGTTATCAGCTCAGTAACCTATGAAAAAATATGGACCTCTAAACCAAAACTTATGAGTTCCGATATTCTACTTTGCACCTGGGGAACAAAACAGCCTCTTTGTATCCTGGGTTGGTGTAATGTGGAGGCCACATACAATGGTCTGTCCGCTAATCTGCCCGTAACCGTGGTGGAAGGAAATGGGCCAAGCCTCCTCGGGAGAAATTGGTTCACTAAGTTGGGAATTAAAATGCAAGGAATTCACCATATCACTGATAGTAAGTTCTTGGAGACAGTACAGAGACTGTCAGCTTTCGAAGATAACAAACTAGGAGAATATGTTGGACCAACAGTTTCATTAAAAATGGACCCCTCAGTTCAACCTCAGTATCTACGGAGCCTTCCAATACCACTGGCACTGGCAGACGATGTCAATCAAGAGATTACAAGGTTAGTTGGTGAAGGGATATACAAACCAGTATCATTTTCAAAGTGGGCTACACCCCTAGTGATTGTGCCAAAGCGAGATGGATCTCTACGGTTGTGCGGGGACTACCGGAGTACAGTTAATAAAGCTCTATGCCCTGACAAATACCCTTTACCAACTGCAACTGAAGCTTTTGCATGCCTAACAGGTGGAACCATATTTTCTAAGCTTGACCTTGCACATGCTTATGCCCAAGTTAAAGTGGATGAAGAATCTTCTAAAATATTGACGGTTAATACGCCAAAAGGCTTGATGCAGGTGACAAGAATGCCTTTTGGAATTAGTGCAGCACCGGGGATTTTCCAGAGGCTTATTGAAGGTCTATTGGCAGGTATACTAGGTACAGCGGTACTCCTGGATGACATACTTATATCGGGCAAAGATAGAGAACAACATGATTCCAGAGTACAGGAAGTACTACAAAGATTGAGTGATGCAGGGTTGCGGTTAAGGAAGGACAAGTGCAGGTTTGGAGTTCCAGCGGTGTCAATTTTAGGGTTTCAGATAGACGCACAAGGCATTCACCCCCTACAAGACAAGGTTGAAGCCATACACAAAGCTCCAGCACCTAAGAACAAAACAGAACTTCAAGCTTTCTTAGGACTTCTCAATTTTTATGAGAGATTCTTAATGGACAAAGCTACTGTTTTGGAACCCCTACACCGTATTCTAGATAAGGATACACCATGGCAGTGGACTCAAAACCAAGGGAATGCATTCAATAAAGCAAAAGTCATGTTAACATCAGACTTAGTTCTAACGCATTATGATAGAAGTAGATCCTTGATACTATCGTGTGATGCATCTCCTTACGGGGTTGGAGCGGTCCTCTCCCATATTATGGACAATGGGATGGAAGCTCCGGTAGCGTTTGGATCAAGAACACTGTCACAAGCTGAGCGTAACTACGCACAAATCAATAAAGAAGCTTTGGCGGTTATATTTGGTGTCAACAAGTTCCAGCAGTTTCTCTTGGGCCGATCTTTCACAATAGTCACAGATCACAAGCCACTTCCAGGATTATTTCATCCTACCCGCCAGACGCCAAGTGTTATGACACCGCAGATGTTTCGGTGGAGCTTAATGCTTGGAGGTTATGCTTATAACATTATTTACAGACCAGCGAAACACCATGGATATGCAGATGGGCTTAGCAGACTCCCAATGAACACTTCAGAAACTGTGAATATAGAACCCAGGGGCATTTTTATGCTAGACATGGAAGACCCGCCTATTTCAGTGATTGAAATTGCCAGGGAAACAATAAAAGATACTGTGCTGTGTAAGGTTAAAGAGTGGGTTTTACAGGGTTGGCCCGAAGAAGAGGTGGGGGAGAAATTCAAGCCCTACACCGCACGACGCTCTGAAATATCTTTGTCACAAGATTGCTTACTTTGGGGTAGCAGAGTGATATTGCCAAATAAACTTCACAAAAGGTTTCTCCTCTTGCTTCATGCTACACATCAAGAGGTGGTGCAATCAAAAGCAGTAGCTCGCACCTATACATGGTGGCCTAAAATGGACGCAACCATAGAGGAAGTAGTGGGAACTTGCCAAACCTGTCAAGAAAGCCGGAACAATCCCCCACAGGCCCCAGTACAGTCATGGACAGCACCAACAAGCCCGTGGATTCGTCTACACATTGACATGGCAGGGCTGATACAAGGACAAAACTTTTTAATACTTGTGGATGCGCATTCTAAATGGCCTGAGGTCAGACAGATGAAGTCTACAACATCAACGAGCATAATAATGGAACTAAGAGACATTTTTGCTACACATGGGCTTCCATCAGTCCTAGTAAGCGACAATGGCCGTAATTTTGTGTCTGAGGAGTTTGAACGGTTTTTTAGGCTCAATGGAATTAAGCATTTAACAACAGCACCATATCACCCTGCAAGCAATGGGCAAGCAGAACGTATGGTTCAAACAGTTAAGAAACAGTTGGGAAGAACGACAAGCGACTGGCATACTAGGCTCGCAAGAATCCTCCTCATGCTTCGAACTACCCCCACTGGAACTACAGGCCAAAGTCCAGCTCAGCTACTAATGCATCGACAACTCTGAACACGTTTGGATGTGCTACATCCAGATAGACAGACAACAGGCTTGTTACACCGTCTCCGTGCCTTCTACTTAACGACCACAATTAAATAAAAGGGAGATGGTGATGCTACATAAAGGAAAATATAAGCAGAATTAAAAATATAACAATAATATGGTTTATTCAATATAAACGTAGATAAAGCAAAGTACAGTGGTCTCATTATATCATTCTGAATAATGCTGAAAATAATAACGTGAAGCGCAGCATGTAAACATTCCATGTTTACATTTATTACAGGTCGTCTTTAAGAGACACAAAATTACGTAGATTTTAACATCAATAGAGAAGTTAAACTACCAAAAGTGAAGTGAAGTAAGATATCTACAAAATGAAACAACATTAAATATTCTTGCCTGATGGGCTCCTCAAACAATTACAAGTTACAATACGAAAATTTACAATTACATAAAACATAACGCGAGAGTTTGACTTCCAGACTCAAGTCAAAATCTCCCGGGACTAACTATATCTTAGAAAAAACTAAAGATTGAAATTTAGAACAAAATTAAATTATATAAAAAAAATAACAAGAATGATTTTATTTCTACAGTCGCGTGAAATAGCAAAATACAAAAGTCCACACATTTTAACAATTTACATTTAAATTCACTCAATACAAAATTACCAATGGTGGATTTCAAACCAAACTAATAAACTAACAAACTAACCAACCGCGCCTAAGTGGCGGCATATAAGTTACATTTAAGCGACTGAGATAATAAAGCAAAAAGTTAAATAATAAGCAAAACACAAGATAAAGATTTTAACACGAAAATATTATAAGTTGAAAATGAATAGAGTTCTTTATAAGTAACAGCCATAGTTACGTTCCAATTTATGATGTATGAATGTTTATCCGATCATTGTCCAGGTCGACGACAATGATCCGTCCTCGTTCGTAGATTTTAGATAGTCAACATTTTTAGACAATGTCAGCCTGTTTTATAGTGATTTTCGTTGCACGGAAAGAGGGGAGGTAATTTCTAGCACGCAGTTGCTAGCTGTCATCGGTCACGTAGGCACTTTGTAGGGTTGTTCCATCGGAAAATTAGAACAAGTCGGCGATCATTGGATGTTTGTGTTGTTTGGGGAAGTTCATCTGACATCCGTCAGAGGGCGGGTGGATTGTTGTCTTCTAGCGTTCTCCATGTTGTCATTCCTTAGATTCAATCTGACTAGACGGAGAATGACCACGCGTTGATTGTAGACTTTCGTTAGCTCGGCCCCATTCTTCACATTGGCTGCACGGTGAAGTTCAGCTTTGATGGCGGCTAGTGATAGAAGATTTCAAAGGTAAGTTCCTGAACAAATAGGAGTGTAATATTACAGAAGATTGTACTGTATGAAATATACTGTGTCGTATTATCTTTCCGTATTAGCCTACAGGGACTACAACAGAGAATAGTACCATTGTAGGAATTCTATTTAGGTCGGAATTATTGAGCGGGTGGTATGAATTCTTGATAGTTACGTATCAACATTATAACGGGATGGATCCAATTGTAACTAACTGTAAGTTAACGTTACAGGCTTTGCGGCACTACCTCAAGATAGGGGGAATATGAGAGTCTTCACAAAAGGAGCAGCAGTCTGGGCAAGGCAGTATGGAGTACAGAGGCCTAAATGGATGCCAGCAGTGGTCACTGACGTGCTAGGAAGGAATATGTACCGTGTCAGTTTTAAGGAGGGACTTGGACAAACAAGACACATAGACCAACTTCGGAAACGCTATGAAAGAACGCCTCAACCAGAGGATGCCTCGGAAAGGCCACCTTCGCAAGTTGAGCCGGCAAGATACCCAGATAAAGACCTTGTGACACATCATAGAGCAAGACCACTTCAACAACCACTACCAACTCCGGCAAGAGAAGATCACGAGCAACAACCAGTAGAAAACCCACAACCACGGGAACAGCAACCAGCAGCACTGATAGACAACACAGGTCAACAGCCAGAAGCGCTGATAGACAACACAGGTCAACAGCCAGCAGCATGGGTGGACAACACAGGTCAACAGCCGGCAACACCAGAATCATGGCCTCTTCTGAGGTCACGGAGACAGTTGCGTACTCCTGTGTACTTGAGAGATTATGTGTAGATATCTAGCAGTAATATACTCTATAGCAGGGATGTGTACAGGTTAAGTTGGTCAATCTGGACTGAATTGACTAGAGTAGTTATGGCAGGAAGTAATGGACAACATGGTCAGGTCTAAGACTTTATCTTTAGTCCTTGACTGGGCGTTGTAACGTGCGCGAGATATGTAGTTAGTATCCCCGATAAAATATGTGTATGTGTGAGGACATAACAATACCACTATTATGTTAAAACTTTTTTCATACTATTAATCAATGAATTTTGATGAAATGAACACTGCTCTATGCGAATTCCTGGAATTTTAGGGAAAGTGCGTTAAGTAAGTTTCTGCCTTAGTAATCATTAAAAGATGCTCCAAATAGCTTTTAGAGACACTTATGTTTGTGCAAGCCTTTCGTCTACGGCGGTTGGGGGTCCCAAAACCCCACTTCAACTTTGGGGTTGCTACGACCTTGCGTTTCGTCACTGCGAAATTTACGACTACACCACTGTTTTTAATACAGGTTTTTGAAAATAAATTTGATTCTTATGCTCTTTGGTTGACAAAGATGTTTTTCTTTTTCTCATTTTTTCTGTAACAGTGTTCCTTGTTCCTAATGCCATAGTGTCAGGGGCGGCCTGAGGTAAATTTCGCGCCCGGGCGGTATTGCTTTTTGGCGCCTCTCTACGCAACCGTGGATAATATAGTCCATTCACCATAGGAGTGTAGGTAACTAACAGCTAGCAAAAGTTAGCAGATCAAATCTCATATATCCATTTGCCAAACCATATTATCTGCAATGACCATAATACTATGTTGATTTATTGTCACTTTTGGCAGTCAAAACTTTCACAAAAACAATTTTATTTTTAATTTGGTTTTTCTTTTGGCAGTTCTTAAATCTTCTGCTAGCTGCCAGCTACCACATTTCTCATGGTGATTGTACTCTCGGAAAATATGAAAATAATCCCCAAACCCAACAACTGCAAACCTAATGTAGCCTGGGCGTCATATGGAAATAATCCCCAAACCCAACCACTCCAAACCTAACGTAGCCTGGGCGTGATAGGAAAATAATCCCCAAACCTAACGTAGCCTGGGCGTGATAGGAAAATAATCCCCAAACCTAACGTAGCCTGGGCGTGATAAGAAAATAATCCCCAAACCTAACGTAGCCTGGGTGTGATAGGAAAATAATCCCCAAACCTAACGTAGCCTGGGCGTGATAAGAAAATAATTGAAGGGGAAACTCCACAAATGTTAAACATACGTTAAACGTTTCACTTCGAGATTGTACAAAAACTGTTAGGATTACAAATAAAACTATAAGAACCTGTTTTGTAGACAATGTCATCCTCTATTTTTTTTATTATAAGTTTAACAAACACTTTGACATTATGAATGGTTTACGTTATTTGCAACAAAAAAAAAAGTTTTAGAGCGTCATTATTTCAAGCTGGAAAATGTAAAATATTATTATTATTATTATTATTAGCACCGCGTCTTACTACCGTTCGGTTATACGCACTTACGCTAATGTGCAATGGTAGGGTGATTGTGAGATGAAATGTAGGACCTACAGTTTAACGTGGAATCCGAACACGTGGAGGCCTGACATTCCTCACATTCACAGTTTGATTAATACACGTCTTGTCAGAGGTGAAGGAAGGGTTTGCAATCAGATAAATCTGTGCCGGGACCGAGGATTGAACCCCGGACCCCCAGCACAGAAGTCTGACACCTTACCCCTAGACCACCAGGTCACCAAAATGTAAAATAACTTTTAAGAGTGGCACTATATTCTATTTTACTCACCACAAAATTAAACTAATGTGTAAAATTTCATGTTAGTATAAAAAAATTGAACGTTTGTTAAGCTTAGCAACTCCACTATCACGCCCTGTCTACGATAGGTTTGGAGTTGTTAGGTTTGGGGACTATTTTCATATCACGCCCAGGCTATGTTAGGTTAGAAGTTATATGTTTGGGGATTATTTTCATATCACGCCCAGGCTACGTTAGGTTAGAAGTTGTTAGGTTTGGGGATTATTTTCATATCACGCTCAGGCTACGTTAGGTTAGAAGTTGTTAGGTTTGGGGATTATTTTCATATCACGCTCAGGCTACGTTAAGTTCAAAGTTGTTAGGTTTGGGGATTATTTTTCATACCCCGCCCAGGTTATGTTAGGTTTGAGGATTATTTTCATTTCACGCCCAGGCTACGTTTGGTCATGTCTTGCTATGTTTGGCACCCGGGCAGCCGCCCGGTTCGCACGGGCCTTGAGCCACCCCTACATAGAGTAACAGTGTATATTATTTCATTTCACAAATCCTAACGAGTTTTTAGTAAATGTCTTTTTCAAGATAAAAGCGAGATAAAATCTGTGTGGTGCACCGTACCATTTATTTTTTATTACTAAAATACAAAATTACTTTTACCTCTATGTGAGTAGGTTTGTGGACCTATAATTTCCAAGACATTTTTATTTGTATAATAATAATATTATTATTATTGGATTTACCTACCTTCGGCACAACTAGAGGTCATATAACATCATTAAAATCATTCTACTCATGTTATGTGTACAACAAAATCAATTAATTTCTTAACCCCTTTTTTTAACAACCTGCATATACAATGTGCTATGTTTTCTCCCACCACCTCTGTATTACCATGCTATGTTTTTCTCCCACCACTCTGTATTACCACGCTATGTTTTCTCCCACCACCTCTGTGTTACCATGCTAAGTTTTCTCCCACCACCCTCGTATTACCATGCTATGTTTTCTCCCACCACCCTCGTATTACCACGATATGTCTCAACTCACTGTGCTATTTGCAATCAAATTAAAGGATAAGCCGCATTGGTGGCCACATGGTCTAAGGCGCTATTCTCACAATAGACTATACTGCCGAAGACAGGAGATCACGGTTCCTAAATGGGTGTCCACTTTCCCTCCATGCAAGTACAGATACATTTCCTCTAAATTCGACCTTCATCCCTAACTTAATAACGTAACTAGTACATATGTGCATAAACTGAACAGTTAGTAAGACACGGTGCTAAAAAATAGAAAGATACTTAATTTTTTTTTAAATAAACAAAGCTACCGTAATATTCCGGTTAGGAGAATCTATTCGAGTCTCATAAAAGCTACTCGATCTACTTTCGTGTATTCATACATCAAGTCATGTGATGTGCAGCTGTCACTTTTGATAGATATTATCAGTACCTATGAAATAATAATAATTATTATTATTTTATGCTACCATTATCATTGGCAGCAAAAAATGTTTGTACTGTCAAGAAGTTTCTTTCTCCCAAAATCCTTTTGTATTTGAGAAAATATCTTAACACAGTCCAATTCCCATAGAAAAGGTCTTTTAGGAAACAGGAACATATTTTTAACATCCAAAATGATAACATTTTCCTAGTCCTATATTATTAATGTGTTATGTTAAAGGTATTGGTCATCCATATCAAAAATTAAATTTCCAGATCACATGATCTTGTAAGGGGAAAATAAGGGACTACCTGTTGTTGGTTATCTCAACATGACTACCACGGGTACGGGAGGTTTAGTTCAAGGAGACCAGGATGACAGAGTGAAGGTCGCACAGTTTAGCTGGCAGCGGTCACTAGGAAGACACCACTACTTTTTGTTACCTTGGTCAGTCTAGAGGTGGGGAATGGGGGGGAAGGGAGGGTTATTACTGTAGGATCAATCAACAATAAGAAGAGAACAAAATGTTTTGAGTGATCTTTAAAAAAAAGTGTTTATGCAGATTGTACAGAAGGTTCAAATACTGATCTTTAGTAACTATATCAATATTATAGTAAGATCTACTGATAAGTAGTTAGTAGCTGTAGGCTATAAAATGTATTTAAAGACAATTTTCTTACAAATAGACTTATATAACAGCTAGAAAAGTTATTAGATCTACTTTCATGTATTCATACATCAAGTCATGTGATAGATATTATCAATATATATAAAATAACAATTATAATAATAAAGTCCACTTTGGTGGCCGCACGGTCTGACACGCTACTCTCGCAGTTGTCTAGATTGCCAATAACAGGGAGATCAAGGTTCAAATCTCAGTCGTACCGAGTGTGGTTTTTCCAAAATGGTTTTCCCCTCTCCCTCCACGCAAATGCGGAACCACTTCATTTAACATGCCTAATCTCTAAAACCATTGGCATAATTAGTATATAAACATATAAACTGAACAGGTATAAAGATGCCGTGATGATTATGATAACAGTATTATTTATTTACTTATTTAGCACCGCGTCTTACTACCTGTTCGGGTTATATGCTTAAGAACTAATTATGATAATGGGTTAGGAACTGAGAAAGTTGAATTTGGAGGAAGTGAACCCGCATTTGTGTGGAGGGAGATTAGAAAAACCACTCCCAGTTCACCTGACAGAGATTCAAACCTTGATCTCCCCGTCCTTGGCAGCCTAGCTCAACACGAAACTAGCATGTTAGCTAACTATGCCATCGAGGCAGGTAATATAATAGTTAAATATAATTAATTGTGACCACATAAAAAAGTTTGTTCCTTCTTAAAGGTGCTCCTAATGTCCATTTGTAAGAAAATGTAGGCATGTAATTATATATTAAATAATGTCTAGTTGATCAAATAATCAACAGTTGAATCAACCAAAATATAAAAAGTGGCAGCTTAGAACAATTATTATTCTGTGAAACAGGTTCACCGGGACAAGACAGGGCCCAGTTATGGTAGGACCCAAGTTGAAGGACAACCAGTTTGCAAATCGCCTACAGTCAGCTCCAAAAACATCAGCGCAAAGAAACAAAACATGGAACTCAATGAACTCTGGTGGTTTGTTGAAGGTCACGAGGTTAAAACCTGAGCTGAGAGCTACACTACAATTTTCATTAGAAGGCTCTTTTAGAATATTCAAACATATTTTTCATGCTGCAAAATTTTAGTCGTTAGTAGTGATCAGAAGTCCTGGGTTCAATTCCCAGATTTTTAAGATTTTTTAGTGAAGTAGTGGGTCTGAAACAAGGTCAAGCTCAACTTCGAGAGGTCAAATGAGGAGCTCCGGTCTAGAAAACTGAGATTAGAGACCGGAGTGTTCTTTGTCCTGAACATACATCCCTCTATCCACAAATGTTGGCACTATCATCGCTAACAGCGGTGACCTCTGTCGGTATAGCTCGCTTATGCCATTGAGTTGTTTTAATATAACAATTAGGCCTAACTAGAGTTGGGTCGAATCCACTATTTTACAAATCCACATCTCAAATTTACCTTTGAATCCCGAATCCAAATCTTGGAAAAAATTATGAACATAAGGAAATAAAAATAGAATAATATAAAATACAAATAGTAACTAAATGTTAACAATCTTTCTTATAATCCATTCATTATAACATTCAGTTAAGTGATAAATTACTGGTCTGGGGTCTGGTTAAGTTCATCTTATATTATTATATAATTGGTTCTGAACCACCAATAGGCAATATTGGAGCGCTGAAACAAATATCACTTAAAAAATTTAAAAAAAAAACTCTTAAGGGTTTGAGTCTCATCCAAAATTTTCTCAAATCCTCGAATCTTGTATATCCTTAAGGATTTGAAGGATTCAGGGTCCCATCCCTATAATTAACATTATAATTACTATTATTAGTGTAGGCAATGGATACTGGATTTTCAATATATTAATTTGCAGTATTTCTCTGTTGAGACAATCCCGCCTGTCCTCGCCTTTGGAAGAAGGGCGGTAGCCCTATTCATTGATTTTTAGAGGGAGCACCATGTCACAACTTAGTCACATTTATAAGTTGTGTCACAAATTGATATTGATATGTTCATAAGGATTATATTTTATAACTAATTTTAAAATTCCAAACACTAAACTACACATAAAACTGCTTCCACAAATAAAGTTGAACAATACATTATATTAAATGTATTATTTAATAAAACATTTCTCATAAAAAACACTATATATATATTTATTTTTTTACAAATACACATTAGCCATTATTGTTCACATGATAAGTCCACCCGGTAATAAATATAGTTTGATGGCCGGGGTTCTGTCGTGGACGATCCGTCCAACGGATCAAAGTCTATGACCAGAACAAGATGCTTCCCGCCATTATGACGCAACAAAACGCAACATAAGGACTCTTCCTTTCTCCGATCCGGGCACATTTCCAAAACGTTCCTATTAATCTGAAATACAATAAACATTGAGAGATGGTCAAGTTCAAGATTGCAATTACAGAAATGAGGTATAACATCACTCACTACACATGCTATCAACAAAATAATTATTTAGGGCATCTTAAAAATGTTTTTGCTCTCAATATTAACAAAATATAATTTTATTGTTTAAATTTCACTAACTTAAAACCCTCAATCTGGCTTTAGCTTAATCTTAACAGGGGATACTTTTTTTTTTTTTTTTTACTTCATAGGCTAGTAGGCTATATTATATTAAACAAAGACTAAAGAAAGCAAGACATCTTCATTAACTTATATATAAAAAAAAGAAACGAGCATCTGAAGTTCACTAAAGATTCTTCAAAACTTGTCCTGTTGTCCACCTTCAGGTATTACTTGCTCAACCGATAAAGGAACATTCGGTTCATTTACGGTTTAATTCAATCTTAAATCATATTACAATTTTGTGAGTAACATTCGGTATCTAATACAACAAATACATAAATTTTCTCTGCTGGATGTACAATAGTATTTGATTTTATTTATTTTTTAATTTTCTTTTAGATGTTATTTTTGTTAATCCAGATTTTCGGTTATTCATACTTTCCCCTCCATCGGTCTATTTAATCTGGATTATGGAAGTTTGACTGTATTTTATTGAAAAATAGGGCTAACTCACTTTCCTGTAGGTTACATTTTGATTACCGGTAGTACTCCATGATGAGTATTGTGAGAACATTTCGTACTACGACTATCACCTACTATGTACAGTAAGTACCGGTATGTTATATCACTTTGAACAACATAGATTTAAAAGTGTAATGATCACACAACCAAATGTTTTTATCATTTTCTTTAAATTTAAAAATGACACCTGGACACGTGAATTGAACCCGGGGACCTTTGGATTATAAAGCCAATGATCTAACCAGAGCTATTCAGGAGTCGTTCCGTGCCCAGAATATGCCAAAAGTCCCGGGTTTGATTCCCAAGTCCAGTTTGTCATTTTTTTTCAAGTCAAATAATATGATATTTAGATGCGGTTACAACTGTAACAAACAGATATATTAGTTTAGCTATTTAATCCACGATAAAAGTTTATATAACGCTTCATCCCCAAATAGCTGACAAAAGAGTGAAACAGTAAAGAAAATTCAGGAGTGCCAACCACAAACATGTTGAATCTATACCTTCATTACTAACATAATATAAGTAAAATGGTTGGTACACATGAATCAGGGCTATCATAACTCTTTTCAGTCCACCCTGTGGGTGCCAAGATGTAAAACTAGACTTTATTAGTACATACCCTACTTTATTCCTGTCCAGTAGACTTGGGAATATCGACCGTATGTATGCACATGTACATATGAGTAGTAGGATCACGGTCAACAAACTTTGGAAATTGAATAATGCAGACTGAAACCAAAATTCAAAACATAAAAGTACTAAGGCCTATATAGCACATATAGTATAGTATACCTCAGTTTTAGCTTATGTGGTGCTGACTGACAGCTCACAGCTGACTTCTGACGGCTCTGAAAAGCTACCAGACCAAATTATGTATCCCTACGCCGAACCATATGATCTGCAAAAAACATGTCTTTAGCAGCTGTCACTTCTGACAGTCAAAATTTAAGTATATACCTAAATGTTGACTGTCGGAAGTCAGCTGTGAACTGTCAGTCAGCACCACATAAGCTAAAACTGAGGTATAGTAGATATAGTAGGTAGGCTACAGTAGTAATGTAGTTTTAACAAACTAATTTTAGTTATTAATTTACAACAAACAGTACAATTTTAATGAGGGCATTTTAGAAAATACAAACTTTTCCCCCAATCCATTGATAAGACTACAACATTATTGTTGTTATTTTGTAATCAATGATAATATCTATCAAAAGTGACAACTGCTACATGACCTGACGTATGAAAGTATTAAAACTAATTCTAGTAGCTTTGCTAGCCATAGGATTAGGTTCTTCCTATGAAAATTGAACTGTAGGTAACATTTCCATACTTGATTCCAAGGATAGCAAGTGGGGGTGTATTGGCCTACACATCATCTGAAGAGTGAGATGCAGATGACGCTTGAATACGTGATTTGAGCACACACATGGAAATTAAGAAAATATATTGGAAAGATCGGTGGAGGGGTTTAAGAGGAAGCTATAAGATAGTAAAAGAAGGGAAATCGCCAATTTAACTAAAACAAATTGCAAGAATTTTAAATGTTGACACATTTCAGAAGCATGTCACAGAAGCGTATAATAAACACTTGGATCTCACCATTTCCCTAAAACGAATATTTTTTTATAAAAAATAATATACTACTCCTTTCTCGCAAACCAATTTTTTTTAATAAAAAAATATAAAACTCCTTTTTAAGAGTTACATATGAGAAGTTTTAAAACATGCCATAACATAAGTACATTTTCATAATCACAGATTAAGTTAACATCATAAACGTAACAAAGAAAGTAAATATATCCACTTCAGTCTTCAATCATATATTGTGACCAACACTATAAGAAAAAAAGGTTACCAATTATATGTAGTTACCGACATTAAGTAATTTTCTTTAACCATAACTAGTTCAAGATACACCTATCAAAGTAAAATGAGCAACGCATTATAATACAGCATGATCTATGTTTTTAATGATGTGTAGTATATTTTTTTATATTTAAAAGAAACCATAATTTTAAAAATCAAATTTAGTTCTAACTTTGATAAATTAGTAATTGACACATTTAAATGTCCAACTAATAATTTAACATAGCGAAAGGATTTGCATAGTCTTTTTATCCGAGTTTCTGTGGCTATAGAGTATGAATAAAAATTTTAATTTTGTTTGCGTAACATCAATCGGTTTGAAGTCCTCAAAGTTTTGGATCCTATTGAAGTAAACGTTTTCTAGCACGATTAAATGACACAGATGATTCCTAAGGCTCCCGCAATTAGAACCTAACCAACTAAATAATCAGTCATATGACTGTGAGAGCCAGTTTCTATATATTGAGTGACGAATGATTTTGTAATTAAATCTATATTAAATCGCCAGAGAACGGTAGCTCCCGGTTAGTTTTATCTTGTAAAATATAATGGACTATTAAAATAGTTGTTAATGTATTCTACCTGTATGTTTGTTTATGTATTCCATATTTAAATAATAAATTATATACAGAATATTATATCAATTGCATAATCTAAGTATTTGTAACATTCAAGAAGGGAGGAGGAGAAGATGTCGACTACTAACAAAGTTGTTACACAACTTAGTGTTTTCAATGGAAAATTATGATTTGAAAACAGATGATGCAAGGGGTCAAAATTATTTATTTATTTTAGGCCTATATTAAATGTAATAGCTAGACTAAAAAATGAAAGTATTTAAGTACTTTAAATATGGCTTAGCCTTAAGATATAGGAATAAAATAAAGACATACACGTATTAGTACATTACTATACAAACCATTTAAATTCTTAAACACAATTTATTTTTCTCTAATGTAATTACTTTTGACTCCAAATATTACACGAATGTCATCATAGCTATCTATCTATCAATTAATTTATGAACTGCTTTATTGAGATTTTAATAAGTATATCTTACAGTCTCTATGTTATCGTTCGATATCTTTTTTAGCTTTGAACTTTCTTCCATCTCAATGTTTCATACATTAGCGTCATTATTCCAAAATGGCAGAAGGACAGGAAACACCTAAGAAAATAATTACTTTAACCGTTAAAACACCGAAAGAAAAACAAACTGTTGAAGTTGAAGAAGATGCTTCTATTAAAGATGTATGTATTGCCACAGTAATACTTATTTTTAAGTTAATCCATTAACAGTTAGAGGACCTATCTAATAAACCTATTTGCTTGATGACGAAGCCACTTTTAGCATAAAGTTCTAGAATTAGTCCCTTATTTAATCTTTAATTGTCTCAAATATTTTCTTATTTAGTTTAAGGATTTGGTCGCTAAGAAGTTTAGTGCAGAGGTTGACCAATTATGCTTAATATTTGCTGGGAAGATAATGAAAGATCATGAGAATCTTCAAAATCATAATATTAAAGATGGGTTGACAGTGCATCTTGTGATTAAGACCACTACACGTTCGAGTGACAATACCAGTGCAAACCAACCAAGACCGCCCGGTAAGTAATTATAGTATTTTTAAACTTAAATCTACAAACATTTTAAAGATAAAAATATAGTCCAGCCAAACTTTTAAATTTATGACAACTTTCCTTTTGTTAATGAATTTAACTTGTGTAGTGAAAACTTTGATATGGTTTGGGGTATGAAACACACTGCTTCTGTACCTATGGGGGTCAAGGAGGTCTTAGCCGTTCCATTTTAAGCCATTTCTTTCTTAAAACATTAAAAATATTTAAATCATCCTTACATTATTCCAAACATAAAACACGTAGAATCAATTTGAACAAAAAAAAAAGACCATAAAAAACTTTTAAATCATATAAGAAAAAGTTCCACTAACCTAAGTGATGGATATATTTTGACCGTTCTAGAACTGTTTGAACACATACACTAAATCCCGGACATATATTTTACTGTCTTTACGAACGCGTAAAAACTGTTTATGACAACCACAATTAACTTTACGTCATAGTAAATCTAACTTCAAACGATTTAACTTGTAGGTGATCACAAGTATCTATAACGACCAAATTATAGAACAAGTAAAACAAAATATTGATGATGTCATTGAAGTAACACAGCTAGTTTATATTATTATGACACTTATCCAACACAGCTTAACCTAACCTTTCATGTGTAAATAAATTAAATTTATAATTATAGATAAAATAAACAATTTAATATAATAATTAAACTTGAATGATGCTTATCATACAATGACGTCATAGCCATTTTAGTGTGCACTGCGCAATATCACAAGTGTAATGCAAAGCATCATCCATCCAGTGCGCAGAATCAAAGGAAAGTCATACGTCATCGTCAATATTTACATTCCAAAAGTGATTTGGGCGATGTGTTGTCGAGTTTTATTTAAATATATAGTATTTAATAAAATTGTAAAAAAAATTCTAAATCTTGGTGTTATTCAATTCTATGTATTATATAGTGTACATAATAAAGTGAATAAAATATCAACACATGAGTTTAGTGAAAAATATCCAAATGTGGCAACTTTAAGGCCTACTAGACTCTCTATGGGCTTGAAACTGTGGATATTAGGGTTTTATCTAAATCAAGTTGGGTTCAGAAATACATAATATATCATTAATTTAATATCTAGCGTACATTAGGTCTACATGGTTCTGGTTTTATGCCTATTTACTGGTCTCAATTTTTGACATAACTTAAGGAACGATGTGTAGGTCTAAATACCTTCTCATATTCTCTCTGTATTTCACTAAAGATACAAAACATTAAACACCTAGAGATGTCATGATGCCTTCTCTACTTGATTCCGATTATTAAGTTCAACTGCAATTTTTTTATTCTCAATTTCTCTTCTTGAATATTTCCTATTTTATTATTTTTCCCAGCATCCAACCTCATTTAAAACATATTTATTCATTTCCATAGAATTACAAAGTATTTAAGCATATTTTACAAGATTAATAAAACAATTAGGAATTATAATACATGTATTTTTACCTTCAAGTAAAGCCTCATCGAGTCAAATAATTTTAATAAAGGTATACCAGTTAAAAATAATTGTATATAATAGGGTTTTTAACTGAACCAAAATATATTACAAATAACCACAAATAAACCAATATCGGAGATCGATTACTACTTGTTCTAAATTTTGCCATTTTATTAGTTCCCAGTACTTTCATTGAGAGCTGAGAATCGAATTATAGAGAATCGTAATATTAAGATTGATTCTTGATTTTTTCAATACTAGTAAGAATCAGGTATCGGACAGTCGAGTTTGACGTTCTATTAAAAACTTAATACTATCACTTATACATTAGGCCTACTCACAAGCAAAATGGCGAATCCATTGATACAATAATTATATTTATTTGAAATTATTTTATTTTTTCAACATTTAGACAACTCAATAAAACTCGAGTCCAAATATAAACATAGTAGACTGACACAATATGACGTCATCTTTATACTACGAAAATCAAGTGGTTTAAATTTTGTGAATATGTTATTGTGATTCTCATTTATTAGCGAATGAAACTGTAGAAAGGTTAGAAAGAAACCTTTAATATATTACCCGGTTCAACCAGTGGCTGAATGGTCTAAGGTGTCGCTCTTGTGTTACTTTGGCGTGCTGAAGACGAGCAAATCGGGGGTTCAAATCCTGGTTGGGTCTTTTGGGGGTAGTTTTTCCCAAAATGGTTTCCCACTCCTCCTCTACGCAAATGCGGGTAGATAACCTCTAAAATGCTTCCTGGCTCATCTCAAGTTGACATTCAGTGGCTGTTTCCCTCGTACATATACAATATTACATTTTCAGTTCCAGAGATTATTTCAGTTTGGTTCTAATTTAGGCTTGTGTGAAATCGCTAGTGGATGTACAACAGTGTTTTCGATCGGTTTCATAAAGATTAGTTAGGCCTAGAACCTTCTCCAAGATATTCGTCTGTTTTGAAAGAGAGTGAAGTGTTGTCGTTGCAGAAGATTAACGCGCATTAATCACCTCTGTATACTGAAATCTTCAATCATGCAACTTTACAGATTTTTCAAAGATAGGCCTATTTGTTTCAAGGTCATGTAGGTGAGTTTGGTTTTGAATTGTTAATGATAACAAAGATTTTTATTTTATTTAATATCATTGAATTCCTTGCATTTTTGTGAGTGTAATACAATCATAAATTTTGTGATTTTCAGGTATTTTAGAAAGAAAAATTTGTCTAAAAGGTGCGGTAATTGGGTTTTCCCCCCCAACTTATATTCTAAGTGTAAACATTATTTAATATAGACCTTATATAACAGTTTTCTATTGTAAATTCTTAATCAGGACATAGTTGGTAGCTGTTAATGTTGACTAAACTTTATTTCTATACTAGAGTTATCAACTTTTTTGAAAGAAAGATGTTGTCAGACATTAACTAACATTAACAGACATTAACCCGAGCACAGGGATGATTCTATAAATAATAGGTAACTAGAATATATCATGCTGTCTGCGAGGACTAAGCTAGACGGATATACCGGTGTATGTATATAGTTACATAATACGTTCTTATTTTATAATAATTTACAGAAATATGTATAATAGCCTTTTAGCTCAGTTGATAGTGTGTCTGTCTACTGAGCCAAGGGTCCTGGGTTCAGTCCTTGGGATGGCCAAAAAATGTATCATTGGTGAAATGTGGGTTTACCCTTTAACAATGGTGAATTAATGGCCGGGGACTGGATGTTGTGCTTGTCCTAATATTATGTTAGATTATAAACCATATGACGGTACGACAGACCTAGCCAGCCGGTAGTATAAAATATATGACATGAATAAAAAAATACCACAGGCTGGAGATAGTAATGGGTGTTTAAAAAACAAGTATATTAGCCTACATGTACTCATAAAAGTAGTATATGGTCTCTTTGGCTTCATCTCGTCTTGCAAAGAGGTTCATGAGTTGCTTGATGGTTCTATGCTTGCGAAATCTTGTGCACAAGGTCTATCATTGGACAACAACCTGCCTCAAAAGTTGTCGAGCATGCAGGGTAGAGGGGTTGGTGGACGGAACGGAACAAACTCAACGTGGTGTCATTTTATTTCATATTTCAAACTACAGACTAATCCTAAATATAAGGATATAAACCATTGCTTGACCCTATTAAATAATATTTTTAAAGTTCAAATTCTGGGTACAACATGTTATAATTTTTTGTACCCATTTGTCAGCCGATGTCGGAGCAACTCCATTTGGTCTTGGGTCTCTCGGAGGCTTGGGTGGCCTTGATGCCCTAGGGATGGGCTCGGCCAACTTCATGGAACTACAACAACGTATGCAGCATGAGATATTGGGCAACCCTGATATGATGCGCCAGATCTTGGACAACCCCTTGGTTCAACGGCTCATGAACGACCCCGACAATATGCGCCAGCTCATCACCTCCAACCCACAGATGCAAGAGTTGATGGAAGTATGTAATTAGTAACTTCAATATACAAACAGTAAAAACCCTTTTAGACTGAACCCCAAAATTTCTGATAATCTGAAGACATTTTATGGAAAACGGGGGGAAAAAATTAAAGTCAAATGAAATATATTTTATTGGTTAGAAAGCTCAAAGTTAAAAGAGAATTGTAACAAACAGTGATGTCTGATAATAAAGTTGTAGTCAACACGATGTGTTTTCCTGTAACTAACAATAATTACAGTACATATCACGTGATAAATTAATGAACATTTGATTAAACTCATTCAATTGTAATTTAGAATTTGTGAAAATACTGTATCCCTGTCTTCTCCCGGTTTATCCGAACAAGCTTCTGTCCCTAATTAGTTTGTATTAACGAGGTTCTAGTGCAGGTATGAATTATTCTTTACGTTTCCTTGTGGACCTGTTTTTTCCTCGGCACCGTGTCTTACTACCCGTTAAGCTTATATGCATATAATTACACTAATGTGTTAGAGATGAGTAAGGTTGAATTTAAAGCAACTGTACTCACATTTGTGTGGATTAACAATGGAAAACCATTTAGGAAAAACAACCTTCAGTAAACCCAACCAGGATTAGAACCCCAATTCCTCTGTCATCGACAGTCTTGTTTATGGCAAGAGGGACACCTTAGTCCATGCAGCCACCAAAGAGTTGGAGAGAGGAGTCTGTGTTTTAGATATACTTATTCCGGCTTTTAATATGCTTGGGGGGTTCATGGTGTTATTCCAGCGTAACCCTGAGATCAGCCATATGTTGAATAACCCGGACCTGCTGCGGCAAACCATGGAGCTGGCTCGCAACCCCTCCATGATGCAAGAGCTCATGAGGAACCACGACAGAGCCATCTCCAACCTTGAGTCCATTCCAGGTACAGAATTCACAGACGCACTAGCTCAACTTTTTTTTTTCTTTCCTAATTTTGAATCTTAAAACTGGTTGGAAGCGATAATCTAAAGGATTTGAAAAATAAGACTGTGCCAGATTGATTTAACCTAGGTCTTAAACCTAAATAAAGCATATATGTAGCAGACCGTCCGAATTTAGTTTTAAATTAAATAGTTATTTTGGCAAGACTCTGCCCAAGATTTTCGAATCAAATCCAAATCTTAGCTTTCGAACTCGAATCAATTCCGAATTGAATATTTTAAAATTAAAATAGTTCAAATATTTCATAATGGAAATAGGGTATTTGCTAACTTTTTTTTTTAAAGTTATTCAAATGTTTAACCAATAGATTTTAATTTGGAATTGTATTCCATCAAAACAAAATCTTAAATCTATTTTTATCCAAACACAAATTCTAACAAGAGACACAAAACACTGTACATGTTTATATTTTGCACGGTACACATCCACCGACACTTGATTGGCGTGTTTTTGCGTGTGCAGGTGGCTACAATGCTCTCCAGCGTATGTACAGGGATATCCAGGAGCCTATGTTGAGTGCGGCCAGCGAGCAGTTTGGTCGCAATCCCTTTGCCGCCTTGGTGGACAACAACGGAGCTCCAGGTATGTCACATGACACAGCTCTGCTCGGATTGGCCGCTTTCAGAGCTCTTTCATATTTAGTCTAGTTCTAAGCTTTGTCTACCTTCTTATTTCACAGTGTGCTTAAAAAAAAGTGACAAAATAATCTGAAATTAAAATACATTAAGTTATTAGAGACCATCTCTGTGGTTTAATGGTCAGAGGTCCTGGGTTCGATACCCGGTGCTTCCAGATTTTTCTGTGACAAGGTCAAACTTAGCCTCGTAAGGATAAACGAGGAGCTAGGTGAATAAATAAATAGAGGCTTCGGTCTAGAAAACTGAGATAAATGGCTTGAGAGCTCATTGGGCTGGTCACATGGTACCCTCTATTTGTAGAAGTTAGCACTATCTTCGGCAACAGGCGGCAGTCAAAAAGTTTATATAAAAAATGAATATATCATCATTACACCGATATCGCTTTTTCTTAACCTAGATTGGCACAAACACCTGGTCTTGGAAATTAAGTTTGAAACGGATGTAAAAACAAGGAAAGGTTTTTCTTAGTAAAATATCAATATTTTTTTTCCCAGTTTTAATTAGACCTTTGTGGGAGTGACATTTTGACTTCGGAAAATTTTCGGGTGGGAAAATATTTAAAAAATAATTTTTCACTTTAGGTATTATATTTATTTTACGGATTTATAATTTTATTCTAAACTTAGCCTTCCTGTTCATGCCATTAAAAAAGTTAAAAAATATTTTGATGATAAAATTAGAAGATTGTGAAAATTTTATCAGAAAGGGATCAAATTTGATAGTTTCAATTAGAGTTTAATGTAGTGGTAGATGTCACAAATATTTTTGAATAGGGTGATGAAAAGGGACAAAAACTCTGTTTGTAGTTAAATTACTGAGCAATAAATTTAAACTTTTGTGTCTTGTAAGAAAAAAATTTAAAGGAAAAAAATATCCACACTTAAATCTTTTATGTTAATTTATCTTTTAAAAAGAATGTAATGTTTTCCAAATAAACTAAATAATATTGTGTGCCGCAAGTGTTGAGTAACCTTTTTTAATGTAATTTTTAATGAAAATTAAATACAAATGTGAGATAGATAGATGGTCTTTAAGTGTAACTTTTTAATATTTCGTCCTGAAAAATCTTGGGAAATATTCTTTCTCCCCCAAGTATCGGGATCCCACACAGCCCTAGTTTTAACAATTTTTTTTTTACCGCAACACATCATTTGAGGATTTGAATCCTTGTCGGGTGTATCGAGGTTGATAATATTCTAAATAAGTCCTCACTAGCAAAGTTAATATACCTATGCATGTAAACAGACAGATATGTTTGATAAAACAGTTTTTTGTTTTGTTTTGTTTTCTGATACCTCCCACAGTAATAAGTTGCAAAAGGAATGATAAGTACTGACATTTTATTATATGTTTGCTTTCACTCATTATAAAACCAGTCATTTGTGTGGTTAGAACTTTGGGGCAAGCGCTATCATTCTTATCTTGTTCAGTTGACCTTGACCTGCAAATTCCTTCACTCCTCTGCCTACCATCAGAAGAAGAGAGCAACTGTTGATTCAGTCAGCGCAATACAACGCTACAGTCTCTTGTACACAAAAAAATAGCTCAGAAGTGCTAACTTTAAAATATTTATTTGAAATATTTCAATTTCTAAGATTTACTTAATTTTAACCATTGAGCCTCAATTTTTTTTTTTTTAGTAGCCCATCTTGCTAGCTATCCATTTGGATTATACACTTATTTATTAATTATGCTGATGGTTTTAGGGATTATGAAGGATATATTTAGAGGAAGTGAACCCGGATTTGCGTGAAGGTAGAATGGAAAACCATTTTGGTAAAAACCACCTTTAGTACACCCGACTGTTATTCGAAACTCTATCTCCTTGTCATCGGCAGTCTAGTCTACTGCGAGAGTAACGCATAGCTGACCACACATTGTCACTAATTTACTATAGTAGAACCAATATATGTCACTATTTAAACACATTTATAAAATAGTACAGGAGGAAATGACGCACAACACACCTAACATTTGGAGTCTGCAAGCCTAGGTATTCTCTTTTGAGTAGAGTATTTCAAAAAAAAGCCCCCCCCCAACCGAGTTTGAGTATATTCATGATTTTAAAATGTTAAGAGTACATATTTATTATAAAGTTTTTTTTTTACATCCAGCCTGTGGTCATTTCTTTATTAAAGCCATATATTTTCTACTACCGGCTGGCTAGACCTGTCGTAGCCCCATATGCCTTATAATCTAACTCAAGACTAGGACAGGAACAACATCCAGTCCCCGGCCGTTAATTTATTAATGTGAAAGGATAAATCTATATTTTCATCAAAATATTGATTAGTTTTCCGGTTAAAAGTAGTTTTAGAACGCTTATGTTATTAATATGAAATTTCATATTGATTTTAACAATTTTTTAAGTTGTTAAATGAAATGACCATAAGTGAAACTGCTGATATTTTAAAAATTAAATAGCCACACTTACCATTGTGTTTTGAAAATCGATCTGTACGAACATTAAAAGAAAGCTCGAAAATTACGAGCCTACAAAACTTTTGATCTCAATCCAGATCTTTAATGACAAGCTTAGCTCGAAACTCGAAATCCGAGTACTCGTAGAGTGCTACCAAAGATACAATGTTGACTTGGTTCAGATCCTGATCTCATTGTGGTTTCTCCGCCCTACAGGCAAATGCTGGTGTATTCTCTCTTTATTTTCCTCCTCATCTTTAGCCCCTTAAATACATTGGTTGATAACTAATCAAATCCTTAAATAAAATAGTAATTTTCATTAATGGTTTCCAGCCTGTGGCCGGAGTCAGTTTATTAAAATACCTCAATCGTTCTTCTCCTCTCACTCACACACTTGCTATTATCTGCTCCTCCCATCTCTTTCTTGGTCTTCCTTGTGGTCTTTCCTCTACATGCTTTATTTTCATCAATTTCCTTTTGATACTATTTTTTTCCATTCTCATTATGTGTCCATACCATCTCACCCTTACAAATATGTATCATGCATCTGTGAAATCCAGGCCAAATCAAAGTTTGAACAGATTGTTGTCTTATGCTTGAAAAAATATCCAGTTGTGCTTATTTATATGACTTTGTTCGCTAAAATTACTTGGGGAATGTTTTATTGCAAGATTACTAATAATATTTCAGATTTTCCCCATATAAATATTGATTTGTAATGTAGACAAAAGCTCAAAATAGCTGTTACCGGTATTGACTCTAAAATGATTATTTTAGCTGTCAATATTTTTATTGGTGAAGCTTCATAACTGTCAAAGCCAAAATTTTGTTTTTAAGTGAAGGTGAAGCTTACTTTTGTTTCGAAGTGAAGTTGAAGCCAAGTCTAAGTTTCTAATCTTTATACATCTCTAATATGTATGCTTTCTAAATATTCTGTAGCATCTTTATTTTATTTATGATTCTAGTTGTGGATTATGTTCTAATCTTGTGAAGAATTTACAACCCTAAACCTTGGTCACAAATTAAGTTAAACAACAATAAAATATTGATAAACTCGATAGGATTCCAGCTGTTCTAAGTGGTGTTTTGTCTTATATTCAACTATAACTGCTGTGGTGTTTTGTTTTATATTTGACTATAATTGCTGTGGTGTTTTATGTCTCAGTAGATAGCAACAACCCCCAACAGGGCCAGGAAAATCGTACCCCCCTGCCGAACCCTTGGTCCGCGGCCGGTGGGGGAGGGGGCTCAACCCCGGGCTCTGGGGAGACTGGTACCCCGCGCCCCACCACCCACAACCCCACGGGACTGCTCAATTCACCCGGCATGCAGTCGCTCATGCAGCAGATGATGGAAAACCCTCAGCTGATGCAGAACATGTTGGCCGCCCCTTACACGCAATCCATGCTACAGGCGTTCTCAGCCGACCCCAATATGGCCTCACAGATCATCAATGGCAACCCCCTGTTTGCGGACAACCCAGCACTTCAGGTCCGTCTTAGTACGTTTCAAACAAACCTCTCTGATCAAGCCATATTTTAAGTGTGACTTGCCAATGTTTGCGCGGTTGCTTGTTTCCAGGAGCAGATCAGGATGATGCTCCCTAACTTTCTGCAGCAAATGCAGAACCCCGAGGTGCACAACCTCATGTCCAATCCTCAGGCCCTGGGGGCCCTCATGCAGATACAGCAGGGTGTAGAGCAGCTGAGAAATGTCGCACCAGGACTAGTTAACAGGTGAATTGTCGCGAGTGAAACTTAAAACAAGTCGAGATAAGGTTTTTGTTGTCGTCGCACAACACTACTTTTAGTTTTTAAATACATTGACGTAAAAGAATGGTCTAGGTGGAAAAAACAAAGCCCACAATATTAATTTATGCTGACACATCTGAATTTATCTTTTCTTAGGTCATACATCTCATTTTATTCGGTATTTGGTATTAAAATACTTTCTAGTAGCTGCTATAAAAATGACCTTAGTAATATGTTGAAAGATTTCAACATATGTTCATAGTATATCTTCTAGATGTTTCAAAGATCTGAAAGTTATTGTGGTTTTGGTTTCTTTCCCTGTAAATCTCTTTAAGGAAAATATCTTTTCACAAAACTCATCAGGAGGGAGTGTGAAACGTGCAATGATCGATTTTCTTCGAGAGGCACTTTGTCCAGTGGTAGCAGTGTAAAGTGTGAACTGTGTTCTTTTTTTCCATTATGGAAGCCTTATTGTTTGTTCCCTTTTATATGTTTCTATCCACCTTTCCTCCTCCTTCCAAGTATTATTACAAACTACACAGTCCTAGTAAATGATGTTGTTTGCAGCATGGGCCTGGGACCCTTGCCCCCCTTCACCGGCGCCGCACCCCCTCCTAGTAGCGGCGTGGGCACTGCCGCGCCGGCGAGCCCCGCCAGCGCTCCAGTCAGCACCGACCCTGCCGCTAGCCCCACTTCGCCGGCAACTGTTGTAACAGGCACCACGACCGGTGGCACCACTGGGTCACAGACACCCCCGCAGCAACACCCACCCCCGGGGGCCCACAGCAGGATGTTTTTCTCCCAGTTTATGGCTAGGATGGTGAGTGGGTCACTCGTCAACTCCCATGAGTCCACACTCTTGGGAAATTAAGTTTGGCGTTCGAAATAATATTGATCATTTATTTTTCTTGGATCGCAGAATGTTGAGTCAATAAAGCCTACCTAGATTGGGGGTGGGGGAATTATTATTTCCAAGGGTTTTTGGGGAAAATTAATACAAAACAGTTACAATTAAGGACCGCCCCCAAAATTTCAGCTGCAAAATTTCAACTACTTAATCAACACAACTGAGTGCCATTAAATATTTATTTCTGAAGAGATTTAAGGGGTGTATCCTGAAAGGGTCGTAAGACGCAGTCCTAAAAAGACATTATTTAAGGAAGGCCTACACACTTACCAAAAAAACTGTAGGTCTCAAAGGGCAAGACCTATACACTTAATAAAAATTAATTGTGAACTTTAAGGCCTACAATTTTCTGGTAAGCAAGTGTGCTGCCCTTCCATTCTCCTCTCGTCGTTTAGTTTGACTGGAGGAAGATAAACACAGGTCTGGCGAAAAAAAGTCGTGACTTTTAAATATCAAATTATACACTAAATAAACCTTCACCACACTAATTTTACATCAAGACACACCTCTTGTGTTAATGCTATTATTTGGAATGGCATCCATTTGCTTTTTTTTTTGTTTTTTTTTTTTTTTTGTTAGGTTGCTAGCATGGGTGCCAACAGCAGCCAAGCCCCTGAGGAACGCTACCACATGCAGCTGGAACAACTTACCGCTATGGGATTTGTTAACAGGGATGCCAACCTACAAGGTATGACAGACATTGGTTTTAACAAGTAGTTTTTAAAGTGTGGGCAATATGTTAAATATGTTAAACAACTCTACAGGGTGGGGCAGAAAGTGTTGACATAGTTAATAACATATTTCTACTTTTTTAGCTACTAAATGCTATAAACGAAACTCGAAATAACAACAACAAAAGATTGACTTTTAGTCTCACCCTGTATGAAATTATTTGGTACTTAAGCTGAATAACAGTTTTAAATATGGTTTTGTAAAACTTGTTCCCTCAATATGGAAAGATTATCACTATTCACTATTCTTAGTTCTGTAATCCTTGAATGTCCTGACGTCCAAATGAAGCTTCAAAATCCAGGACTGGGCAATTTATCACTGTCTATATAATCCGAGTACAGTTACCGGAAGGACATTTTAGGAGAAAAACTTGCACTCTTTTCAGGTAAATACATTGATAAAGTGGACCATAAATCTCGTAGGGAAATAACATTAAAATGTGGGTGAAGGATATTTGATCTGACTTTGTAGAGTTCCACTGTCACACACAATATTTACAGTATTAGGGGTCATAAATGTATTATGTAACACACTTGAGGGGAGAGGGGGGTTAGGCTAGCATAACGTAACAAAGTTTTACTTTATAAAACAAATAATAAAATAAATTGGTTGAAATTATCAAATTAAATTCAATGAAATAGGTAGTCTAATAAAAAGCGTTTATTCAGTTTTTAATTAGTAGTTAATTTATTTGCAGGAGTACTAAACTGTTTTTCATATTCAATTCTAAAGATGTGATCAATCATATGACACTGTCATGTCCTTTAATGTGATGTGTATTAATAAAATTACGATCGACGGATCCAGGTCCGCATTTTACCGCTGTTTAGGGTTCAATGACAGAATACATAGTAAATACAAATAAAACTGTTTGACTAGAAATTGCATCCTTTATTCAAAATCATATTTATTTTAAACTTATAAGATCCAACATGAAAATAACTAGTCTAATAAAAAAAAAGAGCCTACTCAAAAATAACCTAAAGGAAAAGGTGCTTTTTCCCCAGTTGAAACTGGAAGCAAGACATAACTTAAGAGGGGTAGAGGGTAGCGATGGACATCGAACATCGATTTTTTTTACAAACATCGATGTTTGATGCGTGTTTTATATGTTATGTACACATCAATGTTTGCTGATCGATGATGTGTGTGCCTTGGATGTCGCTAAAGAACATTGATTGTTTGAAAATCATCGACCAATAAACATTATAATTATAATGTACAGTACATATATCGAAAGCGAGGGTTCTTATTGGCTTACCTGTAGGTAGGGATGTTTTCGAATGGAAAAAAACCCATCAATGTCCCTATCGAAATGATAACATCAATGAGATTTATAAAACAAATAAAACCATGTTTTTTAATCATTTAAACTGTAACTGAAAATCATATTCAAACGTGTGGTGAGAGGAGGGTGGTCAGAGATGACACCCGTAGTACTGGGGAAAAAAATATAGATTGGCATGAATATCGAACTTTAAATATCTTTTGAAAACATCGATGTCTGATGTTCATTCCTACCAGTATCTGCTAGTGGGTGAAGTAGGACAAACCTTGACAAAGACAAGAAACTGTTTAGAAAGAAAGATGGTTTCGAAATGAGTGATTTTACAAACAGTGGACAGCGTATTGTGGTTATTATAATTATTATTGAACAGACAATATCAAGAACTGGCGATTTTCAAAATGGTATTTAAATTTTTTATTATATGTATGAATTAATTTATTCGCATAATTTGTTTGAATTAAATTTGAGTTTTAATTTATTGAATATATATGTACTTCAGTTATAGTTACTTAATTTAATTGAAAAAAAAATCAAAAACATCGGTTGTATTGATTAAAAAAATCGATATTTTTTGAAACATCAATGTTTTGAAGACTATGTTTTCCCCCACCGATGTTAAAGTATCGATGGCAACATTGATGTTTTTCTTTTGATGTCAATCTCTAGTAGAGGGGGTTTCCAAAGCGTTATGGAGTGTGACTTGGGTGAAGGAGGGTGATCAAAAAAGGCTTAAAATTGAGCTATGTGATACATGTATGGTCCTTATATAGGACTTTTTCAGTGTCTCGGGCGGGCTCATCAGACTAGCAATAAACTGAATGAATGTTTTGTTGGCAGCACTGATCGCAACTTTTGGTGACATCAATGCCGCAGTGGAGCGACTGTTACAGAGCAGACAGATGTCCCAGAGCTAACGGCCTGTCCCCTATAACTGCCTGTACATTCACCATTAAAACTAAGAGGTTCTATAGTAATAGATGTTTTTATCACAATGTTGAAATAAAGTAGAACCATTTTTGATTGGTTCAAAATGTCAATCATGTGACCACATCTTTCTATTAGTTTCATATATATTATATTTTGGATTCTTATTTTTGTTTATTTTAGGTCTTTTCTTTTTCTTTTAGAAAAATAAATAATCTGAAAATCAAAATTAACTCTTAACAAAACGTGTTATTTTGTTTTAAGATATTACAATGACACTTATAATTTGATAAAGAAGTTTGATCAAGACTGTCGATGTTGTTGGATGTAGTAACCAGAAGATTTAGTTTAGTATGTTTCATTGGTAAATGTATTGCTATTTGTACAAAGTTAAAAAACTTAAAAAGTTATTTGGTAAATTGGTCCCCTCGGCTGTCGCAGACTTGGAATGTTTTGACCTTGGTGCAAAGGGGGTCTGCTTCAAAAAAGGAATCCCTACTGATAATTTGAGTAGATTTTTTAAATCCAGGGGAGATGTTTTATGACCTACTGGCTAAAAATATTTTCGATTTTTTCTTCTTTTTGATAACCTGGTTTATTTTTTATCCTAAATATTATCAACTTATATATATTATATAATAAATAGTACAGATGGGATTCTAGAATCCTTAAGAATATTCGAGACTCAATAATTAAAACCAAAACTTTTTTCAAATTTTTAATTGTAATTTGTTTTATAGCTTTAGAACACCTTATTGGTGGATTCAGACTTATTATAATAATAAAACAAACTTAACCAGACCCCGGACCATTAATTTATCATAAAACAGAATGTGTTAATCCTATAATTGATGACAAATTTAAACATTTGGCTACTATTTTTATTTTCTATCATTCTATCATATTTGTACTTCCTCTTTTATTCTTCATTTTCCACAGATTCGGTGTTTATAGTTAAAATAACTTTGGATTCAAGATCTGGATTTGTAAAATAGTTTCGACACAACTCTAATAAAATAGTTTTAAAATTTACAACATAAATGCCTTTTTTAGTTTTTTTTTTAATTTATATAACTCGCCACTCACGTTGTACTCCACCACACTTAAATGACTAAGCAAAGAAAATTTTGAAATTTTTCACTTTATACTAAGACGCTAAGATAATTTATTCATCTGGTAAGGTGTTTGAATTTGAGAAAGAGAGAAGAAAAAAAATCACATCAAATTATTTTCAATTTTTGTGTAAAGTTAGCTTGTATTCACACATCATTTTTTCTCTTTGTTGTGTGCGTGAGGGAGATTTGTCTTGTCTTCTCGATGCGGGCCAGTTGTGTTTGGATCAGACAACTGCTTTCTTTCACTAAATACTTTCAAAAACCAATATTGTAAGACCTTCTAAGACCTTGTCGAACTGTGTGGTATTTCCTGAAACCCAAAAAGTTGTTTAAGAAAGAGAGACTAGTAAACAAATAATTGGGCTTTTTTGTTTTTTATCGCAGCACGTTGGTTGGAAACTTTTTATTTATCATTCACATCTGGCTCCGTGCATGTCACATCCTAACCTCCAGCTTCTCTTAATCTGTTGACTATTATCTAGACCAGCACATTTTTATAAACAACTTGTAATATCGGTGTTCGATCCATTTGACACGTAGGTAAACAACCAACCAACAAATTCCCCCATAGACAATAA
This sequence comes from Timema podura, assembly GCA_033556935.1. Taxonomy (NCBI): domain Eukaryota; kingdom Metazoa; phylum Arthropoda; class Insecta; order Phasmatodea; family Timematidae; genus Timema; species Timema podura. Next base: position 57,790,613 of record JAVRXN010000012.1, on the reverse strand, counting down.
CTGTTATGGACCACTTATTATATTCACAAGGTAATTTGGAATAGAGCACTGGGCTAAATCAGGGGGGATAACCAGCACACTTATCTTAGTGAAACTGCTTGGATAAAACACTAAAAAAACACAAACACATTATTAAAGATTAGCTTCCACCTGTTCAGAGAAATTATAGGTCACTCTTAGAAAGCTCATCTTTAAAAATGTAAATTTGTACTTAATAGAGTTTTACCTGGACAATTGCTACTCCATCGTTACTCTGATAATCCTTTGTATAAAGGCAACATTATGTTTGTCTCTGCACTGTTCCTCCGAGGGTGAAGAGTTTTTCCTTGTCTTGTGGTAATAAATCAATAAAATGTTTAGGCACAACTTATTCTGTTCCTTTTAGCTTAATAAACAGGTGCACCCAGATATGATCGAACAAAGCCAAGGAACTGACCGTTCGCTCGCTCGTTCCCATCTGCTGAGTGAATTTATGATTCTGTAATCCTGTTTTCCACTTTATTTTAAATAAATTAATTTGACACGAGGACAGTTGGAGACAAAGACGATTGAGGGTATGGCCGCAAGAGAGTGAGGGAAAGCAATGACAATGTTGGCATAGGGGGTTATATAGTAATCTTGCACTTGATGAATAAGTGAAATTATTACACTGAGAATAAATTCATTTTTTATCTGCTTTCCTATTAATAAAAAAATATTTGTTTCTGTGTTTTACAAAGTTATTTTATATTTTACAAATTCATTAAAAAAATCCCCTCAAATCGTAGGATCTATTTAAATGATATTTTTTGTCACAAGTTACTAGCATTTTTGTAAGTTCTATTGATTTTTAGATTTGATGAAAATTTTTAAAAAAGTGGAAATTAGCTCTTAAATGAAGTATTAATATGAATGGTTCTTTACCCATCACATGAACAGCTCCCCTGGCCCCACCGCCTTGTTATGTTTCTTCAAAATGTCAAATCAACTATTCTTGTCTAGGTATAATCCATTGCTACTTAAAATAGAACAGTTATTGTATTTGTAGAAATTGGTTAGTTTATCATTTGTACACGATTTTGAAATATTAAGATTTAGATAGCATATTTGACACATTTTTATGTTAGTGTATTGAGCTATTTACAAAATTATATTAAAATATTTGTCAATATTACAAGTATTGCTGTTAAAATGTTATATTGTGTTGTTACATTAGCAAGAGACAGTTCTGTGTTATGAAAATGTTAACTTGAAATTAGTATTTTCATATGAGATGCTTAGTAATGATTCATTGTACAACAAACATATTTTTGATTTACTTTTTTTTTATTATTGTTCTAGCTATGCTTTAGGATAACTATTTATTCCCCCTCGGCAAAGTAATATTTGGTATGTTTGCATTTTTGTGACGCTTGTGTGTGAATATATGGATTGTTGCACCTGTAAAATGGGGCTCTACTTTAGTTTTTATTGTATAGGGTGAGCAAAATAAAGTGTTTAATAAAGTATAACCTTGTGGAAAGTGTTAGTTGTCAATTAAAATATCGAATCCTTCAGCTGGGAAGATTTATTGTGCTCTGGGATACTTTTTTAAATGGCAGTATTTATATTTTTTTTCGGGCCGCATGGTGTGTATGGGTTCAAGATTGGGACAGATATGTTACCCTGTAAACACACACCTCGCCTCATATTTTTGTCTGGTTATCCTGATAATCAGTTTAGCTCTAGTTTTACTTCGCCCCTTCAAACTCTGTAATTACGTTGTTTAGTCTTGTATTAGAGGTTACTATCTAGATTTTAGTAAAACCCATTATCATAGGAAAATAAATTGCTCTGATTGGATGATCTTCAATGATTAGGCAATTACTTATTCTATGTCATTAGGAACTCGAAACTTTACTGCCGCACTTACTATAAAGTACGCCACCTATCCTTGTCTTGAGCTAGTTCTATCCGGTACACCTCATTTCTTTCAGCTCCATTCTAATGTTATCCTCCCATCTGCATCCAATTCTTCCCATTTAGTTTGCCAGCCATTTCCCTGAACAAGACTATAGATTCTTCCATTCACGCTGCATGGCCTGCCCACAGTATCTACGAACTTGATTTAACATATCCGTAATTAGTGTAACCTTATTCCATATTCCCCATTATCTTCATCCCTTTTTTGAGCAAATATATGCCTAAGCACCCTGTTTTTGAACACCCAAAATTGGTTTTCACCATGTAAGTTAAGAGACCACGTTTCTCACGTAGATAGAGAACGACCGGTAAAATTATTGTTTTGTATATTCTGAGTTTTACATTCCTTGCCAGCAGTCAATTACTAATTATTTATTTACTAAAAGCTAATATAAATTGTGAAATTAAGATAATTACAGTTAATGTAATTCATAAAGGATTTTATCTCCATATTTAACATTTTATTCTTTGAGTTGTAAAATTATTTTAATATGGTGGCTTGTGTAGAGAAAATAAGTCTCACAAAGTGAAACCTTGATTTGTTGTTACCGAATCCATCGTTCAATTTCCATAGTCCCTGAACAAATCCTACTTAAACAATAGAAACCTGCAGTATCATTCCTCGATTTATCATTTTCCCACATCAATCGGTCAGAATTTTTAGTTCCTAAGTAAGTTGTATAATAATTAGAAGAAGGTAATAATAATACAATTACCTCTTAAAGAAAAACAAGGTTGTCCTTGTAGAGATGTAGTTCCTAAGAAAATTAATCCATGATTGATGTTTATTAAGAAAGAACTACACCACACAAATGTTGTAGTATTGTTAGAAGCAACATTATTGTTCTTGGATTGTGGTAGTAGCAAGTTGCAGTCATGCTTCTTATCAGCTAAACATTGGTGTGGAGGGGGAAAGCCTGCCTCTATGTTGGTGGGATTCATTTCACTTTGCGCTTTTGTCTAGATGAGTACGAAGTTCACCCCATGTGTTCAATCCTCAACAGTGCTTTTTAATATTATTAGAATCCTGCACTACCCTAATCGCATACTCTTAAGGCTAGATTAAAAAGTGATGGGGAAAGTTCATCTTCTTGTTTCAACTCATACCCTGCCCTCTTTATCAAACATATCTCAATTAGCTTGACAAGTTTTTTTGGGTATCCCAAATTTCACAAAAATTGAATTTATTTCTTTTAACTGATTCCTTGGTCTTTTTAAAATCTATGTATAAATGATGATCCATTATTATGTATTCCCACTTTTTTATAATATTTTCCTAATAGTAAACATCTTAGCTGTTTATCTATTTCAACGAAATTGTTTGAATGCGTCACAGGCAGAATGGGTCTTCGTATAAATGTCTCCAAAACTTAAGTGAAAGGTTTTTTTTTTAATAAATGAAAACAGAACAAGTGAATAATTTGTATATCAGGAAAAGAATGTTAAAATGGAATAATGGATCGTGAAATTGTCAAATGGCTAAATGTATATCGGAGAGTAATTGGATGTATGTGGACTACTAAAAGCTATTATAAAAGTTTGTTAACGCCAACTTTTATTTCATGTGAAGCGTGGGTTGGCCAGGATAAACACAAGAGCAAGTTGAATGCGGTTGGTGGGAGATATCTAAGAAATGTAGGCGGAAAAACTTATATGGACAGCCAGTAATAATGAGTTCTGAAGGAGTGCAGTTTGAAAGGGATTCCAAAAGGTAATTGTTAAAGAAGACTTAAGATAGTTTGAATATGTTGAGAGGATGAGAGTGGATTGAGTAACAAAGCAAATATATTAAGGAAGAATGTTTGGATGAAAAGAAAGGGATAGGCCATGTAAGACATGCTTAAATGTTGTAGACGAATTAATGAAGAAAAAACACATTAAATGTGGAATAAAGGAGCATGTTTGATGTGTATGGATATTGTTGAAGCGAAGGGGGTATGCAAGGATAGGGAAGCGTGGATATATGTAATTTATCGCCTACCCTGTATGGGGCTTGATTATCATCGTATAAATTAGCCTACATCAACTTATGAGGTATCTCATATTTGATCAAATAAATTATGTCAAAATTCCACTTTGCCATGAATGTGTGTAAGAGAGAGAGATATACCAGAAAGTTTGCTTGTTTCCTACACAATGGTATGCAGATGACAGCACGCAAATTTCAGCCCAAAGTTGTCCATCCAGTTAATTATAGAGATCAATGGTTATTTCTCATAATTGAGGACATCTTTTAGGCTACATTTTCGAACTGTCGGCTACTCACCATTGTGCAAGAGAGAGAAATTTCCTTTCTTACATTGTGTAGGAGAGAAAGAGACTTCGGGTATCTATTTCTCTCTTACATTATGTAAAAAAGAAGATATTTCTAGGGGAAAAGGTTAGGGAAAGTTCAAGATAAAAAAAAAAGAACGTAGTTTTAAGTAAGATTTAGGCCCCATCTACAGACTCAGTATTCGTAAGGTGCATAGTACTCCTTAAGAGATCGACTTCACACTAACGGATTGAACTGTCTATAGAGTTATTATCCTTAATTCCTTAGTCCTTATCACCTGAGAAGTTGACTCAACTTTAACTTTACAAGGACTAGTCGATAGGGATTTCTAAGGACAACCAATCACACCAAAGTAAGAATGCACACGCATTGAAATGAAAGCACCAATGGAATTTTCATAACAATAACACTAACTAGCTCGTGTTTTAATTATATTATTTGTGGCTATACGTAACCTACCTTTAAAATCTAGTCTATCCTTTGTTTTATCAAACATTTTTGTGTAGTTACTTTTGTTAATAATTGTTGAGCTAGGATATCGTTTTCTTGCGTTTAGCTATATAAAAAGAATTAGAAGAGTTTAATTTAACGTTGTTTCAAACGTTCTCATTGGTTGGCTCAGTTACGTGAATACGGATACAGACTGTGTGGACGCGATTTATATTTGTAAGGACTATAAGGATAATATTGTAAAAAAGTTAGTGTTTTTTTGGCTCCTAGCTCTCGACCATTTTATCAATATATTTATCTGCCATTGTTTACTTTGCTAATTTAATACGATTATTAATACACCTAAATCAATTGTTCATGTGATAGGCTTGCAAGTGCCCCATTAGTTAATATATCCAAGGACGTTTGACAAAGTTCTATTTCATTCTACTCAATTACCCCGCTACCCCCTCAATAATTTTAGTTAATATATAATAATTACCATGTGGTAGCGGGATCTCCTGTACAACAGAAAATAAATTCACACTACGATCCCAATCTATATACTCTCTTATTACCCATGCTAATCACGTGACTATCCATTGATTCCCGAGGCTCGAAGAAAGGTGCTCTCGTGAAGTATTTGAATTATTATGTGTTTGGATGACAAACTTTGTGTAGTAATTTTTACATTCAAACTAGCATTTTGGTTATAGGGCTTGTAGGAAGTATTACTATATTACAATATATTTAAAGTTGGTTCTCAGCTTGTATATTGTTTCAGAAACCATATTATATTGAATATTCGTTCACTATAGTGAAATAAGGTCACTAAAAACATTCTTACTTTTGTTCGAATGAGAAACTTTGTGTAGAATTCTCACGTTCAAACGATCATTTAGCTTATAGGCTTGTAGGAAGTGTTACTATTTTAGCCGAAATTGATTTATTTAAAGAAGCAAGTAATGAGGGTTGAACTTAGCTATGCTCTTCAAACCTTTTATCAACCTATTTATTTCATTTAACTAATCATACATTTATATATCTCATATATTTTTAAAAATTAGCGAATTGTCGAAATGCCACAGTTAATTGTATGTGTGTATGAGAGAAAGATATACCCGAAGGTTCCCTTTCTCTTACACATGGTGTGCAGATGACAGCTCGAAAATTTTAGCTGCAAATGTCCATCCGGCTATTTTATAGAGATCGATGCTGAGGTCTAAATTATTTCTCTAAGAAAATACATTAATTTTATACTCATATGCTTTGGTAAAACTGTATAAATACGGTCTGCCCACTCTACAACTAGCAGAAACCTAAAATTTTTCCGTTGTAACTATCATCGTGATTATGTAATATAAAAATATTTATTTAAAAGTAGTGATCGGTAAGAATAATTTGTATTAGTTTCAGTTTACATTTAAAGGTGACGTATATTCCAGCATTTGCTCAAGAACTTGCATTAATTATCCTAAACTTGATTTTTTAATTCCAGATGTCTGACAAGGAAAGTCAAGTGGACGAATTATTTGCATTGGAAAACATATATAATAAAGAGGAAATACAAAGTTCTGATGAAAATGGACGTCTAGGAGGACAGTTCCATGCATATATTGACCTTCCAAAAGATTTCAAACTTTCATATAGAGATTTGAGACAATCTGGTATGCATTGTACTTTAAGAATATGTCTTAGTGTACTTTGAACTTATTAATTTACAATAAGAACGTGGAAGAATAGTTTGGAAAAAAACAAGCATATTTTTGTTATGTTGAACATTCCTAACAATTTACTATATTATTAGTATTATTTTTATAGGTATTCAGTGGCGTAACAAGGGTTGGTATCAACCAGTGTGGTGTCACCTACATGGACCTCCTCCAATACCAGACCATACAGAATTCTTAGTAATTTTTTTTGTACTAATGTAACTCTTAAATCGTAATTCCCGTTTATCACTGAAAGTAATGACAATAGTAGTGACAAACAACTTGCAAAATTAAAATAAGTTACACCTTTAAATTACAATATCATACACAAAACTGGAATATATTTACATTTACATGGTTTCATGTGGTTAAAGTGAAAATTCGGTAGGAAAACAATAAAATTCGAAGTAAAAACATTTAAGAACTACATCAAAATTATTTTCATTTTAACTAGTTAAACTTTACCATTGCATGAGATACATTAATGGATTAGATTTGCAATAACGACCCAAATAATGTGGACAAATGTTTATTGCAATATACTCAAAACATTATAACTAAAATACCAGAAATTCAAACAAAATCGGATCCTATAAAAACACCCACAGCAACAAAAACAGCATGTGTTTGTAGTGCATGCAGATGAAATTTGAAATCGTTGTAATTGGGTAATAAAGACAATTCTTACCAGAGCGCATGAGCATTAGAAGGTTTAAAAAGTAACTTAACATATTGTTGTCTTTGTAGGTAGGCCTATATTGGTTGATACAGTGCGTGTAAGCTGTGCTTACGAAAAATGTTTTTGTCGTTATAGATAAGTACGAGGATATATTTTTTAATAATACATTTCTGACCCACTTTTGTCAATGCGGACTAGTGTGCTACTCTCCCAGTAGACTAGACTGCTGATGACAGGGAGATTGAGGTTTGAATCTCTGTCAGGTGTACTTTTTTTCTTTCTAAACTGGTTTTCCACTCTCCCTCCACGCAAATGTGGGTACACTGACTCTGAATATAACCTTCCTAATATCTAAAACTAATAGTGTAATTAGTACATAAGCATATAACCTGAAAGAGTAGTAAGATGCGGTGCTAAAAAAAAGAATACATTTCTGACTATAGGGCCTATAGTAGTACACAAAATCTGTAAAGATAGTCACTTTGGTGTGACCCCTTCTGATGTCCCCCAGTGTGGTCAGCCCCCCAGTGATGCCCTTGTAGCTATTTATACTAGCTGTTAGCGGTAGGTCACATGAATGTACTTATGATTGCATGAATGTGTTTTGATAACCTTTGTAACAGTCCAATAACCTTATACAAGTTAATTCTCTTCATCTATACTGGACTTCATAGTTTTTTTTGTTCAATTTCTTTCACAAGCTGAGGACTATTAGTAACAAGAACTATATGAAACTTATTGTAAGTTAACTGTTGAGTCATTAGAAAGGTTTCTTGCTAGAAACTGTTTCGCTGAAAACTTAGAAAATTTATTTCTAATAAGATTTGGACCATCAAAGACTTTTTGGGGTGATAGTCGGCGGCTTGAACGCACAGTTTCTTAGCGCTCTTGCCAGAGTATGAGGACTTGGGCGGTCCATTGGTTTAAACCAGCAGTACCCGTGTGAATCACATGCATACAAGCAGCCAAATGTTCGGTGAAACTGTAGTCCGGGTTTGATCACAACTTCTGTACAAAATAATATCCAAGCACATTGTGCTCGTGTTTGTTCTTTTACCCAACTGCATTAGGATCGAGTATATTTATAACCGCTTCGGTGGTTGAATGGTCCGGGGTGTCACGTCTATACATATGTGTACATCCCAAACGAGCAGTAAGATATGTTGAAAGAAAAAGTATAGTTTTTAGTGTTCTGTGAAATACCAATCAAATCATTGCTTTAACTTTTCAGAAGAAGACGTGAAAGTGATAACTCTGAACCATTTGCCGCCGCTGGTCCTACATTTCAGCTTACCTGAAGATTACCCGTCACAATCTCCACCTAACTTCACCCTGTCATGCCAGTGGTTACGCCGGGATGTTGTAAGTTGTTCAAGGAGTTTACAGGGTCAACAACATTCACCCCAACAAGAGAAATATAACAATACACCAACATACGACAGTGCACAGCGCACATCTGACAAATTGTATAGTTTTAGAAATAATACACAAGACAGGTCAAGCCTGGCTCTTACTGGAAGGGCCAGGGTTCACGACCGTCCCAGGTGCATTCTTACACATTAGTTTCATATTCTCTCTTCAGGCAAATATTAGTACATTTCCTTGAAACTTTCCCTTATCTTGTTACTTGAGGTTAAGTAGCTAGTCTGTGTGGTATAGTTTTGGACGGGAATGAGATTATAGGTTATGTAGTTTTCATATTTACTGCTAGTAACATCTATAATGGAATTTTGTTTGAACCCTTTTGGTGCCAGAGGTGAAGAGCAGTGGCACATTACTTAAATTAGTATTATCATTGTAAAAGTCATTATAAAATCAAAATCTAAATTATCGATATATTCATAAAATATGAACATCAAGTTGTTTGCTGGTATAAATACATCTAACATCTCTAAAAATGAAAACCAAACTAGGAGGGTGTAGAATTCTTGGCCGACATATAAGGGCTGAGTGATGCGATTTGTTAAAATAACACCATTTGTTCAAAGATCTCGAAGCTGTGCAGCAAGCTGGACGCGCTGTGGCTCGAGAACGATCGTATGGAGGTGCTCTATGTGTGGACCCAGTTCCTCAAAGAGGAGACCTTGACATTTCTCGGCATTGAAGATGTTCTGGATATCAGCAAGATGTACACTTATCACCTCAACCAACTGGACATGCTGGAACGGAGGGCGAACCAACGCGCCGAGAGGCTGCGTCTCAAGGAGGAGAGGAACAAGGCTGCCGCCATAGGTTTGGTTAAATATCGTCCATAAACCTTGCTTTGAATATTTTTTTTATTAGCATCGCGTCCTACTACTCGTTCTGAGTTATACTCTAAAGTTCTAATTATGCTAATGGTTATTAGGGATCGGGAAGGTTATATATTTACAGGAAGTGTAGCCGCATTTGTGTGGAGTCGGTACACCCGACTGAGATTCGAACCTCGCTCTCCCCGTCACTGGCAGTCTAGTCTATTTCGGCCACCGAAGAGGGATTACAATGCTATTAATAGCTATGCCCTTCGAATCAGAATCTTCATTTTATCTTTGAATCTTTAATTTAAAAACAAATCTTAGAAAAAAAAATTATGAACCTAAGCAGAAATAGGAATGTAACAGAATATTAAAAATATTAACTAGATGTTAAATTCATTCTTTAGAACATTCATACATTCATTCAAGGCTGTTAAATTTGTTCTATAATTATTTTGGGCTCTGAACAACCAATAAGCAGTGTTAGAGCTCTAAAGTAAATTCCAATTCAAAATTTATAAAACGCTCTTTTCCTTTTTTGGACCTCAAATCAGATATTTTCTTGGATCCTCAAATCAGATATTTTCTTGAATTCCCAAATACTGACAATCTTAGAGTCAGTATCAGGATTCCATCCCTGGTTTTTAAACTTTTTTTTTAACTCATTGCATCAATGATACTTTTTTCAAAGAGTTTCGTCTCTGGTTACAGAAAAGATTGACTTCCCAAGTAAGAGAGGAGGTAGAGGAAGGGGTGGTCGGCGAGGGCGTTTCAGCGGCATGAACCGTGTGAGGAACAGGGCCGATTTGGAACGAGGCCCTGCGCCAACTGAGGGTCCTGGGCCAGCTCCTGACACAATTTCTAAAAAGGTACATTCATTTTCAGAAATTTAAACGAGTTAGGTATATCTATTCTCAGTTCTCACCATCATTCTCATTTATTTTGTATTTCTAAAAGTTTGATTTAGTGAGGTTGAAGCGATGGCTCACATAATTTTATAGCATTTTAAATAATGCAGGGGTTTCCCCCCCCACCGCATCCCAATACCCGTTCATGTTGCACGCATATACATAATTACACTAATGTGCAAGGAATGAGTAAGTTTGAATTTAGTGAAAGTGTACCTACATTTGTGAGTAGGGAGAGCAGAAAACCATTTAGGAAAAATCACTTAGCACACTTGATCAGGATTCAAACCCCAGTTTCCTGGTCTTTGGCCATTCCAGTCTATCGCAAGAGTGACACCTTAGACCACGTGGCCAGTTGGCCACTGAAGCTTTTTTTTTAATGCTAAGCAGATTTGTTCCTCTAGCTGTCCTTGTACATCTCGAGATTTGATTATTCTTCATCACTAATTTCAATTATAAACCCTTCTTAGCTGCAAGTGTGCAAGAGTTCCTCTTGTAAATTGTAACCGTGATATTTATCATCGGTAGATAATAAATTGTTATTTTTAGGACTAACCCTCGGAGGTACATTTTGTTGCAAACTTTCCTTTCTCTCTATGCAGGTTGAATTTGTTGACGAGCAGCGCACCGAGGCGGGAAAGCTTGGCAACACTCCACAGGAAACTAGGGAACACCACCGGTACTTGACTAGAAACCAACGGCCCAGCCTCGACAAGCCATACACTGGGTGAGATGGCTAAGTTCGTTGTATCCCCTGCCTTGGCTGAGAGCAGTGAGGAGCTATTTTTGTGTTCTTCTCTATCACCTCTTGAGCGTGCCTAGAAGCTTCGTGTTCGATTCTTGACCCAAGACTTTTAACTGCCGTCTTCTAGAGACATAAAACACATTTCAAGTTCTCCTTGACCAAGTCATTAAGAATGAAAATAATATTTTGCACCGCGCCTCCCTGCCTCTCTGGACTATCTGAACATTTACATTAATACAGTAAGGATAGGAGGAAGTTACAATTTAAGAAAATGTACCCACACTTGCATAGATAGCCATAGCCTCTCATGTGACAATTGAAATGGTATCAGGTAGACTCTACCAAGGCTATGTTGTGAAGTGTTTGTAGTAATAATATTTATTATTTTAGCTACAATAATTATTTAAAACTTTAATACATGTCCACGCTGTATGTGTATATCTAGCACGTAACAAGTACAAAACCGACACATCTTTTTACAGATGCTTCTATTTCCAAATAACTCTATTCAACATCAGCATTAGTAATGCTTCCTTACTATGATAGGCTAAAATATGCTGAAAGGCAAACTCATTTGTGGATGCTAAATCGAAGGATGCTTGGTAAAAGGGCTGTGCGCAGCTATGTTACTTCACGTAACCAAATGTATGCTGCGACACAAAATACTCAAGACTTACAATCGGGCCTATCCTAACATTAGTGGTAAATAAACCAATATCGCAACTGTTCTAGGAACAATCCTCGCTCCTCGCTGGACGAGAGGGCCGTGTTGGACATTGGTCCAAAGACCTCCGTTGTACAACATCTCGTGGATTATAATGAAGCCAGGACCCTCTGGGAGTTTGAGAAGACCTTCTACACTTGCAGCATCTGCTTCTCGGTGAGTGAGCTGTCCTACCTTCACGTTTACGCACACCATATTAATGAGTCGATAAGAAACTAGTTTGTAACGGACACACTATACTGTATTAGTCTAGACATGCATTTTTTTTCTGGTGCCACGACCATTAAAATATAATATTGGCCGATCCTAAATATACGGTTAGTTTCTCGCTTAAAAAGTCCACCAGCACCCGTAAATTGTCTTTTAAGAGTTGAGTTTGTTTTGTCACTATTGTGAATGGGCACCAGACGTTCGAAGATAGACCCAGGCTCATTTTAGTGGTAAGGACACTTAGTAAAGATTCATGTTCAGACTAATTCTGTACAACAGGTACAATTTGTTTTTATGAATTTCTTATAATTTTATTTAAAGCCACTTGACAGTTAAAATACCACACTAGGGTCATTAGCACCCGACACCTACTGTGGAATGTTTACTTATACTCTTCATCTAACACTATTCTTGAGAAAATATTTCAATTGTTTCCTAAACATAAAATTCACCAGGGTTTTTAAAAGAATACCTCTAAAAATATATTGGGATTGAGATTGTTTTGTTTATTCCATTGTCGTATCATTAGATACTGCGCAATAATTCTCGATGGCGTGTGTTTAGGAAAATGGTTGTTGTTTTCAGGACAAGATTGGTGCGCAGTGTACAAAGTTCGACAAGTGCCACCACGTGTTCTGTAAGGAGTGCATGACTGGGTACTTTGAGGTGCGCATCAAAGAGGGAAGAGTCCATAGCATCAAGTGTCCCGATGAGAAGTGCACCAGTGAGGCGCATCCGACGCAGGTGAGTCACGCTCGGTCAGTTTTATAAAGATGCTCTACAGTCGGCAATTGCAGCTCTTGAGGTTTTTTTGGTTTTTTTTACACACAAATGCAAGTACATTTTCTCTTTATCGTCACTTTTCTATCGTGCAAGCATGTAAATAATCCAGGGACATGAAGCACTAGAATATATTGGTAGGTATATTTACTCTATTCTTTCTAAATATATCAAGTTTTACTCATTAAAAAAAATTGAGATTTATTGATGATTTAAAATAGAGAATGCTCCTAAGTTGAAAACAACACGGGAATTGAACCCAGAACCCTTGGCTTAGTGTAACAATGTTTTACCACTAAGCTATCGAGGATTTGTCCCATGCTCAAGGTTCATTCTTCACTCATAGTTTAAGGCAGAGTAATAATAATAATAACTCAGCATTGGCGCTTACTACCGAGATTCCCAGGTTCATTTCACAAATATGACCGTTTTGATCCCCCAAGCTTCACCGTCCATGTACAAATAATGGCGCAAGTACTAGCTTTCTTCCAAATTATTACACTGTAAGCACCTACACAATCCCTGCCTGTTTTCTTGTACAATCTAGTTCATAATTATGTAATGTAAACATTTAGTGCCAGTAATCATAACATCAAATCCGGCACCTTAGCTCAGTCGGTAGTGTTTCCGTCTACTGAGCTAAGAGGTACCGGGTTCGATTCTCGGCATGGCCGAAAATATGGGTTTACTCTTTCACATTGGCGGCCGGGGACTGGATGTTGTGCCTGTCCTAGTCTTAAGTTAGATTATAATACATGGAACTACGACAGGCCTAGTAAATTGGTAGTGGATGTCATAACATCAGTTGACAAACATGTACATGTGTGTTGAATGAGCTCATTGTATAGTCAGCCTTAGTAACACAAGAATGAGGTTATTCATTCCTCTCCTCCCTCCACTCAGAGGGTCTGGTTCCCATTTGATTGGTCTGAGGACAAAACAGCAAAGGGGAGGTAGCCTTTTCTCAGGTGTTAAATACTGAAGCTCAAGTTCTTGTTCTTGTCATGTTTGACACTTGTGAATACTCTAGTTATGAGTTGTCCTGACGATGCGTGTACGAGTTACTATGACACTATGGGCTTAGCGCACAGCGCCATGGGCGAGTGTTGGTCAGTTTTATCCAAGTATGGTATTTGAAGGATAGGCCCTTGCCGGAAGGGTCAGGTAGGACCTAAACATTTGAGTAAACAACTTGATACATTTACTGATCACGGACTAGACCCTTAAGTTGATTTCTTTTTAATCATTTTATCTCTAAAAGTAATAACCAATAAAAAAAAAGTTTTAGTCGTTATAACTGTCTTTCCTACTTGCTTCCCTTAACACTATCCTGAATGACCTCTTTAAAGATCTCCCAGGCTAAGGGTGGAAACCTAGTGGGGTGACGACACTAGATGTTGGTTGTGAGACATTTGGTGTTCGGAAGCGACAAAACTATCTTTATTGTAAATTAAACTTTCCAATATCGCAGGTTTTTTTTTTTTTTTTGTCAAATGAAAATTTAGCTTTATGTAAAAAGAATGTCCAACCTGTCCAGGTGAAGTCCTTGGTGAGTCCCGAGCTGTTTGCCAAGTACGACGCTGTCCTGCTGTCGGCCATGTTGGACACACTGACGGGCATAGTGTATTGCCCGAGACGATCGTGCCAGTACCCTGTCATCCAGGAGCCCGAAGAAAACATGGCTACTTGCCCCGAGTGTCGCTACACGTTCTGCGTGCTCTGCAAGAAAGTGTACCACGGTGTTGCCCCGTGCGCGATGAGGACAGGTGAGTTGGTACAATACCGGCTTGTTTCAGAAATTACAAAGGAAACACCTGTTTTGAGGATTACATTACATTACTTTACATTCTCTCTCCACGAAAATGCTGACAAAGTTATTATTAAATGTGCTCAGCGTTCATCTTCTCTTTCTTTTGATTATTTCTAGAGCATTAAATTGAAACTTTGCTCTGTCCATCTGAGGTTCTTATGATTGTCTCCCAGATGAGAGAGCGAAGCTCGTTGCGGAGTACCAGGTAGCGTCGAGCGAAGAGAAAGTGTTGTTGGAGCAGCGCTACGGCAAGACCCAACTGCAGAACTGGTGTCTACGAGCATGTCGGAGACTTGGATCCACGACAACAGTCGCAGTTGTCCGCACTGCAACGCCGCCATCGAGGTGAGGGATAGGGCCCCTTGGGGGGGGACACACACACTATGGTTTTGAATTTTGGTTATGGAAACATTTTGTCATTGTTTATGTGTTTTGTTTGTGACAGCTCTTATTGTTTTCCAGGAGAATACTCACTTAATTACAACGCTTTTGTGGTTTAGTGGTCTAAGGCGTCTCTCTTGCAATAGACTTATAGACTTGACTACCTATGAGAGATCGAGGCTCAAATCACGGTGGTTTTTTACTTTCACTTCTTGCAAATGTGTGTATATCCATGCGTTAGCAAGATGTGTTGCTATAAACAGCTTAGATTATATATTTAAAGGAAATATACTCGCATTTGATAGGAGGAAGAGTGGGAATAAATTTTAGTGACAATAGACACAGGCAGGATTTGAACTTCAGCCTCCGAGTTATGAGAGAACCAGATCGGTTGGACCTGATATTTGTTCTGTGTACCCACTGATACGGATTATGTGGGTTTAATTCTTAAAAATTAAAGAATAAATTGTTTAATAAGTTATTCTAGCTTGTACTCTCCAGGCCTGTAAGCGTCCACTGAACTCCAGCTTAACTTGGTTCTGTTTTCAGAAGTCGGAGGGTTGCAACAAAATGGTGTGCCAGCGATGTAACACAATGTTTTGTTGGCTATGTTCTTTGAGGCTGGACCAATTTAACCCATACAGGTATGCCAATGGTGATTGGTTCACACTTTAGTGTGCATGTAACATTTGTAAAATATTGTTGGCTTATAGTTGGGCTCATCATGAACTGTTTCCAGTCTGTGGCCGGGTCAGTTTAGTAAAATGCCTCCATCTTCCTCTGTCCTTTCACCATTCTTCCTCCTTTAATCATTTCCATTCTTCTCCTCTCATCTTTCTTGCCTCCCTTGCGGTCTTTTACATAATTAATTCATTTCAATCATTTGCTTTGGCATCCTCTCCTTTAAAGTTATATAAAGTTTCACAGTATAATATATTTTTACAACATAAAATAATAAATTATATTCGAACTTTGATTCAGCTTTGGGAATAGTTAATGTTTGATTCATTTTTGCTTTGAATTTAAAAATTGTACTTGGCACACACCTAATAAATACTTTAAAAAAAAAGACATTTTGTTTACCCTTGTAAGATCACTAAAAACACAAAAGGTCAAGCCGAGTACATTTACAAATTGTCGACTCTGAAATGAAATATAAAAAAAACAACTAATGAACACAATGAAAAACTACCGAGAACAGAAATTTTCTCTTTCGTTTCAATGACGAGCCTTTCATATTCTGTTATTTTGGGAGTTAAGAATTGATGTGTGAAAAATTGTAGTACAAAGTTTGATTCAGTATTATTTCGAAGCCAGTGTGAATGGAAAATGTTTCGACATCCCTGATACCTAGTTTGTGTTGTTTGCAGGCATTTCAGCAATCCTTCTTCTCCGTGTTATAATCTCCTGTTCCTTGGAACTATCTTGATGGAAGACAACGATGACATCGACTTTGATGATGGTTTGGGGGCATTTGTACACGGACATATCTAATAGTGGTAAAAGATTTGTATCATTGATAGCTCTATATTATCTAGATTTTCATGAGATTGTTATTTATTTTTCTTCACCAGGGAATAAGGTTTTAATTTTCTTAACATTTTCAGGTAAATCATGTTGGAGCTCACTAACTGGACTGTATAAATGACTGTTGGGCTCGTGTTATTTAGTAGATATTGCAGTTTGATTCTAAACAATGGATAATAATTTTGTATATTTTTGGAAATATAATTTGCTAAATTTAAAGGGAAAATAAAAAAATATTTATTCTGGTTCTCTCTACTGCTTTGGAGAAAGTCATCATCTGTGGTCGGGTCAGTTTAGTAAAATGCCTCCATCTTCCTCTCTTCATTATTATTACTAACTATTGTTTCTTCATTTTAGGAAAACATTTTAAAAAATTCAGGTATATTTTGTTATAGATCCAATTACCAATCCCAGATTATTACCCAGGTAAATGGGCTGGCAATTCGTCCTACTTTTAGTCAGAATCTAGCAATCTGTTTTATGCGCTGCGGCGACTTATGTTTAAATAATAACTTTTCTCGACTTTGATAGAATAACAAGAAAAATAATTTCTTCCCTTATTTACAATAGAATTTTATTTTTTCATTTTTTGTTTATAAAATTCTCCTCTAAATATAATTTAGTTTGATAAAATACTTAATACTAAAAAAAAGTATGTCTTGTATATGCTTACAACATTGTCTTCCAAATGTAACAACTGTACCTAAAGGAAAAAGATATTCCTTAGAGAGAACATTGTTTTTAAGAAATTTAACAATTCAAATTCACAAATAATTTAAAAATTTAATCATTATAATTAAACATATTTAATAATTTTTTAGTCTCAACATATGTGTGTGATAACTCTTAACCCTTTTAGTGCCACAGCTATTTCTCTAAGGGTTTGCAAGAAAATCCGCGAAACCTTTATTTAAGAAGCGATTATTTTGATTTTTCTATCATTTTAATCCGCATGTACTGTTCCTTAATAATAAATTAATACAATTTAATTAAAATTATTTGATTACTAATTATAATTTTTTCAAAATTAAGGCTAATTAACATATTTAAAAAAATATATTTACATATCACTATTATTTTGTTATAGTGCATTTAGTTTTATACAAGAAATTAAAAGTTTTGAATATATATGATTATAAATAGGAATTACAGGAATTTGTATTTGTATTATATTTGTAAGAAGGTAGAGGAAAGGTGGATAGAAACGTATAAAAGGGACAAACACAATATGGCTTTTACAATGAAAAGAAGAACACAGTACACACTTTACACTGCTGCCACTGGACAAAGAGGTAATGGTTGTTTCTTAAAGTAAATCGTCGTCACCGCCCAATCCCTCGACTTAAGTTTCATTCTATCGAAACTCATCAGGAGGGGGAGTGAAACGCGCAACACAACTTCCTAAAAGAGGAAACAAAAAAAACAACACAAAAGTGAGAAAATGGAAAATTGTAAAGAATGATAGGACACTTAGATAGGGACATGTAAAGGACATGTAAAGGACAAACACAGGTAAATGTGTCCTATTACATTTTTCATTTTCTCCCTTTTGTGTGTTTTTTTTTGTTTCCTCTTTTAGAAAATTGTGATGCACGTTAACGATTGATTTTCTTTAAGAGGCTACCATTACCTCTTTGTCCAATGGCAGCAGTGTAAAGTGTGAAGTGTTATTCTTTTCATCGTAAAAGCATATTGTGTTCGTATCTTTTTTTTATGTTTCTATTCACCTTTCCTGCACCTTCTTACAAATTTAATACATTTATCTCATAAAGCGAAAAGAGGTTTTCCTTTTAGAGGTACAGAGGAATTTGTATTTGATATTCTACATTAGATATTTTTGGGCCATAATTGCTTACCTTACAGCAAGATTAATTATATTGCTAACATCACGAATAAATATTTAGGCCCACACATGACCGTTTTTCAAAACAACATTTACAATGTAATATTAATTTCATATTAAGTTTTCTTTTTACATATATGAATTTATTAAAGTTATTAGGCCTATTTAATTACATTGTTAAAGAAATCTTTTCATTCACATGAGATAACATGAAAATCTAAATAGTATATTTTTCTAAACTCAGAACAATTTAACCCGTACATTTGAAAACTTTACAAAACTATTTACATCAGGATTAATGTTAGTGACGCTTATGTTTTTCCATTCAGCTCTTATGTAACCCGGCGTTGCACCTAGCACCTTTGAGTCAGTGACTGTGTAATTGTACTAAACTCACAGTTCCAATAACTACTTAAGGTTAATTTTTGTTGCCAACATTTTATAAAAAATAATAGAGGGAAATGTTCTATTTGCAGTGATATTACCCTACTAAACTATCTATCAGTTAAAGCGAGAACTAGCGCAAATCTAGAGAGCCGACTCTGAGCCAATCAAATTGGCTCGTGGCACTAAAAGGGTCAAGGAAAACATTCTTAACGTTAAAGATAGAATAATATAGTTGAGTCCACTTTTAACAACAAAAATTGAAAGTTTGAATTCAATTGGAATTGAAAATGTCTAGTGAAGAGGATTGAATTCAAGCCTGTCTGAATAATCTGAGCTCGACACACTTATGCACTTGAAAAGTAACACACATCTCAATAATGTCATATTAAATTTTGATAGTATTTTGTTTCTTGAGCCACATGGCTACCAATTAGTATGTAAAATACTTCTGCATATTTACTTGGTTTTAGAAGTGTTTATTAGACTATTTATATTTTATAATAACAGTTCAGTCAATGCTTGCCTTTCCTTTAAAGCAAGCCAGAACATTTGTCTCTGTTTAAAATCTGTTTCGGCCGATTTAAATTAACATATAATTTTTCAGGAATGTAATGGAGAATAAGTAACTCTGAGGGATATCTCTTTCCACTCTTGGGGTTGAATAAATATAAAAACTGTCTGAAAGATAAGGAGAAAGGGATGAAAAATAAATAAAAGTAAATACAATAAGGGCCAAACTGTTATAATACTCGTTTATGTTTGGTATTAACAGCGTGAGAGGGGGGGGGGGGTCGGACAGTAATCTGAAAGACTTCTTACAAAACGCAAATTGTGGTACAGGCCCAGACTTAATGCCATTTTTTGAAGATATAAATTTAAGATACTTTTCACAAGAGAAATAATGAGCAAAAAGATTGTATAACGAGCCGTGGTTGTGAATAAAAGTTGACCTGGGGAAGTTTCTTGGCCTTGAAGATAATTTATAATAAAATACTTTTGATTCTCTTCATTAGACGTTTCATTTTGGAAATTGGTTACATTGTTTGGAAAAAAAATATATACATGCTCAAAGTCATTTGAAGATTCATATTTAATAATAAACATTCATGATGATAACAAAAATTGCATCAATAAAAATAAATGACTTAATTGGCCCGAAGATAGTGCGGCGTCACACATAATACAATCCTAATATTTTTAAGGTGTTCGACATGAAAAATAAAAGATCTCCAATATACCTCAAGTTAAAAACTTAATAAATTTGGCACTTTTTTTTTTTTATTAGGCCATCTGAGAAAGCTTGTCTTGATGCGCAGGCACTCCTAAAATTTTCATTTTTTTCCCTCTAAAGTCGAATATAAGTCTCGGAAACATCAAACTTGTTAGATGCGTGCACGTTATTTGATGCACCTCAAGTATTGATCGTAATTAATATCTTAGCTTCTTCCCATTTCCCCCTTTACTTGAAACTTAGAGGCAGACTTCTTTTCAACATAATCACTCACAGATTCTTCCAGCAAGTAGCAATGACCTACTGAATTATCAATTCAGTTCCACCTAAGGGTGGAAATACTTTTTGTTTTGACCTTGAGTTTATTATTCATCATGCACAGATTCCTGCTCAGAGACCAGTACAGTTACATTATGCTAAAAAATAGACCTCTCTAGGAATGACAGTTTTTTCTCCCAGTGAAATGTGTTAGGCCACTTATGTAAGATGAGTATAGTTTAATGAAAAACATCGCACTATATTCGGGCCAATTCAGTACTTCCTGAAATGCTATCAACTTCTACAGTAAAAGTTCATTTACGTACACATATATACATAAATTGTTCATACAAAACATTCTTTACCTCGATTTTCTTACAAATGGACGTTGCACCTCTTAGAAACTACACATATTCTCATAACCATCAAATGTGTCGGCTGCAAATCACATGACTCGACTGATTCACTAAGTGAGAGTTGATCTAGCAACATTTTTTAGCTGTCAGATGTCTATTTGTAAGAAAACTTGGATATACAATGTTGCAATAACATTGAAATAATTGCACTCAGATAAGGCATTGAACAAGTAGGAATACATTGGCAACTGTCAATTGAACAAGCAGGAATACATTGGCAACTTATAAATGAACACCGCATGAGGTTTAAAATTTCGATATTTAAAAAAAATCAAAACAATAAAAATGTTTAAATTCAAAAATTGCAATCTACCTACCAGACATCAAAATGTCACTTTATCACAAATTTATTAACAAAGCCTCCGATTAGCTCATAAATTAGATTTTGAAAAAAAAAAAAGTGTTTTATGATTAAACACAGAGCAATGCTTTACAAATTGAGCTACCCAAGTTAATATTTCTGATCGCTGCGTATATATTCCGTTATGATATACATGGTTATATTTCCTTTATTAAAATCACAGAAGAATTTTTAATTATATCTGTGGCTTAAACAAAAGCATGTTTTTTAAGTTGAATATTGATGTAATTACTACCAATGCAATTACTACACTGAATATCATCTCTTGAGAAAACTGCAGATCTTAAAAGAGGTTACTCTCTCTGTTAATTGCTTCACTTCCACTGATCAAGACACGAAAGGGTGTTGAGTGGGGGTAAGAGTGCTTCCATTAGTCCTTAGTAGGTGGAGAGCCCGATTTGTGGTTAGTAAAAGGTATATTTTGTCTCAAGCTTGTGGTGCATTGATATGGATAGAAACATTAGGGCAATATATGAAATGCGTTGGTCACAGAATGAGTGTCATAAAAGCCAGCTCAAGCAAACATTTTACTTCATTATTAATGGATTTTGGTGGACGGAAAAATTTACTCTGGCAGTTCAGGCAAATAACAGTGTAGTCTTCTATTAAGTAAAAATCTGTATTGTTTGGATATAATTAATTTTTATTAAAATCAGCATAATTTACTGTTATTAAAATATAAAAGGTCAAAGAATCAACTTAGTTGTATTCCATGTAAATTCAAAATTGCTACAATAAACTAAATATTTTGATATTAATTTTAATGTGCCAAGTAAAAGTTCTTGAAAACACATCATGTGGTATTTCGATGTCCCCAATAATAAAGCAAAAGTGACATGCAAATAAATATTCCATCGAACACTGTGTAAAACCTTTCGGGGAACATTTTACTTTTGTCAAAATTATAAAATTTATTATCACAGTAAAAGTTTTAGTGGAACATTATACTTTTGTCACGATTATAAAATTTATTTTTGCAGTAAAGTTTTATTAACTTTACTTTATTTGCTTACAACATTTAGCATATAAAACTTTTATCATAATTAATAAACAAACAAAACACAATAATAAACTAAATGTTGGTTGTTAACAACACTCAATGTTGTGCCACAGCGAAAGAGACGTATTGTGCGGCCACAGCGCTGTTCAATAAGATAGACGAGCGGCAGCCGTGCATTGCTCATATGTCAACCTTCATACGTGTACTTACTAATATTTTAAATACAGCCGATAAAATCAAAAGCTTTCGCATGAAGTGAGAGGTATTATTTTATTTAGCACAGTGCCTTGCTACCCATTTGGGTTTTAGGCTTAAGTACTAATTACATTAATGGGTTAGGAATTGGGGAGGTCAAATATAGAGGAAATAAACCCGCATTTGTATGGGAGGGGAAACCATTTAGGAAAAACCACCCCCACTCTACCCGAGCGAGATTTGAACCTCAATCTCCCCGTCCTCAACACAAAACTAGTGTGTTAGCCAACTAAGCCACCGAAACAGGTAAGTTATAGTTAGAGATTACCCAACTTACTAATAGTTTGAACGGAATATTAAAGAAGTGGGCACAGAAAAATAACGTCAGCCTCTAATCTTGGAACATTTTAAGTTACTTTAGCAAAAAAATTAGTCTGGACTCTCTTAATTCTGATTAACCATAAAACAGTTGTCAATATTTGGAAGAAGGTACAGGAAAAGTGGATAGAAACATATAAAAGGGATGAACACAATATGGCTTTTACAATGAAAAGCAGCAATGTAAACCGTGAACTGTGTTCTTCTTTTCATCGTAAAAGCCATATTGTGTTCATCCCTTTTATATGTTTCTATCCACCTTTCCTGTACCTTCTTATAAATATAATACAATTCCCTCAAAGCGAAAAGAGGTTTTCCTTATCGAGAGATAACTTAGTCAATAATAATACTTATTTTTTATAGATATGTTTACAGTGTACCAACTAAACAAAACAGCATAACTTCACCTCGGAACCAATGGCAACATTAACAATCCAGCATTGTAACATTTGTCACACATTTTTAGTTTTTAGTACTGTGCCTCACTTCCTGTTTGGGTTATATGTATGTGTACGAGGAAATTGAATTTAGAGGAAGTGTGTCTGCACTTGCTTGGAGGGAGGGTGGAAAACCATTTGATAAAAACCAGGCTTAGTACAGTTGACAGGGATAGAACCCTCCAGTTTCCCAGTATCGGCAGTCTAGTTCAACACAAGAAAAACGCATGCAAACATAAAAGGAGGTAGCACTCGCAACATTGACAGCGTTGCAACATTTGTTGCATGTTTAAAGGAAGATTGTCCTAGCCAAAACAAGAATGACAAGTAAGCAGGCAGTTTCCTCGCAGATTATAATCAGTGTAAGGTAATATTAAGGCCTATTATTCGTTACATTTAAGACACAGTCGTAAACATGATTTTAGATGTATCCTGAAACACAATAATTTAACAACATTTAAAAATAGTTGCATTTTTTTTTCTCTTCCTTTTTCTTAGGTAAATATGTTTTAGTACATCTTTGAAAAATATATTTATATACATCTAAAATGAACATATATTTACAAAAATATTTCCTGTATAAAATCAGTACTGGAATTACTTGTTACATAAATACATTGTGGCAATACTTTTTTAAGAATACAGACAAAATATGATCCTGGTTTGTAAATGCTACTAAAATAAACGCAACACAGTTCCTAAGATAAAACTAACTTACAACGGAATGTAGACCAACATTTGTGTCTAGTTAATACTTTGAAGCTGTCATTTTTATGTTTTAATAATAATTTACAATAAATAATATTATTAACATATAAATCAGAAAAAAATAAAAAATATATCCTAAAATGATGATGAACAATTAATTTTAAAGTAGAGAACTTAAGAATGTGGTTCTTAAACTTCAAACTTGAACTTTCTATCCTTAATTTCTCGATATTTACAATATTCAATATTTTACATTCAACCTCTCATTAGAAATATGTAATTTATTTATATATAGTATCATAATGTGGGTGAAAAAAAACCTAAAAAGTGTAGATAGTAAAAAAAAAAGTACTCTAAAGGTCCATGTTTAATTTGCACAAGGCCACTCGAAAGCTTAAGGTCATGTTGAATACATTTTACAATTTCCCGGCACTAAAGTAAAACGACACAAGAACCATTAATGGTCACAATCTTACAACGAGAAATTACCCAATTGTGAATGTTGTCAATTCGTTTCAATGCCATAATTTTCATTTACAGGGATCTGAAAGCTAATAATTGAGGTTTCGAGTTTGACTCCCTTATTTTGATGTTTTCAAATAAATTTCAATGATACTGGTAATCTAAAACAAATATTTCAGTCTTGTATGTCTTTTTTTTTCCCCCAAATATATTAGAAAACAAACTATTTTTACATATTTTTAAATAGTTTTACTGCATTTTAATGTGGGATTGTAGGGGTCACGAGGAAAGGCCAGTTTTCATAGCAAACACATTTTTTTTTGCGACAAAATAAATCCAATATAAACATAAAGAGTTTAATTTTCTTTACATGGTTATGTCAACAGTTCTTGAATAACTGTAATGAGCATATTAGAATTTGAATATAAACTTTTTTAATCAAGATTAAAAGTTATCATAAAATTATAGGAAATATTTTGCAAAAAAAAAGTTTGGCGCAAAAATACTGCCCTTAACTTGCATTCTATACCATCCCGCCTTAAAACGGATTAATACAGCTCGCTATCATTAACATTAATTACTACCTTAAATAAATAAAACTTTGAATTCTGGAGCAGCAAACAATTTTTGTCAGGCTTGAGAAAGTTATTATGATAAAAATAAAATATAAAAAATTAACTTTTAAATAAATTAAGACATTCTACAAACAACACTGCAATATATAACTCTTTAAAGGCACAATACTAAAGTTAATATAAAATAGATTTACAGTTAGCACTTGATATTTAATGGATAATTTCACACAACTTTTTAATAATTGCTTTTTATTTTCTGGACACAGAATTAAATTAAAAATAACAAGGTTTTAAAAATGTTGTGTTAAATTTAAAACATAAATTTGTGGACAGAGTAGAAATGTTTCCATGCCATTCAATCAGACGGATAATTAGTTTATAAATAAGTAAATTTTTACCCGCTTCGGTGAGCGCATGGTCTAAGAAGTCACTCTCTCAAAAGACTGGACTGCCTATGAAGGATAGATTGAGGTTCGAATCTTGTTCGGGTGTAATGAGGGTGGGTTTTTATAAATAGTTTTCTACACAAATGCAGGTACACATTCTTTAAATTAGAGCTTCCTCATCCCCAACACATAAACATAATTATCAATAGTTCTTCCGAGTATAACCCGAACAGTTAGTACAAAGATTTATTGAATATAAAGAGATGCGTTAAGCCCAATATTTTTGCTAAATCAGAAAATCTTTAAAAACATGTCAGAATTTGAGGATCTCACCCCTAATTAAAAGTGACTTTTATATGAGGAGAGCAAACTTTCATGGCGTGATGATTTATTAAAATAGTCACGGAAATCTTTTTACTACAAGAAAAATTTGTGGCACATTCGTGCACAGGTGTCATTTTTCAATTCAAAGAATATAATATTTAGATATATATTAGCTTAGCTATTTAATCCATCATGATATCTGCATTCGTACAATTGTCAATGTACATTGGGTTGCAAAAACTAACGAGTCTATGGCGGCTGCGTTATCTGATAGCCTGTGAACTTAATTAATCACTCATATGTAGCCGACGACTTCTGCACGTCCATCACATACTGTGCTTTAAAATATGAGTGATGAATGATCCTGAGCATGGGACGATTCCTGAGCATCGGAATACTAAGCCAAAGGTCCTGGGGTTTGTTTCTTGTGCCCAGGTGTAATTTTTAATTTAAAGAATATGATATTCTATTGGTTTATAAGTTAACATGTGTTGCAGTATTCAGTTATTAGAATCATAGAATCTAAGTACATCTTTCACCGGCGGAACACTTGTCACCAGTTCACGGAATAGATAAGAACCACTGTATTAAACCTACATGTTACTGTACTTTCTGTAAATGTGCTGTGCAGCTGAATACCTTTCGATCTGGTTTTAACTAACAAGGTTGTAGTGGTAGAATTTAGAGAAAATGTAGCCGTATTCATGAGAATGGAGGAAAAAACGACCTTAGTACGCCTGTGACAGGATTCAAACCTCGCACGCCAATCTATTATGAGAGTGGAGCCAAAGACCATGTGACCACTTATGCAGGTAAACCAGATTTTCACATTCGACACACCTTCAGTGCTTTATTCATGTGGCTAGTACTGTTATTATTTAAAATTATTTTTGATTTTGGCGGAAGGGAATGCCCACACTTTTTACTCACATGCACCTCTTTCAGAGTTTGTTAAAAAAAAAAAAACCACTAGAGTTACGCTAAGTTGGAAGTCTATTTATTGTATTCAGTTGGTTAAGGCGATAATTTAGGAATCTTATTTTGACCACAGAAACATCTTAATCAGGTTTAAGTTTTAAATCTACCACATATATAACTGAAGCCAAAAAAACCTGTTGTAAATTTATTTTTACTACCACTAAAAGACACAATGTTCTTGACTCAAATTAACAGTTCATGAATTTTCCCACCGATGAACATTTTAGCTTCAGAGTATATAAAATATTATAGTGCGTACAGTTATTTGGTAACTTTGTTTTGTGATATTTTAATTACATTCCAAACCGTTTTTAAATAATTGGAGCATAAAAAGAGAAAGAGTATTACTTTGTTTACCTGGGCCGCAAACATTCAAACTCTGCAAATTACCTGGTTTAACGTGTTAACTAACCATAAAATATCAGTAAAGATTATTCTTACTGAATATTTTTATCAAGTTACATTATTATAAATCCATGTTGTAATATTCAAATATGAAAATATATTGGGCTTTAAGCTGCAACACTGAATGAATTTATCTATAGCTTACGTACTTACTTACTCTATGCCATTAGTAACTTGTAAGCTCTTTGACGCACTTACAAAATTACAATACTTATCCCTGTATTGGGTTTGTTATATCCAGTCCACCTCATTACATCTTGTCTCTTTCAGGTCCATTCTAATAAAGTAAATTGAGAAAAGAAAAAGGAAAAATAAACTGCTAAGAGTAAATTTGATGAAGAAAGCCCACCTAGGGAAAGAGGAAAAATGTGTGAAGAATCCAATGCACAAAGGTGACATCTTCTTCCTTTGTTCTGTCTTCTATAGTAGAAGTAGTCACACACACATTTTAACACAAATAGAATAATATTTCGGTATTGTTGCCTTTATCAAACACAAAGAAGAGAGTACAGATAACACAAACATTGGATTACTCCATCTTGAATTTAAAGAAAAACTGTTAGAAACACATTGTGCCAACTGTTTTTGGAAGTAAATATAAATTCCTTGGCTATGGTTAGTATTTATAAAGACCTATTTCAAATAATGATAATAATGAAAAAAAAATGATATTTTAAAATGATATTAATAAATAATAATAATAGATAGTTTTATTTTATATTCCCCCCTTTTTTTTCCCCCTAAATTTTTCAAATTATTTTTTCCCCCTAAATTTTTCAAATTATTTTTTCCCCCCTAGATTTTTCAAATTATTATTATTACTATTATTATTTATTAATATAATTTTAAAATATCATTTTTTTTTCATTATTATCATTATTTGAAATAGGTCTTTATAAATACTAACCATAGCCAAGGAATTTATATTTACTTCCAAAAACAGTTGGCACAATGTGTTTCTAACAGTTCTTATTTAAATTCAAAATGGAGTAATCCATTGTTTGTGTTATCTGTACTCTCTTCTTTGTGTTTGATAAAGGCAACAATGCCGAAATATTATTCTATTTGTGTTAAAATGTGTGTGTGACTATTTCTACTATAGCCGACAGAAGAAAGGAAGATGTCACCTTTGTGCATTGGATTCTTCCCACATTTCTCCTCTTTCCCTAGGTGGGCTTTCTTCATCAAATTTACTCTTAGTAGTGTATTTTTCCTTTTTCTTTAGTCAATTTACTTTACTAGAATTATTTAGCCATTGGGCCACCTCATTTTTATACATATATACTTTATACAGTTCCATTCTAATGTTATCCTCCCATCTGCGTCTAGGTCTTCCCAATGGCCTCTTCCCATTGGATAATATTTGTGTGCGAGGAAGAGTGGAAATCATTTAGATAAAACCACCTTCAGAACACCCGACTGGGAATCGAACCTCAATCTCCTCGTCATCCGCAGTCCAGTCTATTGTGATTGTGACGTCTTAGACCATTCAACCACTGAAGTGGGTGAAGTCAAATAGGACTTGGTTTGAACTCGGCTCGAGAGTGAAAAGTACCTACACTCGCCCACAACTCACTCACAAACAACATCCAGACACACAAGAAACACAATACAGCTCAGAAATAATCTTGTACAACAGCTCAAATTTTCTGAGCCTGTCTAGCTGGAAACCAACCTTTTATTTAAGATTTGGAATCAATATCTAGCTTCAAATCCCTACGAGGCGGCCATAAACCTGGGGGAAGTGGGCAGAAAATAAATAAAATATAATTTAAATTAAACCAAACCGGTTTCCACTTTTTTTTATTCAGGATATGTAATCAATATTGTATGACTTTTTAATAACCTATAAATAAATATTCATGATCAAAAAAGTGCTCGAAAAATAATATTAATATCCCTTTAGAATTGATATTTTCATTAAAAATTTCATAAATTTTGATTTTAAAACTTTTCTCATTTCCGAAACACATTAAATTTATGCTCATTTCTCACAAAATTTAATGACCAAAATCTCATTTAACAAATGCTAAACACAATGTTATATTGTAATAGTAGCTGCTGTTGGTTTCCAAATTCCTTATCGAGTACGGTCAAAGGCACATATTTGTTACTACATAAAGGCCATATTTGTAATGTTAATTTTGTAATTGATAATTTTTTGCGTATCCTGATCTGAACCCATTAGAAAAAAACATCGGAGCTAAGCATAAGCTTACATTCATCTCCCCAACAATATAAATATAGCAGTATTTAGTCATTGCCTGTCGATGGTCTGGAAGAACCACTCGGTGAATCTGCGCAGCTGCTGAGCTGCGGCTTGGCTCTCTTCCTGGAGCCGTCGGTTCTCATCCCTCAGTCGGCGCACCTCTTCCTCCAGGGACAGTCGGCGTCTTGTCTCCCTTGCTGCGCGGGACTCTAGGGACACCAGATGGGACTGTAGCTCGGAGATCCGACGCCCGGATATGCCTCCACTAGGCCAGAAAAAAATAAAACTCGAGTTAACTGGATATCTGGGATACAAATATATTACTTTATATTTTAAAAAACGTCTTTTCACCCATTTGGGTTATTTGTAGGGATGTCAAACTCGATACCTCGATATCCTAGATTCTTACTAGTATCGAAAGAATCGAAAATTGATCCTAACATTATGATTCCCTATAATTTGATTCTTAGCTCTCAATGAAAGCATTGGCAACTAAGAAAATGGCAAAATTCAGAACAAGTTTAATCGAATATCTCTGATATTAGTTTATTTGTCGTAATTTGTTACATATTTTTTATTCAGTTGACAATTTGGTGAATTTATAAGATTTTGCTTTTGACAATTGTTTGTTATACTATTATTTTTTAATCATTTGACTTGGCGAGGATTTATTTGAAGGCAAAAATACATGCTTTCTAATGTAATTCCTCATTATTTTATTAATTTGGTAGAATATGCCTTAATACTTGGTAAACAGATCTTTTTCTTTGTTAAAAAAAATGAACTTTTTTGTACTTTTTATTTGCTATTCTATTACGTTGAGTAAATATGTTTTTAAATGAGGTTGTATGCTTGGAAAAATAATAAAATAGGAAATGATCAAGAATCGAAATCGAGAACGGAAGAATCGAGGTTGAACTTAATTATCATAATGGTGAAAAGAAGGTATCGTGACCTCTAGTTATTTGCATTTGTGACTGGTAGAGAGGGGAAGAGCGGAGGGAAGAAGTGAGATAGTGACTTAGTGGAGGGAATAAAAGTGATAGTGACTGAGTGGAGGGAAAAAGAGTGATTGAATGGAGGGAGTAAGGATGTTAAGGAAGGAAAATTTGGATATTATAAAAGTATCGATACTTGTACCTCACCCCTGCCCTCTCAGATTCCTTTGCATAAAAAACAAAATCTAACGTAACACATGCACACAACCTGCTGGGAGTTGCATCCAGCCCCAACCTCTCCGACACGTCGTTGACCCAGTGGCCCAGACTCTCCCCATTGCGGGCGGCCTCAGGCACCTCCTCCCGAACGTTCTGCATGGCTCGAGTGGCCATGTCCACTAGACTGGGCCAGTCCATCTCCTGCGGGAGGGGCAACTTGGGGCCTGACAAGGACTTGGTCACTCGAGGGGACAGCCTGCCAAACAAGGTTATACATACAAACAAACTTTCACTTACAATTATATTATAATAATTTCCAACATGTAATGTCGTTTATTAAAATTTATTTTAGGTTAACTACTCCCCCACAGTCTTCACATGCACCCTCTAGGCCCACTCTACCTAAATAGGCCCACACACACACATACACACGTCTCCCCCCAGGGGCCAACACACACACCTCTCCTCCCCAGGTGCCCACACACGTCTCCCGCCAGGGGCCAACACACACACCTCTCCTCCCCAGGGGCCAACACACACCTCTCCTCCCCAGGTGCCCACACACACACACACACACACCTCTCCTCCCCAGGGGCCCACACACACACACCTCTCCTCCTTGGTCAATATCTTGTTCTCGCTCGGAGCAGGACTAGAGGCCGTGCTAGTGTTGGAAATTACAGTCGCCGGCCGAGCCATGGTGAAGATCACCTCCGCCGCGGTGTTGTCTTGGAGGGCACACAGGTTCTCCCGGGACCTGGTGTTGGAGCCACCGCTACTGCTGTGGATCTTTCCCGCGACTATAGGACTGCTCTGCGGCTCCTGAAATTTGAAACGGTGTTGGGCAACTACTAGAAACTTATTCAACTATGCACTTAGCAATATCTCTTCAATGTCCTACACAGTCTTCCCAACAGTTGTCCAGGACTTTCTCTCTTCATTTCAACAAGTTTCTGTCCAAATGGCGTGTAACGAGGTGAGAGTTGCGTCACTGTTGCACTCACCTTGGTGGCCCCAGTATCGGCCAGAGGAGAGTCCCCCATATAGTCCGGGTTGATCAGCTTCATGAGGTCCTCCTGCAAGGTGCTACTAGCCAGGTTAGCGCTGTTCCTGTTGCTCCCCACAGATCTAGGGGTCACCCCTGGCCTGAGTCTAGCCTCCCCTGTGTCCCGTGGCCGGGGACTCTGGTTCCTGCTGCTGCCACTCGAGGGGGTCAGCGTACCTGCGAGATGAGTCTTGTTGGAGCGGCGGAGACGAGGTGACATGTTGCCACTGCCCGTAGACAGCTCGTCTATAACAAACCATAGCTAGGACAAGGCTGCCAATATTGACATGTTGCCACTGCCCGTAGACAGCTCGTCTATAACAAACCATAGCTAGGACAAGGCTGCCAATATTGACATGTTGCCACTGCCCGTAGACAGCTCGTCTATAACAAACCATAGCTAGGACAAGGCTGCCAATATTGACATGTTGCCACTGCCCGTAGACAGCTCGTCTATAACAAACCATAGCTAGGACAAGGCTGCCAATATTGACATGTTGCCACTGCCCGTAGACAGCTCGTCTATAACAAACCATAGCTAGGACAAGGCTGCCAATATTGACATGTTGCCACTGCCCGTAGACAGCTCGTCTATAACAAACCATAGCTAGGACAAGGCTGCCAATATTGACATGTTGCCACTGCCCGTAGACAGCTCGTCTATAACAAACCATAGCTAGGACAAGGCTGCCAATATTGACATGTTGCCACTGCCCGTAGACAGCTCGTCTATAACAAACCATAGCTAGGACAAGGCTGCCAATATTGCAATAAATACTTTCTTTTTCCGTAGTTGTTTCTGAAGTGTTTGTAAATGTGTCTGTTTGGTTACATGTTCATTTGTAGGGGTGTGTGAAGCTTCTAAATGTTGAAGTCGAAGCTCAATTCTCCTTCGCTTTGACTTCGACATCCACAGAAATCTTCACATCATGGACACATTTTGAAGGAAGAAGAAAACTTCATTGAGTTATGAAGAGATTTGAAATGCATTTCTTAACAGGACATATTTCAACACCAACTAGTAATTAAATGACATCTATAATGTAAGCGCAGATAAATTCAGATATGTCAGTATTAAATAATATATTATACTTTTTTCTTTACCTAGATGCACTTAATGGATGGTTTGAAAATTAAAATATATATATACATATTGTTCTCTGACAAAAACAAAAACCTTACTTTCGGTTTTGACTTCACTTCGCTTTGCACTTAAAATATAACAGTTGCACATGCCTATTGATGTGTGCTTCCTTTCCTAGATTATATTAAGTTTATTTAAGGACATTTCACTACCATATCGGAATATAATGTTCCAAAATGTTACAAGCATCATCCAAAAATAAGTTCTAAAAAAAATGAGCGGTGGCACTCGGAATAGATCTAATTTATGTACCTTCACTACGAGCGCCACACAAGCGCTCGCTGGTGGAACTAGTATCTGTGGAGTGTCCATCGCTTGCGCTCACTGCCACAGTGGTGTTGCCCCTAACACACTCTGGTGGAAGACTGGAGGACTTGGCGGCGTCCGCAATGTGTTGGTGGCTGGTATAGTCCGAGATCTGGCAAAATAACAGCTACATTACTACCAAATGAACGTTAGGTCAGTCAAATTATACCCCAAATATATTAAATAACAAGGTAGTCTAACAACAGTTCTCGCAAGGACAAAACACAAGGCTGCGCTGAAATCGTAACTCTATTGGCTTTGATTCTGGAGTAATTGGTTCAATTCCCTGTAAAGGCTTAGTGTGAGTCTGAGTCTGTCCCTAAACACAAAAGGACACACACCAAGCAATGTGGTGTTTTATCTCAACAATTTCTTCACCAGCATCATTCACATTTCACTCTGGTACACTGCGGCCACTGGACACCCGACATTCTATTCGTACTGCCTGCGCTTACCTTGGGTGCCCGAAAGTCGAGCTGTCTGACGGCAGAAGCCGGGGTGAGCGGAAGTGAGTAGCTGGCGTGGGGTAAAGGCAGCGAGTGAGACACCTGCACCTTCCCTTTGCCTCCACTCGGAGCCACCTGTTGGAAGGCGCTGGGCCCCCACCGGACCCGAGTCTCGCGGGCAGCGGTGGGGGAGGGGAGGACTCTACCACCGCCGTGTTGGTGTCGTTTGCAGCCGAGTCTAGTAGCTCGTACCAGCGATCGTCACTAGAGTGACTGCTTGACGAGCTTGTCAAGGTGTTCTAAACACACACAAGAATCTCTCAAGACACACGACTTACTGAGAGTACCTGCAACTTTGTGTTACCATGATA
Organism: Timema podura; assembly: GCA_033556935.1. Lineage (NCBI taxonomy): Eukaryota > Metazoa > Arthropoda > Insecta > Phasmatodea > Timematidae > Timema > Timema podura. Next base: position 57,757,236 of record JAVRXN010000012.1, on the reverse strand, counting down.
TATATAAGGAAAACCTCTTTTCGCTTTATGAGGTAATTGTATTATATTTGGAAGAAGGTATAGGAAAGGTGGACAGAAACATATAAAAGGGAACAAACACAATATGGCTTTTATGATGAAAAGAAGAACCCAGTTCACGGTTTAGAGTGCTGCCATTGGACAAAGAGGTAATGACTGCCGCCAAAAATAACCGATCGCTACCACCCAATCCTTCGACCTATGTTTCATTCTATCAGAACTCATCAGGAGGGAGTGTCAACCGCGCAACGCAACTTCCTAAAAGAGGAAACCAAAAACCAGAAAAGGGAGGAAAAGAAAAATTGTAAAGAATAATAGGATACTTAAGATAGGAACATATGAAAGGAACATATAACGTGAAGGACAAACACAGGAAATGGACAATGGATGCTTGAGGATTTAAGGATTCAAGATTGATCTCTTTTTAACTATTCAAAATTTGAATTGGGATCAGTTTTAGAAACTGTTCTGATAAGATTATAAGATGAATTTAACAACAAGTCCCCAGACCATTGATTTAGTAATTAACTAACAGTACCTGTTTCAGTGGCCAAATGGTCTAAGGCATCATTTTCGAAATGGAATTCCTTTTATCAACAAATTTTATTCACCGATATACAGATTAAATTCAGCATTCGCGGGTAGAATAAAGATTTTGATTCTTAGACAAGTGTATCTGATCCAACTGCGACGGCGAGTAGTGCTCACCTCGGGGTTAGGCAGGAACCTGGAGTCTGTGAAAGACTTGCTGCTGCTACCGGTACCGTAGCCAGAGCTGTTACTGGATCTGGGGGGACTGCCATTGCGCTCGTACCAGCGTCGATGGTTACCCGGAACTAGGGCCTGAGGTTTGCGAGGGGACGAGCTGCCGTCTTCCGGACTGGATGTGGACAGGTTCTCGTAGTCACCCTCGTAGTTGCTCGCTGTGTACTTGCAATTCTGGGCGCTGCATCCCCTAAACCATGGTTTCAATAAGCATATATTAAGATTCATTTACTTGAGAGAAAAGAGAGAGGAAAAAAAAGCAACATTTTAATGTGGAGATTTATAAATCTAAAGTGTAGATGAAAAACAAAGTAAAATTCACTTATTAAAAAAAAAAATGAATAGGGATAAGAAAGTAATAAACATTTTAAGCCTGATACAATATATTAACAAATGCTCAACTCAGCAGATTCATGAGCTCGGAAATTTTAATCTTATTGTATAAGGATATTCTCTTTATATTTGCTCTATTGCGATTCTAGTGATGGATGACTCTTCTCTCTACATGTCATGAAATGTGCAGTAAGGGTGAAGAGAGGGGGCAGTGGGACCGGAGGGGGGAAAGAAGAAACTAATCGGGAGTGTAGTGTGCTAACATTTGGTCATTGGAATGTCAAGGTTAGCAAATAGACAAACTACGGGAGTAAGAATGTTGGAAGGCCACAGTAAGGTGGAGGAATTTTACCGAACTCACCAGACAGGCTGGGAAACATTTTAAACAGATAACTCTGGAGCTTTCCAAGAAGCGCCCCTGAGATGGACTTTAATGAAAGAACCTCAAGCTACAACTTTTGTTGAAAAAGGTGGCGTCCATGGAGACAAGCGATCCACAAATTAGAAAAACATGTTGTACAAATACTACATACATCCTTGGCGCTCCGTCAGGCATGGGAGGTATGACGGTGACAGTCACCATCATGGCGGTCTTGAGGAGATCTACCATCTGGTCGTGTGAGAGCGTGGATACCGCCACCTTGCAGATCTGAGCAACACAACAGTTTACACTAGAGAATAACTAGAGGTATGTGTCTTAGTTAGAGAATAACTAGAGGTGTGTGTCTTAGTTAGAGAATAACTAGAGGTGTGTGTCTTAGAGAATAACTAGAGGTGTGTGTCTTTGTTAGAGAATAACTAGAGGTGTGTGTCTTAGTTAGAGAATAACTAGAGGTGTGTGTCTTAGAGAATAACTAGAGGTGTGTGTCTTAGTTAGAGAATAACTAGAGGTGTGTGTCTTAGTTAGAGAATAACTAGAGGTGTGTGTCTTAGTTAGAGAATAACTAGAGGTGTGTGTCTTAGTTAGAGAATAACTAGAGGTGTGTGTCTTAGTTAGAGAATAACTAGAGGTGTGTGTCTTAGTTAGAGAATAACTAGAGGTGTGTGTCTTAGTTAGAGAATAACTAGAGGTGTGTGTCTTAGTTAGAGAATAACTAGAGGTGTGTGTCTTAGTTAGAGAATAACTAGAAGTGTGTGTCTTTGTGAATAACTAAAGGTGTGATAACATTTTACTATAATGTTATTTTAGAGGTATTGATAATATATATCAAATGTGAATTGACGTATGAATTCATTAAACTAGTTTTATTGTAAAATAAGTGATGGTGAAGGAAGTTGACCTGAAAGGAGAGTTAGGTTAGGTCTAATTAGGGACAAAAGTGCATTCATTACAGTAGTGTTTCTACATTGTCTTACTATACATAAACAATCCATCAAGCAATAATTCATTTCATTAAACTTGTTTGAGTAATATTTGTAGCTATCAGATAGTTTCCTTGCTACTATAATAATACTATAGCTACTATTTTAAAAGAGGTTTTTATTTTTTTATTTAATTAAAAAAACTGTAGGTAAAGTTAGCTTTTGTATTAGTTTGTTTTATTCTCAATCGTGTCAAGGTAACATGTCTTTGTTAACGCGTAGCGGTGAGGAGAGTATAATTTAAAGGTAAGGTACCTGCATTTGTGTGGAGGAAGCGTGAGAAATAATTTAATAAAGAACAGCTTCAATACACCTCGCCGGGATTCAAAGCCCATTCTCCTCACCACGGAGAAACCAGTCTAGATGAGTCCACGCCTGGTTTGTACCAGTTATATGCACACAAGAAGCCAATGAATGCCTCACCTCCACAAGGCGAGCACCTTGTCTAAGCCCCGCCTGCCACGCCAGCCCCATACTCTCCACTTGGGTCACCACACCATCAGGCTGTACATGAAACCCTAGCTGGCCCCGAGGGTTGCGTCTCAGGGACATCTCTTTGGCAGGGCAGCCTGTCGTCACCGCTTGTAGCCTTGCGACGATCTCCATCAGCTCGTCCCGGTCACTGGGTTCCCTCATATGCAGCGTGGTGCACTCCCCCTGGTGGTGGTACACCCGCAAGCTAGGGGCAGAGTATCAACATTCGGTCACTTGTAGGCGTAGTTAGGGGCAGGGTATAAACATTCGGTCACTTGTAGGCGTAGTTAGGGGCAGGGTATCAACATTCGGTCACTTGTAGGTGTAGTTAGGGCAGGGTATCAACATTTGGTCACTTGTAGGAGTTTACGAAGCTTTGACTTGACTCTAAACATTCGTCAGCTTAAACTTTAATTTGAAGGTGAAACTCCAGATTCGACAATTTACAAAACTTTGCCAATAAAAATAAAAGTGTTAAGTTAATATCCACATTTATGTTCATATTTTTATATGGTACCATCATGTATATTACAAATTAATGTTAGCTTGACAAAAATTTAAAATAATTAAATTACTTGTCATGATACTAAACATATTTATCAGCTTAAGAGGAAATATTTTAATCATGATGGCAATATAACATTTTGTAAATCATGTTTAATACTTAAAGTCATGTAGTTAATATAGTATATTTATAAACATTCAAACATAAATTCGATTGCAGGAATATTTTGTATTATTCGATTCGACTTTGCTAAGGATTGAAAAAGTAGACTTTGCACACCTTACTTAAAATAGTTTGATCAAGTTGATAAAACTAACTCTATTACTATCTAAATGCTTGTGTTTGAGAGGCGGCCATGTCTACCTATTGGTCTGCGTGTACCAGCCGAGGATGGCCTTGCAAGGAGCCACAAACACAATCTGCCTGGTCCGCTCCTCGATGAGGACGACTGTGTCCGTGGCGATGCCGAGGAAACAGTCGACCAGAGTGGACTGTCCACTGTCGTCCAACACCACTTGCCAACAGATGGCCCCGCGCTGCGTCGCGTCGGGGATGAACCTTGGACGAGAGCTGCGCTCCTTCTTCTTGCTGCTGAACGACATGATGGCTGCGACAAAACAACATCAGACCCTTAATGAATGAAGACGGGAAGCGCTCAAGGATTGACAGAGGACATGGTTCAATATTGTCATGCATCACTTTGATTCTAGAGATGAAACGCTCAAGGGAAAAAAATTAAGGAAATCAAACTCATCAAACCATCGTCATAGCTATCAACTGTTTCCTGCCTGTGATTGGGTGAGATTTGTAAAATCCCTTCATCTCCCTCCCTCTGTCCTTCCACCACTATTCCTCCTTTTATAATCACTTCCATTCTTCTACTCTCAGTTAATATCTTCTTAATGGTATCAAAATAATGGATCTTACTTGATACCTCTCTTATTAGCTCTCAAATCCCAGTAAATTAATGTTCTGCCATCCAAACCACACAAAAATAAACAGACATGGTTAATTTGTGTGTGTGTGTGAGCATTATTAGTTATTTTGCCATTTGACTTTCGTTGCAGCGAATTGAAAATGTCCTTTGTGTTCTCGTGATCTTGCTATGATCAAATAGGGTGGTTTGGTTCGTCCTATAATTGATAATTATATTAGGAAGAACTAGTAGCAAGTGTAATAGCTCTAAAAGACCTGGTTCAGTGGTCACATAGTCTCAAGGCGTCGTCACTCTCACAATAAACTTTAGAATGCCAATGACAGGGAGATCTGGGTTTGAATACTGGTCAGGGTGTTTTCTTCTATCCCTCCACTTCCTCTAAATTCAACCTTCCTCATCCCTAACACATTAGTGTATTTAGTACACCAGTGAATAACCCCAAAGCGTATTAAGACGCGGTGACAAGAGAAAGGAGGAAAGTAGCAATAAAAAAATTTAGATTCAAAATTTTAACTTTTTTCTTTTCAAATCTCTCCATCTTAAATATTCTTAAGGGACTAAAGCAGTAATTTGTAATCAAATGTAATAATTTATTTTAGAAATGTTGGATAGTGCTTATATCGTGTTTCTAAAGAGTAGAGGAGTGTATTTTTGTGTTTGTGAGCGTACACTTACAGAACTTCTGTCCGGTGTCCAGAACGATGGAAGTAGTGTAGTTGGCAGACAGATCTTTCAGGTACTCCTGGCGCGTCCTGGTAGCCATCGTCGCAAACTTCTCAGACCTGTGGGCCGCATTCTCTGCGTTGATTACTGAAACGTTTCATAATAAAACATTAATTTTAAAAAAGTTTTTAGAATATATATATATTTATTTAATTTTTATTAAATTAAGGATTTAAAAAAATTGATGAGTTTCAAAAAAAATACCTTAATTGGGCGAGAGGTTCTTATGGAAAACTAAACAATTTTGTGAATGCTATAAAATAAAACCAAAATAATTATCAGGAAGACAATCAAAATAACTAATATGGTTTTAGAAAGATGTGCGAAGGTCCGAAAAATATTAGCTCCGACAAACAAATTCCGACTTCGCCAATAAAATATTGACAGCTAAAATATTAAATTTATAATTCATTAATGCCACTTTGAGCTTACCCTGAAAGGTATGTTTCCACTATGGCGTAGCTTATAAGATAGTGTAATCCACCAAGGAACCTTTCAGGGTAAACGAAGTGTACATTTTAAATTAATGTTCATTATTTGTTGAGAAACTAACGGGATTTATTCATATATATATATATTGTTATGACATGAGATGTCTTGTGAGATACCTTTGGCCAATAGGAATTCAGCAAAGGTCTTGGTTTTAGGGAAGGTGGCCCCTTCTTGGATAGGGGGGCCAAAAACAGGGACTTCCTTTGATCTGCTCACAGCAACGCTGAGGGAAATAAATACATATATAAAACATTTAGACACAACAATGGACTAGGATTACAGGTCAGAAACGCCAACCATCGACAAGTAGAGGAACATGTTCTCTAAGATCGTAAGTCGACTCATCTCTACAAATGAACTTGACAAGAGGCTGTACCTGTATTGGGTGTGGTCAGAGCAAGGGCTGATGGCGCGCACTATGATGAACACGTGCTGGAACTGGGAGCGAATATTCTTTGGTGTGAAGGGCAGTGCCCCGGGCTCCTGGAAAACTATCGTCACTATGTCGTTGCCGACGTGACGCTTCCGCAGCAGCTGGGACACACAAGATGGGTCACAACATGAAACACTATACACACTCCCAATTTTCAAGGCAAGGTTCATGACGTATATTCTTATACCTGCTGCCTGTTGTTCGGCGTGAAGGGTAGCAGAGTGGAGACATGGAACATTATCTCACAGTGTTGGTACTGAGCGTACACAGAGTACAGTCCCGTGGAGTCCGCTGAGGAACACACAGAACATTCAGTCACAGTTAGTTAGGAACAAACTTTTGTTTACACTTATAGAAGTTATTATCCTCTTTAATATTATTATACCTATGTGAAGTTATATGGTCTACATCAGTCACTTTTAATAGATTGTGTTTAGAGTTGGGTCAAACCTGAATCTACAATTTGCTTTCAAATCGTGAATCCGAATCTTGATATTACCTAAAAAAACTTGAATCATGGATTAAAATTTAAGATTCAGAATTTGTAGGTAATATGAAGACCCTGATTTGTAAAATGGTGGTAAAATTCCCCTGGTTTAGCTTAAGTGAATACAAGACTCACTCTTATTGTCCAGGCCGGCTTTGTACTTGTCGAAGCCCTTGAGCCGCACTCTCTGTCCAATGGCGTCGAGGAACTCGTGGAAGGCGGGGCCCGCGTCCTCGTTGTTGTACATCTCTTCCTCGGTGCCCTGCCCCGACCGGCAGTACATCACCCCCACCTTGTAGTGCGTCGTGAGTCCCTGCTCATCCAACTTGAGAAGCTGCTCCTCTGTCTGGGGAGACGACAGGCCGAGACGGAGGCTACGGAACCAACACTTGATTCAGGGCAATTTGTCGTACACAGTGAGGTTGTAATATTACTTTATTGTACATTCACATACAAGAGACCACAGTACCAGCCTAGTTACCGCTCCAAGGCCAGGGCTCACACTACTTGGCTGGAATGTGCTACCAACCCTTCTGTCTTGACAAACACTAGAGGGGAGACTTGTCCTGTTATAACTGTAAGGGCAACATCCCTCCCCCCCTACCTGCTTGTTTGCAGTCAGTGCTTGTTGCTACAAAATCAAGGGAATTCATCTTATAGAGTAAATCTTAATACGATGGGATTTTTTTGTTGTTACAACATCTTAATACAGTGAAATCTCTATAAATAGTTTAGACAAGATCCAGGATTTTTTTTTTAAATGTCCATTTTTTAAGAAGTGTTCGCTATTCCAATCCTCATCAATATATAGTCTGACTTCTTTATCATCATTGTCATCAAAATCATCAACTGTTTCCAGCCTGTGACTGGGTCAGTTTAGTAAAATGCCTCCATCTTCCTCTATCCTTCCACCATTCTTCTCCTTTCACTTGCACTTCTTTTGTTATCTATTCCTTCCATCTCTTTCTTGGCCTCCCTTGCGATCTTTTACCTACACATTTCATTTACATCCGCACCACATAACCATACCATCTCAGCCTTGCTTCCTCTACTATCTCATGTACTCCAACATCCTCATTAAATGCCCATACCCTCTCAGTCTTGCTTCCTCTACTATCTCATGTACTCCTTGTACTCCTACTCTTTCCCGGATAACTTCATTCCTAATCTTGTTTATCCTGGTGACAGCTAACAATAACATGCTCTCCTAGTTTCTCTTAAATTCATTCTCCGTGTTTCTGCTGCATGTGTGACAATGGCTACAAAGTACACCCTGTACAACACTCCAAGGGCACTTCTCTTCTCCAAAGGTCTCTTACACACCTATAGAACAACTCTCCATAGCAGGTCTCTTACACACATATAGAACAACTATCCATAGCAGGTCTCTTACACACCTATAGAACAACTCTCCATAGCAGGTCTCTTACACACATATAGAACAACTATCCATAGCAGGTCTCTTACACACCTATAGAACAACTCTCCATAGCAGGTCTCTTACACACCTATAGAACAACTCTTCATAGCAGGTCTCTTACACACCTGTAGAACAACTCTCCATAACAGGTCTCTTACACACCTATAGAACAACTCTCCATAGCAGGTCTCTTACACACCTATAGAACAACTCTTCATAGCAGGTCTCTTACACACCTATAGAACAACTCTCCATAGCAGGTCTCTTACACACCTATAGAACAACTCTTCATAGCAGGTCTCTTACACACCTATAGAACAACTCTCCATAGCAGGTCTCTTACACACCTATAGAACAACTCTTCATAGCAGGTCTCTTACACACCTATAGAACAACTCTCCATAGCAGGTCTCTTACACACCTATAGAACAACTCTTCATAGCAGGTCTCTTACACACCTATAGAACAACTCTCCATAGCAGGTCTCTTACACACCTATAGAACAACTCTTCATAGCAGGTCTCTTACACACCTATAGAACAACTCTCCATAGCAGGTCTCTTACACACCTATAGAACAACTCTCCATAACAGGTCTCTTACACACCTATAGAACAACTCTCCATAGCAGGTCTCTTACACACCTATAGAACAACTCTTCATAGCAGGTCTCTTACACACCTATAGAACAACTCTCCATAGCAGGTCTCTTACACACCTATAGAACAACTCTCCATAGCAGGTCTCTTACACACCTATAGAACAACTCTTCATAGCAGGTCTCTTACACACCTGTAGAACAACTCTCCATAACAGGTCTCTTACACACCTATAGAACAACTCTCCATAGCAGGTCTCTTACACACCTATAGAACAACTCTTCATAGCAGGTCTCTTACACACCTATAGAACAACTCTTCATAGCAGGTCTCTTACACACCTATAGAACAACTCTCCATAACAGGTCTCTTACACACCTATAGAACAACTCTCCATAGCAGGTCTCTTACACACCTATAGAACAACTCTTCATAGCAGGTCTCTTACACACCTGTAGAACAACTCTCCATAACAGGTCTCTTACACACCTATAGAACAACTCTCCATAGCAGGTCTCTTACACACCTATAGAACAACTCTTCATAGCAGGTCTCTTACACACCTATAGAACAACTCTCCATAGCAGGTCTCTTACACACCTATAGAACAACTCTCCCTGCTGTCCTCTTCTCATTAGATCCTCTTTACTCCAACCCTTCTCTGAGGAAGAGCGAGTACATTTCCTTGGCCATTCTATCTTCCTCATCCATGCTCTATTGGCGTTATTAAAATGTATATATCCCAGATGGTAGAAATACACGCAGGGCCGCCTTGAACATAATTTTGAGCGTCCCTTCCTCTTTAATGTCCTATAAACTTGAAAGGAACTCCTTACAAGATGGATGAATTTTATATGTTCATCCCCCACTGGTTCTAGCAGGGACACAAGTCATAATAAACGAAAAAAAAGAGAGTACAATATCAAATATATTTAAGAGATTATTATTTGTAGTTTTTAAGACGACATCGGTGGTGTGACGCCCCCTTGATCCCGGCGTCCCCCTCGCTCACTCTTTGTGGCGACCCTCATTACATGGTGCAAAAAAAAAAACCTTTAATATGTATTAACATATTCACTAAAGTATTTTAAAATGATATTTAATAAAAAAATGATTGCATTACTTGTTTCTACAAAATTATATATACATATATTTTTTTTACTAAAATAATAAAGCATTCTTATTGTGACGCAACCAAGCGGCACACAATATATATAACACTTACCATGGGAGTTGTATCTCTGGGGCCACGTACTCGAGGACTTCCTTGGTGTTCATGGTCTTACTGTTGCTCGGAGATTTGAGGTTAGGGATGGCCTCCTCCAGTACAGAGCCTCGCAGAGTCAACAGCTGCCAACACAATCGTGTTTCATTCGTTAACACACGACAAGTTACTTAGGAGGAAGCTAGACTTCGGATCATATGACAAAATAGTAGAAACATTTCGACAAACAATCAATTACAATAAGATTACACTATATACTTATTTTTTAGCACTGTGTCTTACTACCCATTTGGGTTATACATATTATACAGATTATAGATTTCTCCAGTGCATTCAGGAATGAAAGCCACCCTTTTGAGGTTTTACATAAAAATGTATGAACACAAAAATGTGTAAAAAAACCCCATAAAAAACAGTCTATAAAAGTGTTTATCTTTTTTATCTCTTTATGAACATAGTTTTATATTTGCTTAACACCATAAGATTGCAATCACCCGATATAATATCTGGTAACGTTTTCTAAAATGAGTTCTTGAAATAGTTTGAGCTATGAATGGGTGTATAAATAAACATGCTTTTTTCCCCTTATTAAACTTGTTTTTAAATATTTTTCTCACTAGTATAGTTATTATTAATAATATGTGAGTATATTTACAACAAATGTAATGTGTGTTGTATTAAATCTTTGGTTAGGTGGAAGAAAGGGCCAAACCCTAACTTTGCCAGATCAATTAATAAAATATATTAAATATCATTAATCCAAACAGAAGTATGAATTATTTTTTGTTATTTGTTTTATGGTTAAGATATATTATATGGTTATTAATTAATTATATAACTTTATGTACTTACATTACTTGGGAAAATGTTTTACTGTAAAATATTTGCAATATTTAGCTTTATTCTGATAAATCATAAATATCATGACTTAAAGTTCATTTACTTCTAATTTTTTCTTCAATGAATATTAAATGGCAAAGCTTCGTAAATGTCAAAGCAATTTTTTTCAAGAAAAGTTGAATGATATTTTTTTCAAAGAAAAGTTGAAGCTTTTAGATATTTTTTTCAAAGCAAGTTGAAACTATTTTTTCAGCTTGAATAATTTTTTCAAGCAAAGTTGAAGACTGATATTTTATTCAAAGTCAAATTGTCGAAGTTGATATTTGTTTCAAAGCAAAGTAAAAGTTTTGAAGCATCCACACTTGTATCACCATCATTATAATTATTACTAAGGAAGTGTTGACTCATGTGGGGTTTTAGTAGATGCTAAAACAATCGTTACATTTGTAAGGACCGGTCCACAGAATAGATGGTTAAAATCGCTCACCTCACTGGTACGTATAAGGAGTCTGTACTGGTACTGGGCAGAGCTGTCCGACGGATCCAACTCTCACGCCGGATACTGACCGCCACCGGCCCAAGGTTATCATCCATTCCAAACCATTCTGGTGATCTAGAACACAGTGAAGTACATCTGTGTAAGTGAGCAAGTGTAATTGTATTGTTAAAACAGCCACCAAGTGCTAGAGGGCTCTCACATGAACTCTCAGTAGAAGGTCAAGACATATCAACCAAGTGCTAGAGGCATCTCACATGAACTCCTCAGTAGAAGTGTCAAGACATATCAACCAGTGATAGAGGGCCATCTCACATGAACTCCTCAGTAGAAGTGTCAAGACATATCATACCATGTGTAGAGGGCCATCTCACATGAACTCCTCAGTAGAAGTGTCAAGACATATCAACCAGTGTAGAGGGCCATCTCACATGAACTCTCAGTAGAAGAGTCGACATATCAACCAAGTGCTAGAGGCCATCTCACATGACCTCTCAGTAGAAGAGTCATCATATCAACCAGTGCTAGAGGCCATCTCACATGAACTCTCAGTAGAAGTGTCAAGACATATCAACCAAGTGCTAGAGGGCCATCTCACATGAACTCTCAGTAGAAGTGTCAAGACATATCAACCAAGTGCTAGAGGGCCATCTCACATGAACTCCTCAGTAGAAGTGTCAAGAATATCAACCCAGTGCTAGAGGGCCATCTCACATGAACTCCTCAGTAGAAGTGTCAAGACATATCAACCCAGTGCTAGAGGGCCATCTCACATGAACTCCTCAGTAGAAGATGTCAAGACATATCAACCAAGTGCTAGAGGGCCATCTCACATGAACTCCTCAGTAGAAGTGTCAAGACATATCAACCCAGTGCTAGAGGGCCATCTCACATGAACTCTCAGTAGAAGTGTCAAGACATATCAACCAGTGCTAGAGGGCCATCTCACATGAACTCCTCAGTAGAAGTGTCAAGACATATCAACCAGTGCTAGAGGGCCATCTCACATGAACTCCTCAGTAGAAGTGTCAAGACATATCAACCCAGTGCTAGAGGCCATCTCACATGAACTCCTCAGTAGAAGTGTCAAGACATATCAACCCAGTGCTAGAGGGCCATCTCACATGAACTCCTCAGTAGAAGTGTCAAGACATATCAACCCAGTGCTAGAGGCCATTCACAGAACTCCAGTAGAATGTCAGACATATCACCATCTAGAGGCATTCACATGAATCCTCAGTAGAAGAGTCAGACTATCAACCCAGTGCTAGAGGGCCATCTCACATGAACTCCTCAGAGAATTAAGAAGTACAACCGTCAAGCCAGTCATGACTCAGAGACTTCAAGATGCATATAATGAGCCATCTCACATGAACTCCTCAGTAGAAGTGTCAAGACATATCAACCCAGTGCTAGAGGGCCATCTCACATGAACTCCTCAGTAGAAGTGTCAAGACATATCAACCCAGTGCTAGAGGGCCATCTCACATGAACTCCTCAGTAGAAGTGTCAAGACATATCAACCCAGTGCTAGAAGGCCATCTCACATGATCTCCTCAGTCAGAAGTGTCAAGACATATCAACCCAGTGCTAGAGGGCCATCTCACATGAACTCCTCAGTAGAAGTGTCAAGTCGTGTCAACCAAGCAAGGCTGGTAGAAACAGTGTAGAGCTGTTACTACTACAGGAAACTGTAAAGGCCTGGAATTGTCCAGACTGACCCTCGCCCACATCTCATTAAAAACGTGAGAGAGAATTAAAAAAGACAACTCTCCCAGTGTCTGACCATGAGGACTAATCAAGATGATGATAATGAGCAGACACGACCTTACAATATTTATCAAATGCCTTTCATAGTCCACTTACATTGGGAGTCTCTAGTTCAATTTCAGCTGAGAATGATTTAAGATATAACTAAGGATGGATATCTCAAGTTTGCCCCCTGCATTAAACGCCATCTTGTTGCTATAGAATTATAGTGACCTGGTGTCTAGGTAAGGTGTCAGACTTCTGTGCTGAGGTCCGGGTTCAAACCTCGCTCCCTACCATTGCACATTAGCGTAAGTGCGTATAACCAACGGTAGTAAGACGCGTGCTAATAATAATAATAAATAATGCTATAGAATTTGAAGATCAATCAAGTTGAGTTTTTTAATTGCACAAGCTTGTATTACACGCACGACTTACAAACTAGATTAACTTGGTGTGATAAACATCAACATCCCATCCTGACCTTAAGAAAATCCCACACATTCCTTTTACAATAGCAAATAATTTTAGGTGCGACCCAGAATCAAATAAAGGTCCTCTTAGAGCCACAGATCCTTTCTAACCACCCGGGTCATGGATGTGAGGCTTCATAATTTGTGACTCTGGGAGGTCGATGTTCAATCTCGTCGTGAGTTTTTTTTTCCACTTCTTCTCCACATATTAATGCAGTTGCATTTTATATAGAACTGTTTTTTATCCCTCACTCGTTTGATAAAGACATTAATCCCATCAGGCTATATGCACATTTATAGAATGGAATAGGAACAAGGAAGAATAGGGTTTGAGAGGAAATGTAACATCATTTGTGTATGGGAGAGTGGTAATACTGTTTAGGGGAAAAAACCTTCAATTCGAACCATGACTGCCTCGACCTCGACAAACGAGATTAGGCGAGCTTGACGGTTAGTTCGCATGCCCACTGAAGCGAGTAAAAATGTAAAATTAAAAAAATTGTAAATGTAAAAAAATACTGTTAAAAAATTTCAAAGTGAGGATTTTTTTAATAAAAAACAAACTTTTTTTTCCAGTTGGCCATGATTTTATTATTGTTATTTTATGGGTGTTAATCATATTCATCAAAAGCGACAACTGCAGCTCGCATGAGTTGGCGTATGAATACGTGAAAGTAGATCCAGTAAGTATTATAGCTGTAATTTAAGGCCCTTCTTATTAAAATTGGATTGTAGCATGTGCTCCTGATATAGTTAGTGAATGTGTGGACTGTAGAGGCTGCTGGTAGAACACAGCCAACAAGACTTTGAAGATAATCTTTATTCTAATAAATGAACCAGGGATTCTGCTTCATATTTTGTGCAGGAAAGAGTAAAGACCTTCCTTCCCCTTAAAGGGAGAGAAAAATGTGTGTAGTTCCTTTCTATAGCCTAAAGGAGTTAACTACCTCCTTCCTGTGTTTCCCTGGAGCCTGGCTGCTGTGGCATGAACTACAGTCAGTGCAACCTTAACTTGTTGGAATAGCATATATGAAATGGTAGTTTTAATTTGTGGATATAGATACAGTGTTAGATACTTTAAAAAAATAATTCTGTAGAAAAAAATGGCATTTACCATTTGATTCTCACAGCAGTTAAATACTTGGCTTTATATAATGGATTCCAATATTAAAACCAACAATTATTTAAAGTGACACAATAATTTTATTTCTTATGTATTTGAATGTTTGTAAATTTTTAAACAAAATATGTCCATGTTAAGGTGATGTGGGGTATATAAGATCCACTCATGTAACAAGATATGCCCATGTTAAGGTGATGCAGGGTATAGGTCTAGTCTAAACCATGCCACGAGCCCCGTGTTAAGGTGATGCAGGGTATAGGTCTAGTCTAAACCACGCCACAAGCCCCGTGTTAAGGTGATGCAGGGTATAGATATAGTCTAAACCACGCCACAAGCCCCGTGTTAAGGTGATGCAGGGTATAGATATAGTCTCGACCACACCACGAGCCCCATGTTAAGGTGATGCAGGGTATAGGTCTAGTCTAAACCATGCCACGAGCTCCGTGTTAAGGTGATGCAGGGTATAGGTTTAGTCTCAACCACACCATGAACTCATGTTAAGGTGATGCAGGGTATAGGTCTAGTCTCAACCCCGCCATGAGCCCCAAGTTAAGGTGATGCAGGGTATAGGTCTAGTCTCAACCACGCCAAGAGCCCCGTGTTAAGGTGATGCAGGGTATAGGTCTAGTCTCAACCACGCCACGAGCCCCGTGTTAAGGTGATGCAGGGTATAGGTCTAGTCTAAACCACGCCACAAACCCCGTGTTAAGGTGATGCAGGGTATAGATATAGTCTAAACCACGCCACAAGCCCCGTGTTAAGGTGATGCAGGGTATAGATATATTCTCGACCACACCACGAGCCCCATGTTAAGGTGATGTAGGGTATAGATATAGTCTCGACCACACCACGAGCCCCATGTTAAGGTGATGCAGGGTATAGGTCTAGTCTCAGCCACACCATGAACTAATGTTAAGGTGATGCAGGGTATAGGTCTAGTCTAAACCACGCCACGAGCCCATGTTAAGGTGATGCAGGGTATAGGTCTAGTCTCAACCACACCATGAACTAATGTTAAGGTGATGCAGGGTATAGGTCTAGTCTCAGCCACACCATGAACTAATGTTAAGGTGATGCAGGGTATAGGTCTAGTCTCAGCCACACCATGAACTAATGTTAAGGTGATGCAGGGTATAGGTCTAGTCTCAACCCCGCCACGAGCCCCATGTTAAGGTGATGCAGGGTATAGGTCTAGTCTAAACCACGCCACAAGCCCCATTTTAAGGTGATGCAGGGTATAGGTCTAGTCTAAACCACGCCACGAGCCCCGTGTTAAGGTGATGCAGGGTATAGGTCTAGTCTCAACCACACCATGAGCCCCATGTTAAGGTGATGCAGGGTATAGGTCTAGTCTAAACCACGCCACGAGCCCATGTTAAGGTGATGCAGGGTATAGGTCTAGTCTAAACCATGCCACGAGCTCTGTGTTAAGGTGATGCAGGGTATAGGTCTAGTCTAAACCACGCCACGAGCCCATGTTAAGGTGATGCAGGGTATAGGTCTAGTCTCAACCACACCATGAACTAATGTTAAGGTGATGCAGGGTATAGGTCTAGTCTAAACCATGCCACGAGCTCCGTGTTAAGGTGATGCAGGGTATAGGTCTAGTCTAAACCACGCCACGAGCCCATGTTAAGGTGATACAGGGTATAGGTCTAGTCTCAACCACACCATGAACTAATGTTAAGGTGATGCAGGGTATAGGTCTAGTCTCGACCACACCACAAGCCCCGTGTTAAGGTGATGCAGGGTATAGGTCTAGTCTAAACCACGCCACGAGCCCATGTTAAGGTGATGCAGGGTATAGGTCTAGTCTCAACCACACCATGAACTAATGTTAAGGTGATGCAGGGTATAGGTCTAGTCTAAACCATGCCACGAGCTCCGTGTTAAGGTGATGCAGGGTATAGGTCTAGTCTAAACCACGCCACGAGCCCATGTTAAGGTGATGCAGGGTATAGGTCTAGTCTCAACTACGCCACGAGCCCCATGTTAAGGTGATGCAGGGTATAGGTCTAGTCTAAACCACGCCACGAGCCCCATGTTAAGGTGATGCAGGGTATAGGTCTAGTCTCAACCACGCCACGAGCTCCATGTTAAGGTGATGCAGGGTATAGGTCTAGTCTCAACCACGCCACGAGCCCCATGTTAAGGTGATGCAGAGTATAGGTCTAGTCTAAACCACGCCACGAGCCCCATGTTAAGGTGATGCAGGGTATAGGTCTAGTCTAAACCACGACACGAGCCCTGTGTTAAGGTGATGCAGGGTATAGGTCTAGTCTCGACCACACCACAAGCCCCATGTTAAGGTGATGCAGGGTATAGGTCTAATCTCGACCACACCACGAGCCCCATGTTAAGGTGATGCAGGGTATAGGTCTAGTCTCAACCACACCATGAACTCATGTTAAGGTTATGCAGGGTATAGGTCTAGTCTCAACCACGCCACAAGCCCCGTGTTAAGGTGATGCAGGGTATAGGTCTAGTCTCAACCACGCCACAAGCACCGTGTTAAGGTGATGCAGGGTATAGGTCTAGTCTCAACCACGCCACAAGCACCGTGTTAAGGTGATGCAGGGTATAGGTCTAGTCTCAACCACGCCACCAACAGAAACCAGGAGCCATCAGCTAATGAAAACAGGCACAAGGAAAGGGTTGGAAAGGAGGGAGTGAGTAATGACAGCTTCCCTAACCCTGATAAACATCTACAGAGGGTGGTATCCACCCTGTTGACAAAACACTACAATGGGTCTGACCTAATGCACTGCAACAGTTTCTAAATGTGCTTTTAATCAGTTGAAAGTGTCATCATCCATCGCATTAAGAGGCAGCCATGATGATCTGTCCACAATGACAGTTTGTATCAAAGTAAAACAACACTTAATGAGGCAGCAGGAGTGACAGTGAGTTGACTTAAAAGTGAGTAATTTTGTAGAAGTTATAACAAAATAACATTTTATCAGAAATAAATAACATATTGTTCTTGAATAAATGTCTCTGTGCTTCTACTGGAGAAATATTTGATTTATTTTGGTCAAAAAAGTTTTGATATAAAAACTGCAAAAACCCTGACCTTTTCTCACGTCAGTACATTCCCGGGCCTTAAGGTGCCTCCCCGCGAGAGCAATTTATATTTTCAGGACAAGTTAATCTCCTGGCACCCGTTTCCTTGGCCATGTGGTCTAACTTGCTACTCTCACAATAACTGCCAATGACGGGGAGATCAAGGTTTGAATTTCTGTCGGGTATACTGGTTGTCTTTCCCCCAAAAGGGTTTTCCACTCTCCCTTGGCACAAATGTGGGATTGTGGGTACATTTCCTCTAAATATAACCTTCCAATCACTAAAACCATTAGCGTAATTAGTACATAAGTGTATAGCCCAACGGAAAGTAAAGACGCGGTGCTAAAAAAACCTCACCTGGTACCTGGTGATGTTAGATTTTAACTATGAAGAGTGGTAAACCATTCTAACCCTCAGTACACCCGGCTGGGATTCGAACCTTCGACCTCCCCGTCAGTGCGTGTTGCAGGATCCCAGGAAGTTTTGTAATGAATTAAAGATGGATGATCAAGTGGAAGACAAAAGATCAAATGATGACAACTACCCATACTAGGCTGTATTTCATTCCTCGGTAGACACAAGTAAAACAGAGAAAAGGAAATCTGTATCAACCTTGAGTCAACAAATATGAACAACAATTTATCAAAAGTTTATTATGTTTAAAATAATCAAATAACCATTACTTATTAATTCAATGTAGCTATATTTTTTTCTGACATTTCATTAAATAAATTAATTATTGTCTTGTATTTTTAGTCTTTTATTTATTTGAGGTATTTAACAAAGACTCTCTAAAAGGACTGATTATATCAACCCACGATAATTTCTATGAGGGAGAGCGAAAGGGTCGATTAATTTTGCCGGAAAAGTTATTTTCACATACCTGCCAGGGTCCTCTTACATGCCACAATCAACGTGGGACCGACGGCTTTACTTCACCTCTGAAAGAAGTTGTGTTACGGATTTTTATCGCTTAAGAAAAAACATCGACCCCCCCCCTGCTGTGTGTGAATCCATGGTCATCTGGTCATCTGAGTCCTGGGGCGAGCATTTTATCCCAAGATCACAGAGGTCAAATATTTATAGACACAAAATATTAGTGCCTGGAAATAATGTTTTTCCTCCATAACTTCCCTTTCTTCCGGGGCCCCACTGGTCCCCCAATGCATGGTTCCTCCATCAGCGAAATGTTGACAAACACTACCTTAGACCATGATTGCGGACTGACCACTGATGCTGGTGCGGGGGGGGAGGTTACATGTATTGTTTTAGTAGACAATGAACTGCTAAGGTCAATGACTAAACTAATCGCAACGTGCACTTGAAAATGTCAAACCACACAAACAGTCTTAGAAAGTCGGGCTAACCTTGAGAGTGGAAGTACTGCCGATAGTACAGCGCCCCCTGGTCCACACTCTCGATGGGCCGCCCGTGTCTCTGGTAGGGGCAGGTACCGTGCTTCCAATGAGTGTCCCCTGAAGGGAACTCCAGTACGGATACCCCATAAGCCATCGGGGGGCGGTGCAACGGTCGGCGCTTGGACGGTGACGCCGGCAGTCGAGTCAGCTCACCACACGCTCCGTTTCACCGCCGATTTCGTTGCGGAAGAACGGCAGCTTTCAAAATAACACCGGGGAGGAATTAATAAATAATGCAATTTTTAATTTTTTTTAAAATGTTATTTTGATGATTGGAAAAAAAAAATCAGTTTTTATTTTTAAGATTATTACTATTTTCTTAATGTATTTTCCTTAAAACTGTAATTCAATAAATGTTAGCGATTGTTTTACCCCATGAATAGTTTTTAACAACCAAGGGCGTGGAGAGAAAAGGTTGGGGGAGGTGGTCTGTCCTCCCAATAGACCCCTAGGTGGGGTTCATACAATCTTCATATAAAAGTATACTAACATTTTCTAGTGGAGCGCTAACCCCTAGAAAAATCAGCTTTCTTAGCCAAGCGTTGCATTGTGGGTAGGTTTTCTGTACTCTACTTTAGAAAAGAGTGGAATTAGAGAACAGGGAAGTCAGTTTAACATATTCCCACAAAAATGAATTTTTATTTTAGCACCGTGTCTTACTACTGGTTCGGGTTATACGCATATGTACTAATTACACTAATGACTTAGGGATTAGGAAGGCTCAATTTAAAGGAAATGCACCCACATTTGGATGAAGGAAGAGTGGAAAACCATTTAGGAAAAATCACCCAAGGTGCACCCAACCGGGATCAAGCCCCGATCTCCCCGCCTTCGGCAGTCTAATCCAATACGAGAGTCGCGCGTTAGACCACGCGGCGACAGAAGCGGTTGAAAATTAATAAGCAGCTTGGAGTGATCCCGATTTCACTATTGTCAAGTGAAGAATTCATAAAACCATACTTTGATGCAATATATAAAGAGTAATCTTGTATCTAGTAGCCCTTTTAATTGGGTCTGAGCCAGACTCTTTATTAAATAATTAAAAATATATCAAGAATTGTGAAAGATTAAACAAAGTAGGACATCATAAAGTAAAGGTTGATAACAGGAAATGTTTGAAATGTTAATAACAGAGGAAAGAACAATGTGTAGTAGAACATCCACCCACCTCTCCAGTGTTTATAACAGAGGAAAGAACGAGATGTAGTAGAACATCCACCCACCTCTCCAGTGTTAATAACAGAGGAAAGAACGAGGTGTAGTAGAGCATCCACCCACCTCTCCAGTGTTAATAACAGAGGAAAGAACAATGTGTAGTAGAGCATCCACCCACCTCTCCAGTGTTTATAACAGAGGAAAGAACGAGATGTAGTAGAACATCCACCCACCTCTCCAGTGTTAATAACAGAGGAAAGAACGAGATGTAGTAGAACATCCACCCACCTCTCCAGTGTTAATAACAGAGGAAAGAACGAGGTGTAGTAGAGCATCCACCCACCTCTCCAGTGTTAATAACAGAGGAAAGAACAATGTGTAGTAGAACATCCACCCACCTCTCCAGTGTTAATAACAGAGGAAAGAACGAGGTGTAGTAGAACATCCACCCACCTCTCCAGTGTTAATAACAGAGGAAAGAACGAGGTGTAGTAGAGCATCCACCCACCTCTCCAGTGTTAATAACAGAGGAAAGAACGAGATGTAGTAGAACATCCACCCACCTCTCCAGTGTTAATAACAGAGGAAAGAACGAGGTGTAGTAGAACATCCACCCACCTCTCCAGTGTTAATAACAGAGGAAAGAACGAGGCGTAGTAGAACATCCACCCACCTCTCCAGTGTTAATAACAGAGGAAAGAACGAGGCGTAGTAGAACATCCACCCACCTCTCCAGTGTTAATAACAGAGGAAAGAACGAGGTGTAGTAGAACATCCACCCACCTCTCCAGTGTTAATAACAGAGGAAAGAACGAGGTGTAGTAGAACATCCACCCACCTCTCCAGTGTTAATAACAGAGGAAAGAACGAGGTGTAGTAGAACATCCACCCACCTCTCCAGAAGGTCGTTGCCCCGGCCGTCCCCAGCGTCCTCGTCACCACTGTCTGTCCCCTCGGGAGTAACGGCTCGCCCCGCCCCCAGCATGGAGGCGGCGGACGCCCCGGTGGTTGTGTTGCGCCTGCGCGCCAGCAACAGCCCCCGGAGTTTGGCCGCGTAGCCAAGGTTGGCCGTCATAGACTGACAGTCATGGTGAGCGAAACATCTGCGAGTAAAGTACAGTTTATGACTAGTCTATGACTAATTTGTGACAATTATTTCCTTGGTATTGTCTGGGATAGTCACTCTAAAATAAGGTGGCAATTTGTCCACAATTTTGTACTTTTTTTTAGTCTTACAACTACACAAGCTATTTTTTACCGATTTCTAGTTGTGTTCAATATTTTTACGAATCTCGAATCTCCCAAATCTACACAGGCTTCGAGCGTCCTATCTCATATATATATATATATATATATATATATATATATATATATATATATATATATATATAGAGAGAGAGAGAGAGAGAGAGAGAGAGAGAGAAGAGACGTTGCTACATTCCATAAACCTACTTTATTAGCATCATCCAATAAAACAATGACTAGGATGTAATAAACATTTAAAATGTAGACATCATCTCCAGCTTCAACCAATGATTTTAAAATGTTGTCCCCGAAAATACCAAGAAACATTGGTCACTTTAATCTAAGTCAGAGAAAGTATTGTTGGGGTACATGAGATAGAAGAGGAAGCTAGGCTGAGATGGTATGGACATGTATTGAGGATGGAAGGAGAAAGGATTCCAAGAGGATTAATGGATATGAAGCAAGGCCGTAGTCAACCAATAACTTAAGGTTTTTTTTTTGGTGGGCACATCCCCCAATCGCGGAAGGCTAGAAAAAAAAATTCTAAACGATAAACAGTTCTAGAAGCTATCTGAATTGTTTCTTTTGGCAACATAAACCCCTAAATGCCGGAGGCTAGGACAAATTCTAAATATTAAACACCTCTAGAAGCTCTCTGAAGTGCTTTTTATGGTAACAGCCCCCTAATTTGTATTTGTCTCTTAATTTTAATATCGTTTGAATCATAAATAAAGCCATATATATTTTGTTCATAAAATTTCAGGGGGGGGTTTGAACCCCCAACCCCCCTCGACTATGGCCTTGATATGAAGTATGTAAGGAGGAGACCGAAAGGGAGACCAAGGAAGAGATTGGAGAAACTGATAACAGCAAGTGTGCAAGTGAGAGGAAGAGTGGAAGAGAGGGCAGGAGGAAGAATGGTGGAAGGACAGAGGGAGATGATGATGATGATAATGTGAGAGAGTATACACTGGTTATCTGAGGAATTACTTCTTGAAAGTTTTTCTTTTTCCTACCACAAGGGATTCTAATATGAAAAAATAAACTTAAACATATCCCTTCCTATTAGAGTCAATGTAGAGTTGCCCGAGACCCTGGCTCTGATGGTTGCGTGTCTATTTATTTAAGGGTTCTTGGTTCGATCCCCAGAATGAATGAAACATTCATCAGTGGTAACATTAGGATTTCCCCTTTCACAGCGATATAACCATTTGATAAAAATGGTGCTGCGGTGGAAGCCACGTGGCCACAGGTTTGCCAGTCCCAGACCAAGGTAACTCCCCTATGTACCTTCGCTTGTGTCTCTCGTCCGTGACGTCAGAGGAGGCCATGACGCCCGCGTCGTCCTGATGCTGCTGGTGTCGTGGGGGCTTGCCTCCACTCCCTCCCCCGCCCCCGGCCCAGAAGCGGTGCAGCTTGAGTCGGAGCTTGGGGGAGGCGCTGGGGGCAGCGTGGGGGCAGCCAGGCGTCCCGCCACTATCCTCGCACAGGGCGTTCGACGCGTTCTCCGAGGCGGGCGCCGGGTCTACCTGTGGGAAGAAGACAAGCAAGCGTCGGGGTCAGGAGCTTGCGCGATGAACTACTTTCTCCCGCGTGCAGTTACCTAGAAGGTTCCCGTCACCTCAACGACCCTCCTGTAAGATGTTCCGAGGTGAGGACGGTCTACTCACCTTGCCCTTGAGGTACTCCGCTGGCCCGGGGCTCCTCTGATCCGCCCCTAGCACCGCGGGCCTGTAGTCGTGCAGCAGGGCGAAGAAGCTGTCGGAGGATGAACCCAGGACATCCAGGGAGCCGTGGCTACCATACTCCCGTCTACCGCCGCCACTGTAAGACACAACACAACATGAACCCAGGGAGCCGTGGCTACCATACTCCCGTCTACCGCCGCCACTGTAAGACACAACACAACATGAACCCAGGGAGCCGTGGCTACCATACTCCCGTCTACCGCCGCCACTGTAAGACACAACACAACATGAACCCAGGGAGCCGTGGCTACCATACTCCCGTCTACCGCCGCCACTGTAAGACACAACACAACATGAACCCAGGGAGCCGTGGCTACCATACTCCCGTCTACCGCCGCCACTGTAAGACACAACACAACATGAACCCAGGGAGCCGTGGCTACCATACTCCCGTCTACCGCCGCCACTGTAAGACCCAACACAACATGAACCCAGGGAGCCGTGGCTACCATACTCCCGTCTACCGCCGCCACTGTAAGACCCAACACAACATGAACCCAGGGAGCCGTGGCTACCATACTCCCGTCTACCGCCGCCACTGTAAGACACAACACAACATGAACCCAGGGAGCCGTGGCTACCATACTCCCGTCTACCGCCGCCACTGTAAGACACAACACAACATGAACCCAGGGAGCCGTGGCTACCATACTCCCGTCTACCGCCGCCACTGTAAGACCCAACACAACATGAACCCAGGGAGCCGTGGCTACCATACTCCCGTCTACCGCCGCCACTGTAAGACACAACACAACATGAACCCAGGGAGCCGTGGCTACCATATTCCCGTCTACCGCCGCCACTGTAAGACACAACACAACATGAACCCAGGGAGCCGTGGCTACCATACTCCCGTCTACCGCCGCCACTGTAAGACACAACACAACATGAACCCAGGGAGCCGTGGCTACCATACTCCCGTCTACCGCCGCCACTGTAACACAACACAACATGAACCCAGGGAGCCGTGGCTACCATACTCCCGTCTACCGCCGCCACTGTAACACAACACAACATGAACCCAGGGAGCCGTGGCTACCATACTCCCGTCTACCGCCGCCACTGTAAGACACAAAACAACATGAACCCAGGACACCCATATGAGCGCGCGACCAAGACCCCACACCGGGGGGGCTATGCCCCTTACCTGGCCGTGTCCTGGTTCAGCTGCTGGGCCACCAGCTCCAGACTGGAGTTGCTGCGGTACAACGCCTCCTCCGCTCGTAGACGGTGCTCTCCCGCCCCTCGCGGCGGCTCCAGCATGGCGCCTCCCCGCCCGCCGCCCCCGATCATCCCATCACGCTACAACAAACACACGTGTGGAATATTCATCTCGAGTCACGTTACACATATTGACAAGTTGTGAGTGTGTGAGTGTGTTTGTATAGCCGTGATAGGTCAGTCCTAGCTCGAGATTCGGGATTAGAAGGTAAAATGAAAATTTAGATTCGTAAAATAGTGGGTTCTATATATATATATATATATATATAAATATAAATATATATATGTGTGTGTGTTTTACGAATCAGAATCTTCATTTTACCTCCTAATCCCGAATCTCGAGTGAAAATCCTATTCTTTTAAAAAATTATGAAAATAATAAAACAATAGAAAATATAAATATTAAATTAATAAATGTAATTTTTTGTTGTTGCTAAAATAGATTCATTACAACATTTATACATTCAGTTAAGTGTTAAATTTCTGTTCTGGGGTCTGGTCGTTAAGTTTTTCCCATAACCATGTCGGCGCTGAAAGAAACACCAATAATATTTGAATTAACACATTTTATTTTTTTCAAATATCGAATATCGGTTCTAGGATGGAGTGTGTGCCCGCACCAGATCATGACAAGAGACACCAAAATACCGCCGGTCACACAGAACCTTATCTCAGCATTACATCGCCAGAATTTCTCCAACTCAAGTTGGAAACCTCGAGTTTGTGTTAGAATAGTCGAGAAGAGGTTCATAAATGTAAGATAACAAGTGTGTCTATAGCGTTCCTGGGTCGAGGAGCTGTCCGAAAGTAGGAGAACAAAATGGACGAGGAAAATACAAATGGCATCATTTATTCACAAATAATCATTCCACGCTCCTATAACAGTCACCTTTCGTTTCCCGGACCTTTAGCTCTTAGCACAAACATTCCGTTGTGGAATATATGGAGGTGGCCATTCGTGCCGGTTCAGTACATTTCCCAGAATTTCGGGTTGGCCTAGTTTAAAGATTAATGATTTTTGTAAATTCGACATTTTTTCTAAAATGGCTTTACCGGTTTTATTCAAAATGTGTAACTAAGGAGTAATTTACATGATAAATAATATTAATGTTTGCGTGTTTTCTAAAAAAGTGTCTAAGACAAAATGTTAAAATTGATATTTGGAGTGTGTTTCAAAATAATATGTACTTTTCCTGAGAAAAACTATTTAAGAGCAGTTTTATGACAACAGATTTTAAAATTGTGGTTCCTAATTATAACAGACTAAATTAGAAATTAAGTTCAATTGGGTCTTGAAATTTAATTTAGTCATTTTCTTAACAAATAGCCATGACAAGGTATTTTTTTCTAATTCTGCTATTCAAGCTACTATTTTTATTTTAAACTTATCTTGATTATCCACATATATTATTATATCATCTCACCGCGTCTTACTACCTTCAGGTTATACGCACTTACGCTACTGTGTAATGTAAGGGTGATTGTGAGATGAAATGGAGGACCTACAGTTTAACGTGGATCCGAACCACGGTGGAGGCCTGGCATTCCACACATTCACAAGTTGTGATTAATACACGTCTTGTCAGAGGTGAAGGAAGGGTTTGGCAATCAGATAAATCTGTGTCGGGACCGAGGATTGAACCCCGGATCCCCCAGCACAGAAGTCTGACACCTTACCCCCTAGACCATCAGGTCACCAATGCAGATATAGACCTACATTTGTGGCGTCTGAATACTAGAGTACCTAGGTGTTGGCCCACGAGGTAACCTGGCTGTGTGTAGTCCTCAGGACTGAGTGGCCCATATACAGCAAGCTATACCTTGATTTGGTTGGAAGAACAGTAGAGAAAATTCAAACATATTTCTTTGCGGCCAACAAAATAACATTTTACTTTGTTATTTATGGCATTCTATAGATATTGATAATATCTATTAAAAGTGACAGCCGCAGATAACATTACTTGATGCATAAATATATTAAAATTGTTTTAGTAACTTTAGTAACTAACTTCTACTGTTCTTCCTACCAAAATCACACTATACCAGTGTTCACGCGGGTGTGATAGAGAGAATGGTTTGGGGGGTACCGAGAAGAAAGATGGGCAGCAAACCGTGACGAGCAAACTTTTTTACATTAGAGGCCCGCATATAAACAAGTGACACAACAAACAATAGAGGAGGAAGCTGATACGGTTTTAAAGGGAGGACACGATGTTGGTTCCTGGATACCCAACGAGGAGCTGTACCATGTTGTCCCCATTAGAAAACATTTTGGGACCATATGGGGTGGCCACAATTATACAGTTGTCGTAACCACTGACCAATGTTTGTTTAGATTTTCATAACTCGAGTGGACAGGCGCGCTAAAATTGCTGGCTTAGAATGTATGAAGTAACGCACTTGTAATGTTACTGTTTTGGACCCTCTCAAATATGAAAAAAGTCATGGATGAAGGTATTTTTCTGCAATAAACTGTATGTAAAATATCCTTTTCAATACTTCATCCATGGAGAATCACGCGCTTTTCAGAAATAATGTCAAAGGATTGCACCATTTAAAAAAAATTTTCTTTCAAAAATCAACTCCGTAGTATTTACCAAAAAGCAAGTGACGCTAGCTCCCTCTAACCAATAGGAAGCTAGCCTTCACAACATCGTATTTTTAGGAGTCTTTCTATTAGTTGGTTTTGACATTGATGACAAGGGGGTCCAAGAGGTAAGGGGTAGGTCATATATAAGCCGCTTGTGTGTATGAATCCATTAGAGTGGACAGCAATACACAAGAACTTTGTAATCAAACACAGTAATATTCAGTGCCGGCGACATAAATCTACAGAACGTTGTAATAAATCGTGTGCAAATTTAATGGTCTTACTTATTTCATAAGTATGAGAAATATCACAATAATTGGCGCTCGATCACGGGGCTAGGAATACCAATTATCTCACAAACAATCAGTAGCACTTCAATTGGCGCCCATCGCGCGGCAGAATAAACGTGAGCATTTCACACTAAAAAGGTAACAGGAGAACGCTGACAATTCATAACAATAGTTGAACTAGTTGGCAAGAAACGGGGCCATAGCGTGGTATAAAATACCTTCACTTTTTGGGTCACAATTCCATCTATATCGCAGGCGGTTAACCTGTCTGACGTTGTACCGTATCAGACGACATCTTCGGGTCATAAGTAGCACTTGTGACTTAGTGGGCATCCGTTGAGCCCAGGGTTCCGAGATCGAGCTCGGTAGAGGTCAGGCGCAGTTATACATGGTGTCTACTCAACTTGAACAATGAAATTCCCGACTTTTTCCTGATTTCTCACTATCATTTCTTAAAATTCCCGACTCAAAAGTGTGTCACATCCTTCTAACCCCACCCGCAAGCTATCCTGACAGATCAAGCCCACTGTGAGTAGGTCGTGAAACAGTATGTATTATCTTGACACGATAAGCTGGGGTTTAATTCTGACGGACTGTGTTCCATCTTCCTGTCCTTGCTCCATGGAGAGCTCACGAGTACAATGTAGGCGAACCTTCCTGTCCTTGCTCCATGGAGAGCTCACGAGTACAATGTAAGAGAACCTTCCTGTCCTTGCTCCATGGAGAGTTCACGAGTACAATGTAGGCGAACCTTCCTGTCCTTGCTCCATGGAGAGTTCACGAGTACAATGTAGGCGAACCTTCCTGTCCTTGCTCCATGGAGAGTTCACGAGTACAATGTAGGCGAACCTTCCTGTCCTTGCTCCATGGAGAGTTCACGAGTACAATGTAGGCGAACCTTCCTGTCCTTGCTCCATGGAGAGTTCACGAGTACAATGTAAGAGAACCTTCCTGTCCTTGCTCCATGGAGAGTTCACGAGTACAATGTAGGCGAACCTTCCTGTCCTTGCTCCATGGAGAGTTCACGAGTACAATGTAGGCGAACCTTCCTGTCCTTGCTCCATGGAGAGTTCACGAGTACAATGTAGGCGAACCTTCCTGTCCTTGCTCCATGGAGAGTTCACGAGTACAATGTAGGCGAACCTTCCTGTCCTTGCTCCATGGAGAGTTCACGAGTACAATGTAGGCGAACCTTCCTGTCCTTGCTCCATGGAGAGTTCACGAGTACAATGTAGGCGAACCTTCCTGTCCTTGCTCCATGGAGAGTTCACGAGTACAATGTAGGCGAACCTTCCTGTCCTTGCTCCATGGAGAGTTCACGAGTACAATGTAAGAGAACCTTCCTGTCCTTGCTCCATGGAGAGTTCACGAGTACAATGTAGGCGAACCTTCCTGTCCTTGCTCCATGGAGAGTTCACGAGTACAATGTAGGCGAACCTTCCTGTCCTTGCTCCATGGAGAGCTCACGAGTACAATGTAAGAGAACCTTCCTGTCCTTGCTCCATGGAGAGCTCACGAGTACAATGTAAGAGAACCTTCCTGTCCTTGCTCCATGGAGAGTTCACGAGTACAATGTAAGAGAACCTTCCTGTCCTTGCTCCATGGAGAGCTCACGAGTACAATGTAAGAGAACCTTCCTGTCCTTGCTCCATGGAGAGTTCACGAGTACAATGTAGGCGAACCTTCCTGTCCTTGCTCCATGGAGAGTTCACGAGTACAATGTAGGCGAACCTTCCTGTCCTTGCTCCATGGAAAGTTCACAGGAGCATGTCACCAGAGTACCAGGAGGATGACGAGCCAGAAGAAGACAATCATCAGCCCGTGCTTCCTCGACTCTGCAAAGTTGAACACGGACATGCAACAGTTGTCCCGTCTTTAGCGAACTCTTGTTTGGACCATGGAGCAACAAAATAGAACTAGTGGGGAGACAGACGCGCTAGCCACGTGGCGGTGTTCAGGCGAGTCACAGGTTCCGAGTAAAACACAGACAGAACTTATTAAACTATGTAGTGTACAACACATGAAGGAATGTCGGGGGGAGGGGTATTCGCTCAAGTTCCCGGAACTGAACAAGTACACTCAACTTCACGAAAATATATATATTCAATGGCCACCAAACGTTTTTAGAGATCATTTTTATACACACACAATTTTTTATTTGTGATGAAGATTTAGGGCCGGATAGATGGCGTTACTAGTAAAACGACGCGCAGCTGGGAGTGTCATCAACATTTTGTTTGTTTAGTAATTTTTGTAAATAAAGTGTTATTTTCTCAAAGCTTTCTTTTCATAAGCAGAACTTGTCTATCTTTATTGTCCTTTGACCCGCTTCTGTGTTCGAATGGTATAAGACGACACACTCGCATGAGACTGGCCTGCTTAATGACGGGGATATCGGTGTTCAAATCCCGGTTGGGTCTACTAAGGCTGGATTTTACCCTCTCACTCCACGCAAATAAGGGTATAATTCCTCTAAATTCAACCTTCCTATCCCTAAAAGATTAGCATAATTAGTACGTATTCGTATAGCCTGAATGGATAGTAAAAAATATACCCTATCCTTTGAAACGAACATGTATGTGTCAAAACTAAGTTGTATATTCAAGCATCATTAGACTTATGAGGGAACCTTTGGAACACATTAACCGCGTCAGAGTACGACCAGACTGGAGCGAGCGCGCTCGAGCCGGTACAGTCTAGTTTACAGGCGCTAGGCAATATTATTGTATGTTGGTTCATTGAGTGCTAAGAAAACTTCTCATTTTGATTTGATATTTGACTTTTTTATAATTATTATAGATAGGTTTATAACACTTGCTACCAACGGCCTAATTTAATTGGTAAGACCATAAACTATATACATATGTAAAACTGATATGTTAGAATACTTCAATATTATAATCAAAGTAGGCCTTTACAAATAATAATCACCATTAGCGCGAAGAGCTAAGCTGTCCTCTGCTAAGACTTTATCAGTTTGGTTTCACACTCATTGATAAGCTAAGCTCCCGAATTCAGTGTTGTTTCTTTCTGGTCTGCTCCAGTGAAGTATAGTTATGAGAGTTCTCTAAAATGTCTTGTTTGAGCTCAGATAGATAGTACTGAGGAAGAGAAGATTCTGCTGTTAGCAGATGTTTTGGCAGATGAAGAAATTTTAGGAGGTGGAGGTTTGACTTGTTAAGTAAAAATGTTATCCTTGTACGTATTAAATCGTCCATCCTATATTTATTTCTTATAGTCCTGCGAGCCTACAGACACAAGAAAGTACACGAGTAACCTCTGCCGGAACCAATCAGTTCGTGTGGGCCCCACGCACCTGGCACCATGAAGTCACTTCAGTTCAGCAGGGGTCGAGGTGTCGGTTGGCGTTCCTGGCATTCCACATACTAGTACATCTTGACTAGCTAGAGAGTATGAACCTGGCTGTACATTCACACCATCTAGTACATCTTGACTAGCTAGAGAGTATGAACCGGGTTGTACATTCACACCATCTACTAGTACATCTTGACTAGCTAGAGAGTATGAACCTGGTTGTACATTCACACCATCTAGTACATCTTGACTAGCTAGAGTGTATGAACCAGGTTGTACATACACACCATCTACTAGTACATCTTGACTAGCTAGAGAGTATGAACCAAGTTGTACATACACACCATCTACTAGTACATCTTGACTAGCTAGAGAGTATGAACCTGGCTGTACATTCACACCATCTATTACATCTTGACTAGCTAGAGTGTATGAACCTGGTTGTACATTCACACCATCCAACAGTGTGAATACTGATCCAGTTATCTCGACAGTTGTTACTCCGGTATCTTGTACAAGTATACACTCCCCTCTCAACTTATGTAAGATGGTTGTACCCGTGTCTTGAGAGGAGTAATGTTATCTTGTTCCTGAGCAAGTCACATCCTTGGTGACAGATATTGCGGATCGATATCTTAAGCTCTGGGTGCGCACCATCCATTGTTGTACAGTTCAGAGAGAAAGTATTCGAATCACCCTGGTCCAGTCTTGTGGCTAGGTGGTAAGGGAGAGACCGGCCATACACCTAAAGGGACGCCAGTTCGGTCTCAAGCGACGCCTAAATTGACCCAGTGTTGGTTAGCGTCATCCTCCGTGTTTGTCTGTACCGGTTACGGGAAGATCATGGTTTGAATCCGTACTGAGGTGTTTTTTTAAAAAACGGTATTCAAGTATCAAGTGCATTTCCTCCAGAATTATACCTTTCTCGTCCATCCATTAGTGCAATCAATGTATGCGTAGAGTCAGAAAGGACACTAAGACGCGATGGATGGGGGGAAAGTTAGCAGGTTCGTCTAATTGGACAAATATATTCAACATCCAGTCTAAAGTTGGTTTGGATAAGTGCCCTGTATTAGGTTAAGATAATTGCCGGTTCTAGCACGATGTTTGTTAAGTAATCCGAAGCCTTAGCCCACTTAAGCGAGGGTAAAAGTTGTACAAGATGTTTTACCTAACTTACCTTCTTCAGGAAAACCCGATGTTTACGATTATTACATAGATCACATAGGTCTGGTATTATTAATGTCCTTGTGTAAATGTGCTATATAAACAAACACTGTACTCTTCTACCCTGTAACGTATAGTAGCCCCATGGCTTCTTTGGTGCTGACTGACAGCTCACACACAGCTGACGGCTTTGAAAAGTTACCAGATCAAATTATGTATCCCTACGCCGAACCGTATGATCTGCAAAAACATGTGTTTAACATCTGTCACTTCTGACAGTCAAAATTTAGGTATATACCTAAATGTTGACTGTCAGAAGTCAGCTGGGAGCTGTCAGTCAGCACCAAAGAAGTCACGGGGCTACTGTAGCTCACCTTACATTATTCCACTTTTTTAAAAATTGTGTGGGCACATTTGATTGGAAAGGACTTCCCCATCCAGTTCAGTCCCCTGTATGTAGATTATCTGCCTCTCTGGTGGGACAGAACGTTACCCAGGGTACAACAGAGGAGGTTGTCCACACGTCGTACCCGCAATGAGATGATGATGATGGTTATTAGGATGTTGTGGAGCCGCGGTGAGTGTTAACCGTGCACTAACCACAACACCACGGGGCCGGTTATCATCCCACAGTCATAGTATGGTCTGTCAAGGTTCGACTGCTGCCTTTCAGTCCAAACGGAGTGTACAACCCTCTCATGTTAGAGCGCCGTATCCATGCAACGTCATTTGTCAACAGGCGAGAAACAAAGTAATATATCACGATATTAATCTTGTTGTGTTTCCATATTCCCTTATTTTCAATTTAATTTCTATGATATTAATTTTCTCTGCCTGTATAAATGGAATTAAGAGGTTTAGCTCAGTTGAGCACACGGCCAACCCACCATGGATAGCAGCAACTAGTCCTAGACCCAGTTCTCACGGCCCGTGGTAACCAGGGCCTCCGCCTCCCTCTAGACAATACTTCCGTCTCGTCTCGAGTGTTTATTTCGGAGACACTGAGCAGAGACATAGAGTCGTGAGCAGTCATAGACAACTTGGGACCACACTGGATCAATCTGGGACCAACTATACCACGCTAGATCAACCTGGGACCAATTAGACCACGCTGGATCAACCTGGGACAAACTAGAACACGCTAGATCAACCTGGGACAAACTAGACCACGCTGGATCAACCTGGGACAAACTAGACCACGCTAGATCAACCTGGGACAAACTAGACCACGCTAGATCAACCTAGGACCACCTAGACCACGCTAGATCAACCTGGGATCAACTAGACCACGCTAGATCAACCTAGGACAAACTAGACCCCGCTAGATCAACCTGGGACCAACTAGACCACGCTAGATCAACCTAGGACCACCTAGACCACGCTAGATCAACCTAGGACAAACTAAACCACGCTAGATCAACCTGGGATCAACTAGACCACGCTAGATCAACCTAGGACAAACTAGACCACACCAAGTCTGTCTAAGACGCCAACATATAGAAAGGCTCGATTCCCGGCGGGGTAGAAATATGGCCTGCACGCTGGTGGTCCGGAGTTCATTATAAGCCCGTCTCGGGTGTGAGCACAGTAATATAAAGACACGAAAAATGAGGGAGATAGAATTACACGTAATGCATGTTCTAATCCATTACCGGTCTATTATCAGTTGTAAAAACATCCCGGGGGGGGGGGGGGGGAGAGAAGCTCGTAAAAGCTATGTGCCCCACGTTTTCGTACTTAATAATGTGGAGAAACATATAATCAAATAATGATGTCAGCTATCACGAAATCACCAGCGAACTACAGTATTATAAAAATACAAACCGCATTCACACGGACATTTTGTTTATCCTTGTTTTATAAAATGGTTTGTGTATGTATTAACAAAAGTTTTTATGTATATTTGGAAATAAATTGCTATATTTTTTGAATTATCTATACATCTATTTTTTTAGCATCATTTCTTACTACCCATCCGGGTTATACGCATTTGTACTTATTACCCTATTGTCTCAAGGAAAATTAAGGTTGAATTCAGAAGAAGTGTACCCATATTTGCATGGTGGGAGGGTGGGAAACAATTTATAAAAACCACCCTAAGTACACCCAACCGGGATTCTAACTCCAGTCCACTGCTATCCTGGCCACTGCGAGCGTGACTAGCTAGTTTGTTTTCGGGGCATCCGAAACTTGCGCCCTGCGAGCCTCACTACTCATTTCTCTTTTATATATCCACTAGTTACAGTGTCGCGTTCACAATTTCTGGTTAGATTAGGTGAAAAAATAAACTGGTCAGGTGCCTGGAAATCCTCTCTGGATAGTTGAGCTCTTCATAGAAATGGTGGTAAAGGGATTTCTTGATTCAAAGGTTGCACTCCGTACCTTCCCTTCTTTCTCCTTGTTCCGAACCACGGTCAAAACTAGATCACTATCACCGTCATCAGATGAGAGACAGAATCGTTCCTAAACAAGACACACGAAACATTCGCAGGTACCCTCTGATGCCAGCATCTTACAGCTGTGCCAACAGATGCAGGGTGGACGTACCCTAGAACAGTCGATCACCAGGGCTGGTCTCATCTATTCATCAAAACGATAACTATATATATATATATTTTAATTTATTTAATCTGTTTAACGTGCACTAGCTAACCCGAATCATTATATCACCACACGAGAATTTCTATGAGCGAGAGCGGAAGGGCCTACTAATTTTTCCGGGAAAGGTATTTTCACATACCTTCCAGGGTTATTTTACACGCCACAATCGACATGGGACCAACGGCTTTACTTTCCTTCCGAAGGAAGTTGTGCTACGGATTTTTATCGCATAAGAAAATAAATATGTCAACCCTGCACAGCCTGTATACCTGTAATACGGTACATTGTACAACCTGTATACCTGCAATACGGTACATTGCATATCCTGTATACCTGCAAGACACTGTACAGCCTATATACCTGCAATACGGTACACTGTACAACCTGTATACCTGCAAGACACTGCACAGCATGTATACCTGCAAGACACTGTACAGCCTGTATACCTGCAATACGGTGCACTGTACAGCCTGTATACCTGCAATACGGTGCACTGTACAGCCTGTATACCTGCAATACGGTGCACTGTACAGCCTGTATACCTGCAATACGGTACACTGTACAGCCTGTATACCTGCAATACGGTACACCACACACCCATGACTCATATCACGCCTTGAAGTGCTCTTCACTAAATTATAATATAATGACGTTGAATGCGATAACACAGGACAAGCAAGCCCCAAGGTCAATGCTTGGTTCCGCTCGCCCGCAACACGGGATTGTTGCGCGTGTAGTCTAACTACAGGGGGACAGGCATAATGAGTCACACGCGCTAGTTCTAGTAAAGCACTCTTGCACGCACGATCATAGGCAGACACTCGTCAAAAATAGTTTAAAAACACAAGCTCTCTCAGTGTTAACACAAACAGTGGCGCTCCAGGAAATTTACTTTGGGGTTGGGGAGGGGTCCATGGAATGGGGTTGTGGTTTGTATTGGACGGGTAGGCCCTGTAATGAACGGGTAGACCCTGTAGTGGACAGGTAGACCCTGTATTGGACGGGTAGACCCTGTATTGGACGGGTAGACCCTGTAGTGGACGGGTAGACCCTGTATTGGACGGGTAGACCCTGTATTGGACGGGTAGACCCTGTAGTGGACGGGTAGACCCTGTAGTGGACAGGTAAACCCTGTATTGTACAGGTAGACCCTGTAGTGGACAGGTAAACCCTGTATTGTACAGGTAGACCCTGTAGTGGACAGGTAGACCCTGTATTGGACGGGTAGACCCTGTATTGGACAGGTAGACCCTGTAGTGGACAGGTAGACCCTGTATTGGACGGGTAGACCCTGTAGTGGACAGGTAGACCCTGTATTGGACGGGTAGACCCTGTAGTGGACGGGTAGACCCTGTAGTGGACAGGTAGACCCTGTAGTGGACAGGTAGACCCTGTATTGGACGGGTAGACCCTGAAGTGGACAGGTAGACCCTGTAGTGGACGGGTAGACCCTGTATTGGACGGGTAGACCCTGTAGTGGACAGGTAGACCCTGTAGTGGACAGGTAGACCCTGTAGTGGACAGGTAAACCCTGTATTGTACAGGTAGACCCTGTAGTGGACAGGTAAACCCTGTATTGTACAGGTAGACCCTGTAGTGGACAGGTAGACCCTGTATTGGACGGGTAGACCCTGTATTGGACAGGTAGACCCTGTAGTGGACAGGTAGACCCTGTATTGGACGGGTAGACCCTGTAGTGGACGGGTAGACCCTGTAGTGGACAGGTAGACCCTGTAGTGGACAGGTAGACCCTGTATTGGACGGGTAGACCCTGAAGTGGACAGGTAGACCCTGTAGTGGACGGGTAGACCCTGTATTGGACGGGTAGACCCTGTAGTGGACAGGTAGACCCTGTAGTGGACAGGTAGACCCTGTATTGGACGGGTAGACCCTGAAGTGGACAGGTAGACCCTGTAGTGAACGGGTAGACCCTGTATTGGACGGGTAGACCCTGTATTGGACGGGTAGACCCTGTATTGGACGGGTAGACCCTGTAGTGGACAGGTAGACCCTGTAGTGGACAGGTAGACCCTGTAGTGAACGGGTAGACCCTGTAGTGGACGGGTAGACCCTGTAGTGGACAGGTAGACCCTGTAGTGAACGGGTAGACCCTGTATTGGACGGGTAGACCCTGTATTGGACGGGTAGACCCTGTATTGGACGGGTAGACCCTGTAGTGGACAGGTAGACCCTGTAGTGAACGGTAGACCCTGTAGTGGACGGGTAGACCCTGTAGTGGACAGGTAGACCCTGTAGTGAACGGGTAGACCCTGTATTGGACGGGTAGACCCTGTATTGGACGGGTAGACCCTGTATTGGACGGGTAGACCCTGTATTGGACGGGTAGACCCTGTATTGGACGGGTAGACCTGTAGTGGACAGGTAGACCCTGTAGTGAACGGGTAGACCCTGTAGTGGACGGGTAGACCCTGTAGTGGACAGGTAGACCCTGTAGTGAACGGGTAGACCCTGTATTGGACGGGTAGACCCTGTATTGGACGGGTAGACCCTGTAGTGGACAGGTAGACCCTGTAGTGAACGGGTAGACCCTGTAGTGGACAGGTAGACCCTGTAGTGGACAGGTAGACCCTGTATTGGTCGGGTAGACCCTGTAGTGGACAGGTAGACCCTGTAGTGAACGGGTAGACCCTGTAGTGGACAGGTAGACCCTGTAGTGAACGGGTAGACCCTGTATTGGACGGGTAGACCCTGTATTGGACGGGTAGACCCTGTAGTGGACAGGTAGACCCTGTAGTGAACGGGTAGACCCTGTATTGGACGGGTAGACCCTGTATTGGACGGGTAGACCCTGTAGTGGACAGGTAGACCCTGTAGTGGACAGGTAGACCCTGTAGTGGACAGGTAGACCCTGTAGTGGACAGGTAAACCCTGTAGTGGACAGGTAGACCCTGTAGTGGACAGGTAGACCCTGTAGTGAACGGGTAGACCCTGTATTGGACGGGTAGACCCTGTATTGGACGGGTAGACCCTGTAGTGGACAGGTAGACCCTGTAGTGGACAGGTAGACCTTGTAGTGGACAGGTAGACCCTGTAGTGAACGGGTAGACCCTGTAGTGGACAGGTAGACCCTGTATTGGACGGGTAGACCCTGTAGTGGACAGGTAGACCCTGTGGTAGAACAGTGCCGAATGAAAGCTCACGGTCACAGAATTCAGTCCCGTATTCCACCTGTGGTTTCCCTGATAACGACTAGAGCAACCCAGTCAGTGCCGGGGAAAGTACGATAACCCAGCAATTAGTGTTGAGCGTTACAAGCAATACCACTTAGAGCCCGTTGAAGGACATATCCGGGGGTCAGGGCTTCGAGACACGGAGGGCCAATGTTGACAATGTGACGCAAGGTTCGAGCCTTATCTGACAACTAGAACTGTTCCTAGACCTACTTCCATGTATTCATACGTCTAGTTATGTGAACTACAGCTGTCATAAAATAGCAGTAGTAATATAACTCGCTGCGTGGACTAGACTAGACAGCCGATGACGGGGTGATCAAGGTTCGAATCTCGGTCGGGTGTACTGAGAAGGAGTTTTTCCAAAATCCTTTCAGGGTAATGTGGGTACACTTCATCTCAATATAACCTTCCTAATCTCTAAAAGCCAATAGCGTAGTTAGTACATAAGCGTATAGCCCGAACGGGTGGTAATAATAATGATAATAATAATAATAATAATAATAATAATAAAAGGCACTTCCTATTCAAATTGGATTGTAGGTATTTCCCTCGGCAAAGATGGCGGTAATGGTTATTTAAAAAAATATTTGAAATTAGTAAAACAAAATATCTGTATCAACAGTAACATTTCATTGGAATTGAGGGCGCGAAGGACCGTATCCAGAGTCGAAGTCGAGGCCTGGGACTGAGTGAATTGAGGTCGGGTGTTAAGTGGGGGGTGAGGGGATCGTACTACCCCCATTTAAAGAAAACAAACACGGCAGTCTCTCGGTTAGAAGGTAACACAACCCAAGTCAGTGCGTTACGTTAACAAACATTCGTGGAACAAAATGACAGCTGTGATCCAGCACGTGTTCAAACACACGACACGTGCTAGGGTGGAACACGTCAGTCACCTCCCTACTGAACACGCGAGATTTTACTTTATCATATAGAGAAAGTAATGTAATCGTAAACATTTTTTTACTTCCGAAGTTAATGATGAATCTTGTTGTTTTATATCCCCCGAAAAAAAAAAGGGGGGGGCATGGGATTTACGATTATTTTGTCACACCGTTCAGTCCAAATTTCGTAGTAAGAGCTTTCTATAAGATACAAACACGTGTTTTTGTGTTCAACATTGATTGATACTATTAGTATTAATAATTTACAGTAGAACCTCCCATATCTGGACCTCTACTATTCGAAGCCCGGCATATCCGAAACGGCTAGCCGCATTATTTTGGTAATTGAACTGCCAAATAAAGATTTTACGTCGGTAAAACCTTTACTTGTTAAGAGCAAGAAAGAGTAAATATAAAATTTCAGACTTTATAAAGATGAAATTATAAATTTAATTTTGTTGCGTATTTAACTTTGTTATTTCGAATAGTAACTATTTATTTAAATATTTTATGTACATACATAATATATAAAAAATACTTTTCTGTAACTATGTATGTTATTTTTATTAAAAATTTTTGCCGTTTACCTCTGCAGAGAGGTGTTAATTTCATATCCGAAACGGTTTCAGCTGCTTTTATTTCGGTTATAAGTGGTTTTACTGCGTATATCAAAAGTGACAATTTAAATTCACATGAAAGGTATATGTAGTATTTTTATAGCTGTGAGATAAAAGCCCTTCCTGTGAAAATCGAACTGTACCTCAGACTAGAACCGAAACAGTTAATTGTAGTTCGTTCCAAACTTGATACTGAGATGTTATATATACGGTCATACGTCAAACAGATATCGTGATTTTAATTCTAGCCCTAGAAAACTGACGACTAATTTTGAAAAATACAATAATTTTTTTAAAAAAATGGGGTTATAGTAATTATTTTGTTTCAAACTTTGAAATATGGGGATTGTTTAACATGATGCATAACATTGTTTAGGTACTTGTTTTCTCGGACAAATTTATTCAAGGGCAGCCAACTGACAAACGATTAAAAATATGTTTTCAAAATATACTGATATAAAATAAATTATAGGCTTTTTTTAGCACCGCGTCTTACTACCCGTTCGGATTATAAGCTTACGTACTAATCACGCTAATAGGTTTAGGGATTAGTAAGGTTATATTTAGAGGAAGTGTACCAGTATTTGCGTGGAGTGGAAAACTACCCTGAATACACCCGACCGAGATTCAAACCTCTATCTCCCTGTATCTAGCGTATTGTGATAGTAGCGCCTTAGACCATGCTGCCATTTTTTTAGCGGTTTTGAAAAATACTGTGTTCAACAATGATTAGTTTATAAGTATTGATAATATCTATCAAAAGTGAGAGTCGCAGGTCACATGACTGAGAATAGTTTGAGCAACTCTCAGATACTGTTCTCAATAGACATTCATTCACGGGTAAAAAACAGACGGCCATTGTATAAACATTACCCCACGATTGTTGTGTGTGATACAAGTTGCGTCAGTTCGGTGCCGCCAACTTTCTAATTGCGATAGTTTTTTTTAAATTAAAACTGGTCGAGAAAAAGTTCAAGTTAAGGGAGCAATGTGAAACAAAAAAAGAAAGGAGTAATTTCACAGTTATAATATTATGAGAAAAATAACAACAGAACCAAAACCTAAATTCCAACATTATTATTATTATTATTATCGCCGCGTCTTACTACCCGTTCGGGTTATACGCACTTACGCTATTGTGTAATGGTAGGGTGATTGTGAGATGAAATGGAGGACCTAAAGTTTAACGTGAGATCCGAACCACGGTGGAGGCCTGACATTCCTCACATTCACAAGTTGTGATTAATACACGTCTTGTCAGAGGTGAAGGAAGGGTTTGGCAATCAGACAACTCTGTGTCGGGACCAAGTAATGAACCCCGGACCCCCAGCACAGAAGTCTGAAACCTTACCCCTAGACCACCAGGTCACCTAACTAAATTCCAACAAATAATTTTATTTTCTCCAGTATTTATTTTGGAAATTGTGTTTCTAACACTCAAGGATTTAATTTTGGAGGAACGCCTACGACGATGTATCGAAGTTAATATTTTAATTTTTCACGCTATTGTTCGACACCTCAGCTAAGTCTGTAGCGTGTCTATCTGCCAAGCTTAGGGTCCCAGGTTCAATTCTCGGTATGGCAAATAAATTTTAATTGGTGAAATATGGGTTCGTCCTTTCATAGTGATGAATTAACGCTCGGGAGCTGGGTGTTGTGTCAGTGTGTTTATATGTCGTGTTCTGATGTGATCAGTCGGATCAGAAAGATCACATTAAATGGGTGCGTGTTGTGTGCGCCTTTTCAACAAAAAAACGTGGGTGTCTGCGCCCGCCTAAAATAAACCGTAAGTGTTTGCGCCCGTCGGCGAGTCAAAGCCTTGATACTAGCAACTGTGAGTCATTAAGAGGACGTATATGACGTTATTTTATGATCGGTCCTGTTCCATAACAACTAGTATGAAGGAATGTTGTTAGGTTAGGTTATGTTAGGTTAGGTTAGATTAGGCACTGACCTGTTATCTCTATCCTGCCGTGGAGGGAGGGGGGGGGGGGAAACAGAAATTAAATGTTTTTGAAAGGAAAGAACACAAACAAATTTTGTAAACACAAACATTTACCTTCCTTAGAATAATAATGATTTGAATATTAAGTGGTCGCAAACGTACACGGTTATTTTCCCCAGGGCTCAACCAACACGTAACCCATTAAATACACCAAAATAATAAGTTTACACTACTCTCTCTCAACTGGGAACTAAAGGTGTTAACCTTTGTTTTGAACATGACGTGATAAACCTGGTCAAGTGTATTATGTGGATTAGACTCATCTCCAGCGTATTTTGGTAGTGAGGGTTATACTTCTTTGGCTATTATAACGTGTTTTTAACCACCTGTCTTACTACCCGTTCAGAGTTAAACGCCGATGTGTCAGGGATGATGAAGGTTGAATTTAGAGGAAGTGTACCCACATTTACGTGGCGGGAGAGTGGTAAACCATTTAGTAATAAACACCCTCGGTACACCCGACCGGGATTCGAACCAGGATCCCCGCATCATCGGCAGTCTAGTATATTGCAATGAGTGACCTTTGATCTGCCGCCTTTTTTTGAGTGAATAGCAATTTTTTTTTAAATCAGATTTTTTAAATATAGCCGCGCCTCAGGGCAAGTTGTGATGAAGAAGATCTGGTGGGGAGAGGGGGTTGATTTTAAAGTACAAACTCACGCCAAGAAATTTGATTAAAAATGATGCCATCACCTTTTTCTCTAAGTTAAAGAGGCGCAGTGACACGTGGCTCGCAAGCCCCAGGTTGCCGACCCCTGTATTGAACCATTTAATCGCCGAATCGGGTCCGTATTTAAATCACCGTTTGGTTCGTGAAAGTCGCCGTGATTATTTCAGTACAGGAATTATCTGAGACACAATGTAGTGTGTGTACGGCTCCGACAGACGTATCAGTCAAGAAGAGTGGGAGGAGGAGCTGATAAACTAGATTAATGGATGTAGGGTGCGACACACTAAACTGATGACAAACAACAGGGACAGAACGTTCAAAGAGAGACCGGCCGAAGACTGGGATCATTCACACGGCGTATTAACCCACAGTAGACTGCTGATAGCGGTGTGATAAGAGGTTAGAATCTCGGTCGGGTCTACTAATGGGTGGTTTTACACTCTCCCTCCACGCAAATGTGGGTACACTTCCTATAAATATAACCTTCCTAACCCCTAAAACCACTAGCTCGAACGTGTAGTAAGACATGGTGTTGAAAAGAAAAAGGTATAGACTAGACCCCGGAGTTCTGTAGGAAGCCACTAGCATTTGTCATTCTAGAAAAATGTTTTATTTGATTCATTTATAAACATCTAAAAGTTATCAAAAGCTTCCAATAACATTTCTTTATGTGTAACTGTTCAAATTATCGTTACATTATTTGGACGGGCTAAGATTGTTTATATATTATCATAATATGATTTTCCAAATCAGACTGTAGCTGCTAGTACAGTCCAATTATCTTAAGAGAGAGCCTTTATCTAAGAGATAACATAGTTACTAGATCTACTTTCATGTGTTCATACGTCAAGTCATGTGAACTGCAGCTGTATCTTTTAATAGATATTATAATACAATAACAATAATTTATTTATTTAGCACCGCGTCTTACTACCCGTTTGGGTCATACGCTTAAGTACTAATTACACTAATGGATTAGGAATTGGGAAGGTTGAATTTAGAGGAAGTGAACCCGCATTTGCGTGGAGGGAGAGTGGAAAACCATTTAGAAACCCCCCTCCCCCAGTTCACCCGACCGAGATTCGAACCTCCTCGGTGGTCTAACTCAACACGACTGGCGCGTTAGCTAACTACGCCACCGAGGCGGGTAATAATAACAATAATAATATAGTAAAATGTTATCAATGATCAACACAACAACAAAAAGTTAGTATTTTCTATAAGTTTCTCTCCACCAAAATTCTACTTTAGGAAGACTCAGATTTATTTAATATAACTTGTGTGTTGCTTTAGGTTAAGATAATGTAAGAGTGTGCTGTTGTGTAAGGGGTGTCGTGCAGTCACGGAACGGAGTGTAGTAGGAACATGCGACTATAAATTACTATTAATAGTAACCAGCTGTCTGTTCCCTGACACCTTTGTGTCCGGGACATGAACCCTCCCTCGTCTTGGTTAGCAAACACGTTCTGGAAGACCTTATTTAATACCAGAATCCTATTTGTAAAGTAGTATTTTGTTACGGTAAAAGACCTTCCAGAATGGGCTTCCAACCAAACTCAAGAGTATCATAAAGTCCGACCCCTTAGCTCGATCGGTTACGTGTCTGTATACTGAGTTCGGAGTCCTTGGTTCAATTCCTGGCATGGCCGAAAAATGTATCATTGGTGAAATGTGGGTTTACCCTTTCACAGTGATGATTACCGCGGGACTGGATGTGTGTCTGTTCTAAATCTTAAGTAGTTTATAAGTCTTGTGCTGATACACGTTAATTACACAAAATAAATTAAAAAGTATTTATAATTGAGTATTTCAAGAAAGGCAGTGGTTGTGCCTGTTGAGGTTATGTCACACGGACCAATGAGAAACTAATGAAAGAACGAGGTGTCAAGTTAGTGTCGAACCCCGCACCTCTCCGTCGGGAGCAGTAGGGGAGTGACCCCGCCCACTAACCCAGTTGGAATTGTTGCTCCAGGTAAAGTGCTACTCCCACCATTGTGTGCTCTTGGGTGTTGGATAGTCGGTTCAGAAACAATAGTGGAAACTTGAAATGTTAGCAGAGCGGTTAGAACGCCTGAAAGTGATTCGGGAGGCTCGGTTCATTAAATTATTCATTTACAATTTTGTAATAGGCGAAAAATGATGCATTTTCATAAATGTATGAAAAATCACTCGCCTCATCC
The DNA here is from genome assembly GCA_033556935.1 of Timema podura. Classification (NCBI taxonomy): domain Eukaryota; kingdom Metazoa; phylum Arthropoda; class Insecta; order Phasmatodea; family Timematidae; genus Timema; species Timema podura. The sequence goes on along the minus strand of JAVRXN010000012.1, from coordinate 57,713,420 downwards.
TGTTCCTTTTAGAGTGTCTCAACTGGTTTATAATTATTTTTGACTCTTAAAATTTTTTGTTAGAAAGCATTTTGGGATTTTTATTATATGTTTATTTAAGTTTTAATGGTGACCTGGCGGTCTAGGGGTAAGGTGTCAGACTTCTGTGCTGGGGTCCGGGGTTCAATCCTCGTCCGGCACTGATTTATCTGATTTCCATACCCTTCCTTCACCTCTGACAAGACGTGTATTAATCACAACTTGTGAATGTGTGGAATGCCAGGCCTCCACCGTGGTTCGGATCCCACGTTAAACTGTAGGTCCTCCATTTCATCTCACAATCACCCACCATTACACATTAACGTAAGTGCGTATAGCCCGAACGGGTAGTAAGACGTGGTGATAATAATAATATGTTTTAATGAGAGTAAACTTCAATATGTACCTAGGTGGCAATGAAATGTTGAGAAAGGTCATTTTAAAACTCGCTAAAATTGCTAATAATTTGGTCGGTATTGGCAATGAAGTTCAAGGCTAGTTTAAAAAAACGGCATAGCGTGACGTGGATAACTCGTGTTAGATCAAGAATACTGGACGTTGAGAACATCTGTGAGATACTCGTATGAGAGGAACTAGACTGAGACGAAGGGAACTGAAACAGAGAACTAGTTTCTGTTGGGCCTCACGGTCAGATGAACAGCAAGGATCCTCTAGACATGTTATTACAGCCACAAGGACCCTCTAGACATGATGTTACAGCCACTAGGACCCTCTAGACATGATGTTACAGCCACTAGGACCCTCTAGACATGATGTTACAGCCACAAGGATCCTCTAGACATGTTGTTACAGCCACAAGGACCCTCTAGACATGATGTTACAGCCACAAGGACCCTCTAGACATGATGTTACAGTCACAAGGATCCTCTAGACATGATGTTACAGCCACAAGGACCCTCTGGACATGATGTTACAGCCACAAGGACCCTCTAGACATGATGTTACAGCCACTAGGACCCTCTAGACATGTTGTTACAGACACAAGGATCCTCTAGACATGTTGTTACAGCCACTAGGACCCTCTAGACATGATGTTACAGCACAAGGACCCTCAATGACATATGTTACAGCACAAGGAACCCTCTAGACATGATTGTTACAGCCACTAGGACCCTCTAGACATGATGTTACAGCACTAGGACCCTCTAGACATGATGTTACAGCACAAGGATCCTCTAGACATGTTACAGCCACTAGGACCCTCTAGACATGATGTTACAGCCACAAGGACCCTCTAGACATGATGTTATAGCACAAGGACCCTCTGGACATGATGTTACAGCCACAAGGACCCTTAGACAGATGTAACAGCCACTAGGACCCTCTAGTCATGATGATTACAGCCACAGGATCCTCTAGACATGTTGTTACAGCCACTAGGACCTCTAGACATGTGTTACAGCCACAAGGACCCTCTAGACATGATGTTACAGACACAAGGACCCTCTAGACATGTTGTTACAGCCACAAGGACCCTCTAGACATGTTGTTACAGCCACAAGGACCCTCTAGGACATGTGTTACAGCCACTAGGACCTCTAGACATGTGTTACAGCCACTAGGATCCTCTAGACATGATGTTACAGCCACAAGGATCCTCTAGACATGTTGTTACAGCCACAGGACCCTCTAGACATGATGTTACAGCCACTAGGACCCTCTAGACATATGTTACAGCCACTAGGACCCTACGACAGTACAGTAGGCCATTAAGACTAATGTGTGCAGGGTTGGTTGTGACATGTTACAGCCACTAGGACCCTCTGGACATGTATAAGACACTAGGATCTCCTGACGCAGTACAGGAGTCAGTTAATTGAGCTAATGTCGGCAGGGGTTGTGTGTGACATGTTACAGCCACTAGGACCCTCTGAACATGTATAAGACACTAGGATCTCCTGACGGCAGTACAGAGAGTCAGTTAATTGAACTAATGTCGGCAGGGGTTGTGTGTGACATGTTACAGCCACTAGGACCCTCTGGACATGTATAAGACACTAGATCTCCTGACGGCAGTACAGAGAGTCAGTTAATTGAACTAATGTCGGCAGGGGTTGTGTGTGACATGTTGTTACAGCCACTAGGACCCTCTGGACATGTATAAGACACTAGGATCTCCTGACGGCAGTACAGAGAGTCAGTTAATTGAGCTAATGTCGGCAGGGGTTGTGTGTGACATGTTGTTACAGCCACAAGGACCCTCTAGACATGTTGTTACAGCACAAGGACCTCTAGACATGATGTTACAGCACAAGGACCCTCTAGACATGATGTTACAGCACAAGGATCCTCTAGACATGTTGTTACAGTCACTAGGACCCTGACATGTTGTTACAGCACTAGGACCTCTGACATGTATAAGACACTAGGATCTCTGACGACAGTACAGAGAGTCAGTTAATTGAGCTAATGTCGGCAGGGTTGTGTGTCGACTCTTCTCACGGCTGTTACCTATACGTTCTGACGTGGGAGGGCCGATAGCAGCTGCACAGTTGACAACATGCCTGCCTGCCTGGTGCTAATTGAACAAACATGAGGGAGCCTAACAATAAAACATGATGGGCTCTCGTACCACACACATAGATAAAAAAACCACCTTCAAATTATACAGTACAATTTCATACAGTGCCCTTTGAAAAATACACACAATCTATCAGACATTTTGATAACTTTTATATTATCATTTTTTATGGGTATTGATAATATTTATAAAAAGTGACAGCTTCAGAACACATGACTTGACGTATGAACACATGAAAGGATATTTATTTGGGTAAAATAGTTGGATTAAAAAAAATATTTTTAAGCACTCCGTCTTACTATCCGCTCTGGTTTTACGCTTATGTACTAAATACGACAATGTGTCGGGGATGAAGAAGGTTGAAATTCAGAGTAAATGTACCAGCATTTTCTGGGAAATCATTTCTGAGAAAAACCCACCCGAACGTGGTTCGAACTCGATCTCCTTGTTATCTGCAGTCTATAACTAGCATTACCTCCATTCATGTACCCCGAGTACGTTCTTCGCCCGCCGCGAACTGCAGGAACAAACCACAAGTCAGGCTCTTGGAGCTGTCGTAAGTCACCTCGGTGATCGCCTCAGAACCCGATGATCGTGGGTTCAAACCCAGCCGGGGTCCACGCATTTTTTCTTGAACGATAAGAATCCGTTGCACAACTTCCTTCGGGGAGGGGAAGTGATGTCGTCGGTGCCATGTCTATTGTGGCATGTTCAGGAGCCCTGGAAGGTATGGGAAAATACCATTCCCGGTAAAAGTGGATGGCACTTTCGTTCTCGCTCATAGAAATGCTGTGTTGATATAATCAGTCGGTTCAGAAAGCGCACGTTAAATACCTCTATGTCCACACAACTTGTTTTGAGACGGAGCTAGACGTTGTCCTAATTCCATGTCGATGTATCTCACAGAACCATTGTGAGCTTACAAGCCACCTGGCCTCTCCGTGACACGCGAACTGCCCGATGCCAAGCTCCCTCGGCCGCTTTCAAGGTCACCCTCAATAATGCAAGTATCTTCTCTTGTGGCGCTCAACTGCTCTTCTTGACTTATTCATCACACGTTCTAGAGTCTGACCACTGTTTCTTGGCCATGGAGTAACATACTATAGTCTGACCACTATTCCTTGGCCATGGAGTAACATACTATAGTCTGACCACTGTTTCTTAGCCATGGAGTAACATACTAGAGTCTGACCACTGTTTCTTGGCCATGGAGTAACATACTATAGTCTGACCACTGTTTCTTGGCCATGGAGTAACATACTAATGTCTGACCACTGTTCCTTGGCCATGGAGTAGAATACTATAGTCTGACCACTGTTTCTTGGCCATGGAGTAACATACTATAGTCTGACCACTATTCCTTGGCCATGGAGTAGAATACTATAGTCTGACCACTGTTCCTTGGCCATGGAGTAACATACTATAGTCTGACCACCGTTTCTTGGCCATGGAGTAGAATACTATAGTCTGATCACTGTTCCTTGGCCTAAGTCTATGGTCTAAGGCGTCATGCTCATGGTAGACCAGACTTTCGATGACAGGGGGATCAGGGTTCGGATCCCGGTCGGGTGCAGGGAAAGAGGGTTTTCCTAAATTGTTTTACACTCTCCCTCCACTCAAATGCGGGTGCACGTCCTCTTAATTCAACCTTCCCAATCTTTAACTCTCTATCGTAGTTAGTACACGTGTGTATTAATAACCTGAACAGATAGTAATTAAGACGCGGTGCTGGAAAACAGCCACGAATAGAAACGGGGGGTTGCGCTGCAGAGCCTCAGAAACAAATCCAGCCTATGTTTCAAATGTACAACGGTCGGCGTGACACCGCACAGATGTAACCAACTGTTTGGGACATACTTTCACACAAAATAACGTACACAATTTATACAATCTTATTTCATAAATAATCTTTAGACGGTGTATCGTCACTGTGACATTAAAAACACCATAATAATGCAAAGAGGGCCGATAGATATCAGATATGAATCATGACTAGGTACATTTGTTGGTAGGTTGGGCTACGGATGGTACAGAATGGGACTGGGACTTCCTCTTTTATACGGTAGCTGCAAACAGAGCCGCCCAAAACGCAGTTTACAGGTTGGTAACCTTAGCTTCACCTCACCAGATAATACCAACCATAAGATACTCTGTCTAGGGTCAGGACATGCTTTTAGTACTCTCAAAGAAATATGTCGATCGGGGACGTGAGACGAAATCCACCCCCTCCCCTTCCTGAGTGATCCTGGAGAGGGATGTCTCAACTCTTGGAGCCAGACACAGCCGGCAAAGATGTTTTTTTAAAGAGCTCATATCACAGTCAATTAACCGGGATATCAAATCTACAAGATTGCGCTCTGACCAGAAATCGCATCAAAATGAATTAAGCCTTCTGCAGTCTTCATTTGACAAAAGAGTTTATTTTTATCCGTGTAGATATAGGACTATTTACTTATCAAATTTGTTATATTCTTTTACTTTTTCGTGTGAAATACGGTAAAACGGAGCGACGACCCTCCGAATAAATTCGTGACAAACACACCTTGAGTATTTAACAAATGTACAGTCAGATCACCTTGAGCATTTGACAAATTTACAGTCAGATCACCTTGAGTATTTGATAAATGTACAGTCAGATCACCTTGAGCATTTGACAATAAATGTACAGTCAGATCACCTTGAGCATTTGACAATAAATGTACAGTCAGATCACCTTGAGTATTTGACAATAAATGTGCAGTCAGATCACCTTGAGCATTTGACAAATGTACAGTCAGATCACCTTGAGTATTTGACAATAAATGTACAGTCAGATCACCTTGAGTATTTGACAATAAATGTACAGTCAGATCACCTTGAGTATTTGACAATAAATGTACAGTCAGATCACCTTGAGCAATTTGACAATAAATGTACAGTCAGATCACCTTGAGTATTTGACAATAAATGGACAGTCAGATCACCTTGAGCATTTGACAATAAATGTACAGTCAGATCACCTTGAGTATTTGATAAATGTACAGTCAGATCACCTTGAGCATTTGACAATAAATGTACAGTCAGATCACCTTGAGCATTTGACAAATGTACAGTCAGATCACCTTGAGTATTTGATAAATGTACAGTCAGATCACCTTGAGCATTTGACAAATGTACAGTCAGATCACCTTTTAGAATACACTAACATATTTTTTTGCATTCAACAGTAATAACATTTTACTATATTATTATTATTATTTTGTTATTTTATAGGTAGTGATGATATCTATCAAAAGTGACAGCTGAATATTACATGGATATAATAATTGTTTTAGTAACTCTGTTAAGTGTTAAAAAAGGTGTCTTTCTATCCTACTAACTCTAAATGCTGTGCTATATCTAGTTAAGTGTCCAACTACACGGATAAACCAGACGAGAGTTATATTGCCCCAATTAACCTCGTGCAGCTAATGAGACAGCCGGTGTGTCGCCCGCCGACAATAGTCTCCGTCCAATGTGACAACCGACCCTTGCCGCGGGGTCCACAAACACTCGATACTACACCCTGTCCGTCCTAAGGTTGTAACGTCTCGTTTTGTCGAGCAATCGATTCGGGAGCGTTATCGAGAATTAATCAAAAAACAATCGTATGGACGGAACTTCATTCTCATGTCATCTTGTTCGTTTTGTTAACCTGGAAGGGCGTGGTAGACGAACGTTAATGGCAGCGACGTTTTTTTAAACAGTTTTTTACTTCCCGTTCGGATTACACGCATCTGTACTAATTACGAGTGTGCTAAGAGAGAGAAAGGTTAAATTATAGGCAGTGTACCTCAATTCATGCCCAGGTAAAATGGACTTTTTTAGAATTATTAATTATTATTATTATTTAGGGTGATTGTGAGATGAAATGAAGACCTACAGTTTAACGTGGGATCCGAACCACGGTGGAGGCCTGGCATTCCTCACATTCACAAGTTGTGATTAATACACGTCTTGTCAGAGGTGAAGGAAGGGTTTGGCAATCAGATAAATCTGTGCCGGGACCGAGGATTGAACCCGGACCCCCAGCACAGAAGTCCGACACCTTACCCCTAGATGACCTTTTTTTCTAGAAAAAAAAAAATCCTCTGTGCATCCGACCGTTGATACGACTCTCGATCTTCCCGCCATCGGCGGGATTGAAATAGACGCGAGTTTAAAAGTCAACATTAAATCAACAGTTGTTGAATATGTTATGACATGAGCATGGTGGCATTTGTTGATAAAAAGTTTCTGGTCATGTTTCGCGATGCTTATGACAGATATTCATCAACTGTTGATATTATTATGTGTTAGGAAATTAAACTAAACATGAAGCGATATTTGATTTATTGTGTCTAAGAAATATTTCGCTATAAAAAAGGTGTGACCATAATGTAATGATTATATTTTATACATCTTTTTATTAATTTATATATATATATATAAAGATCTTATCTAAAGTGATAATATTCCAAATTCTTTTATTTAACACTATCTTTAGCTCAGCAAATGTCAAAGTGATGACGTATCCTTCTGTCTGTCTGTCTCTCTTAGTCCACCCAGGCGTAATCTTCCCCGAAAGCAGGTAAGGGAGGGGCACAAAGCCGGCTGTATCCCGTTACTAAAAAAAAAATTTCTAGAAGCTAGCACTTCTTAGCCATACCTTTTGGCAAGAGCAGGCCTCATCACTGGCTTAGTAGTCGCCAAGCAGTCCGGGCGTTTGTCCCGTCATAAGAAGACATAAGAATAGAAGATCAGGTGGACAGACAGAGAGACAAAATGAACAAGTCCTAAGAAGAGTGGGTGAGAAGATCAGGTGGACAGACAGGGAGACAGATGAACAAGTCCTAAGACAGTGGGTGGGAAGATCAGGTGGACAGACAGGGAGACAGATGAACAAGTACTAAGAAGAGTGGGTGAGAAGATCAGGTGGACAGACAGGGAGACAAATGAACAAGTCCTAAGAAGAGTGGGTGAGAAGATCAGGTGGACAGACAGGGTGACAGATGAACAAGTACTAAGAAGAGTGGATGAGAAGATCAGGGGGACAGACAGGGAGACAGATGAACAAGTCCTAAGAACAGTGGGTGGGAAGATCAGGTGGACAGACAGGGAGACAGATGAACAAGTACTAAGAAGAGTGGGTGAGAAGATCAGGTGGACAGACAGAGGGACAAATAAACAAGTTCTAAGAAGAGTGGGTGAGAAGATCAGGTGGACAGACAGGGTGACAGATGAACAAGTACTAAGAAGAGTGGATGAGAAGATCAGGGGGACAGACAGGAGACAGATGAACAAGTCCTAAGAACAGTGGGTGGGAAGATCAGGTGGACAGACAGGGAGACAGATGAACAAGTACTAAGAAGAGTGGGTGAGAAGATCAGGTGGACAGACAGGGTGACAGATGAACAAGTACTAAGAAGAGTGGGGGAGAAGAGAACCATTTTGGATGTGATTCTTCGGTACAAAGCAAACTGGATTATACACATCCTTGGGAGGAATTGTCTTCTGCACGACGTCATAGAAGGAAAGGTTGAGGAAAAGAGAAGCTTATGAAGGAGGAAAATTCAAATATTAGATGAAATGAAGGAAAGAAATAAAATTCTGGGAGCTGAAGAAGGAGGCAGAGGACAGAGCGCAATAGCGGTCTAAGTTTCACTAACAAAAGGAATGGACCTGTCGTAAGATAGAACACATGATAAAAATAAAACATATTTTCACTAAAATCACCGAATCTTAATCGTGTCTTTACACATTTCGCGCCGGGCACAATCTAGGATCAATCATAATGTTTTAATCAGCAGCACGTGTGATTGATATCTGATTGCGGACCCCAAATGTTCAGACTAACAACAGTGAATTAAACTTTTTTCTCTAAACGGTTTTCCACTACTTCCATGCAAACGAGGGTACACTTCCTCTAAATATAAACTTACTAATCCCTAAAACCACTAGCGTAATTATTAGTAGATATAAGCGTATAACCCGGACGGATGGTAAGACGCGGTGATTAAAAATAAACAAAAAAACTATAGTCCCAAATAAAAAAGACATTCCGTATTAAAATAAATGTACCCAGACGTACACTAACTCGTAGAGAAAGTGAGTATTACAATAACTCGTGTTTCCTACCTATAGTGTCTACGTATAATTCATTCACGACAGGTCTTTACCTGGATGACAGTTCAAAAATCATATGTTTAGGTTTTAGGTTACCAACACTTGTAAAAGAACACTGTTTGATGAAGATTAGGTGTTACATTACATGATAGACAATTAAAAGTACTAAATAGTGTTCTAATGTTTTCATGTGACAAACAGTAAACCAATTGAACAATTCTAAAAATGTGAAAAGACAGGTTGGAAGACAGAAGAATGTACAAGTCCCTAAGATAACTGTTGAGAAATAGGTGGACAGTACTGGGAAAGATAACAATCTAGTAAGAGTTTAGATATGAGTAACCATTTTGGATGTTATTTTTAGGTACAAATTAAACTGGATTGACAATCCTTGGGAGGAATATCTTAACTGCCGCGTCATAGAAGGAAAGGTTGGGAAAAGAGAGTAGCTTATGTAAAGGCTGGAAAATTCAAATATTGTTATGAAATGAAGGAAGAAGTAAATTCTGTGGAGCCTCAAGAAGAGTAAGAGGAAAACGCAAATTAGCGGTTAAGTTTCTAACAAAAGTAATGTACCTAGTCTGTAAGGTCAGACCATATAAAATAAACAAAATTTTAACTAAAAACACCTTATTTAATTTTGGTGCTTACCTTTCGCGTCAGACTAATCTAGATCAATATAATGTTTTAGATAACTGACAGCATCGTTTAGTTGATATACATTGTGGCCCCAAATTGTTAATTATCTAACAACATTAATTAAACTTTATTTTTAACGTTTTACTTTTCCATCAAACGAGGGTACACTTCTAAATATAACTTATAATCCCTAAAACCTCTAAGGGTATTATTTAGTGGATATAGATTGGTATAACCCGGACGGAGAGTTAAGACCGAGTGCATTAAAAATTAACAAAAATGAGCATATAGTCCCAAATTAAAAATATCACATTCCTATTAACAATCATAATGTACCCAAGACGTAGCAGTATACTCGTAGAGAATTTAGTGATATTATTATTACTCTTGAGTGTCTCCAGTACTTAGTGTGATGCGTATGAGGAAAATGTGTCGTCAGGAAAGTGTGTGCTGGACGGGCCCTTTCCACGTCAGGTGACACGAGAGCGAGGTTCCCATAGAACCCGGTCTGGTTCTCATAGAACCTGACACGACCAACAGCCACTGTCTACGTCATATATCATGTTTAACGCGACGGAGAGGATTTAAGTCGCATACTTTCTATGTTCAACCATCCACGCCGTAATTACACAGGCAGACGCTTTCTGCTTTATGTTCATAAAAACAACGTGGCTGTACTTATTGCCTAACCCCGAGGGGAAAGCTACAGACAACAGTTCTGCCGATATGACACGCAGGAAATACAACCACAATGCAATTTTCATAGGGAGAAACTTATCTGTGACAGCTAGAAGAGTTACTAGAACAACTTTCACGTGTCCATACGTCAAGTCATGTGTTCCTCAGCTGTCACTTTTGAGAGAGATTATCAATAATGTAAAATAACACTAATATTATTATTATTATTAGCACAGTGTCTTACTACCCGTTCAGGTTTTACGCACTTACGCTAATGTGTAATGGTAGGGTGATTGTGAGATGAAATGGAGGACCTACAGTTTAACGTGGGATCCGAACCACTAATAATATAATGAAAAGCCCAATTTATGGCCGCAAAAAAGATGTTTTTGTAATTTATAAAAGGCTCTTCATGTGAGAATTTGACTATATATCTAATTACAGCCCTGTTCACGGCTCCTTCGTTTATGTTGTTTAGTGTGTGCTTCACGTCTTACTGCCCGTCCAGATTATCCGTTTATTTACACGGTTGGTGCGGGGATGAAGGAGGTAAAATGTTGGAGAACATTTACCCCCATTTGCGTGGAGGTAGAGGAAACCTTCAGTATATCTGACCGGGATACGAAACCCGGGCGTCGATAAAGTGCGATGCTTGTTAAAGACCGCTCGGCCATCAATGCGAAATCCGATAACAGTTGATCCAAAGGACCCCTTGTTCCAAACGTTCATGGCTTAGTTGAGGGTTAGGTTAGGTTAGGTTAAATTAGCCTAGCATTTTGTTGTGCCTTACTATCCATCACTCGCTGTTTCCGCTCAACTTGAGGAAACATGTACAATCCTAAATGGAGCGCCGGGGCTGAGTTAGTACATCAGTACAGTACACCTGCTTAAATTATTCTCAAGAAGCAACTCGGCCACTTCAATACGCCCGCGACTAATCCATTAAAAAAATGTTCCTTTTTCAAAAAACGTGAACTTGTTCCTCTTTTTTTTTTTTTGCTTTAAAGTGGTCACGTCGCTATGAGACCAAGTCCACGCATATTTCCGAATTATTTTAGTTTTTTAAGCTCCAAGCGCAGAGATGAACGTCCAAATACTTAGTTACAACAGTTCCTCACATGTATCTAACCGATCAGATGCGCTAATCGAGCACATCCACCTCGCTTGCCCAACCGCTTTTTATTGTATTATAATTCCTTTTTTTTATTCCATATTGGTCATATTGGAGGACGTCCACTGTTCTGTCCCCATGATTTAGAAATGCCACTATATTTTTACGATTCGATCTTACTACCGGTCGGGTACAACACTTATCAAACGTCAGATCTTATGGGCACGGCCCCTGATGCGAAACGTTGAATTTATAGGAGCTCGATTTGCGCCCATGTTAAACGTTCATAAATCTGTTAGACCACTCCCCTATGTTCGAACGTCCAGATCTTTCTTCGGTCACCGGGGTCCCAGGATATTGCAAATACTTCAGTCTTAACTGGCTCACGTGACACATATTTCAAAGTTCGAATCTTTTAAAGTTCGGACTTAAGCCTTGGTTCCAAATAGATTCAGATTAAAGTATGGGCAACAGGCCCTATTGCTTTTATATGTAAATCATAACTTGGTTGTGGCAAAGTCCACTTGATCAGAAGTCAAATTTTTAAACACGTACCTATTGTTTCAAAAGTTTTTAGCTTAGGTTGGTGCCTATGCCGCCTTAGATTAGCGTTTTGAAATTGCGTTTAGCGTTGAGATTGTCCCTATATTCAACGTTCGACTTGATTTACGCCGATATCACCCTTCTGTCCAAAGTCTAATTGGAGCCAGCCCTGGTTGTCGAATTTAGTAATTAAAGCGAAATAGTGCTGCACTTGTACCCTTGTTCCATAGGTTGTCGCAGTCTGGGCCACGGACTCCTAGGACCATTAACGATTCGATATCGGGTGGATCACGATTTCGCCCTTGGTTCATATAAACTAGTTGGCCCACTCTCCCTCGCAAACAAAGTCCAACTTTCCTTGTCCGAGCCGGCGGAAAGCAACCGTTTGTTTCAACGGTCAGGATCTTAGTGAAGCATAGACGCCGTTATAAACGGGAAGGGCCTCTTACCCCGGAACCGGAAACCCTTATTCGCAGGTTCTATCTTGTTCGCAGGACAGGTCTGGGGCTCCTCCTTGTATATAACTGGGTAACTTGCACTGACACGTGTGCTGCCTCGTGCCAGGGGTGAAGGGGGCTTGTGTGCTCCGGACTAGGGGGCCCTTGTTGCAACTTCAGATCTTAGTTGGGCCGGGACCCGGGGTAGTGCTCTAGACTATGGGTGAAGGGCTGTGCTGCCTCTGTGGGCCAAGTTCAAGGGTTGTGCTAGACCCTTGTTCCAAACGTTCATAGCTTAGTTGAGGGTTAGGCTTGTTTAGGTTAGGTTAGGCTAGGTTAAATTAGCCCAGCATTTTGTTGTGCCTTACTATCCATCACTCGCTGTTTCCACTCAACTTGAGGAAACGTGTACAATCCTAAATGGAGCGCCGGGGCTGAGTTAGTACATCAGTACACCTTGCTTACAATTATTCTCAAGAAGCAACTCGTGACCAACTGTAATACGCCCGCGACATCATTCCATAAAATAAAATGTTTCCTCTTTTTAAATAAAACCGTGAAAAACTTCTCTTTTTTTTTTGTCTTTAAGTTGGCAGCCTGCGCTACAAACGCAAGCTCACGAATAATTTACAGTAATTATTATTTGAGTTGTTTTTAAAGCTCTCAAGCGAGAAGAGGATGGAAGTCACGGTAAAAACTATATTAACATTCTCATCAACAAGTAAATCATTTCCTCCGACTCAGCGCTACATCGAAACATCAACAAGCCTCGCTTGCCGCCGCCCCGCACTTGTTTATTGTTATTACTAATTACTCTTTATTTTATCATTACATTAATTTAGGTCATATTCCGTGACGTAGCTCAAGATGTCTGTCCCCCCCATAGTGACAAATACATGTTATATATTTGGCATCCCGTCTTACTACCCGTTCGGGTTACAATCATGTACTAAATACGCTAATGTGGCAGGGATGAGAAAGGTTGAATTTATAGGAAAAGCACTCGTATTTGCGCAGATGTATTGAGTGGGTAAAAAAATCTATGAAAAACCACCCTCAGTTCAATCGAACCCCGATCTATCCGTCATCGGTAGTCCAGTATATTGCAAAATAATTCGTTTAACGATAGTTTACTTATTAAAGAATTGGTTCAAAATTGATATCGTAGTAAATAATTTTATATAGGCCTATTTGCTTTTATATGTAAAATAAATAATTTGTGGAAAATTCAATAAAACAGGATTTTTGAAAAGTTTAAATTAAAAAAAAATACTGATTGTATTCAAAATTGGTTTTTAGGGCGGGTGCCTATGCCTGCTTTAGAATTAGCGTTTTTGACTATTGGCCGTTTTAAGCGTTGTAGATTTTTTAAATTATCGTTGACGTGATTTACCAGCCGATATCAACCCTTGAGCTGCCGCAGAGTCGTGAATGACCTTACTACCTGGTGTGGGACGGATTCTAGTAGATTAAAGCGAAAAAGGCATGCACTTATTACGTTCGTTAGTTGGCGCATAGGTGGTCGCGCCGTCCAACACGTTACTCGTACAGGACCTGATTGACGATGACGATGAGATCGGGGTTGGAATCCCGATTGGGTGATATGGGGGTGGTTTTCTTAAAACACGATTTCCCACTCTCCCTCGAAACAAAGTCCTACTTTCCTTGTCCCAAGACGCGGCGGAAAGAACGGTTTGTTTATCAGGTCAGGATGAATGAACAAGTGAAGAGCACGTTATTTATAGACGGCAAGCGACCCTCCCTTACCTCCGGAACCGGAAACACTATCTAGACTGGTTGTTTATTTCTGGTTCCTCAGGACAGGTCTGGGACTTCCTCGACTGTGATATAACTGGGTACCCTTGCCACTGACACGTGTGCTGCTCTCGTGGACCAGGGGGTGAAGGGGGCTGTGCTGCTCTCGTGGACTAGGGGTGAAGGGGGCTGTGCTGCTCTCGGGGACCAGGGGGTGAAGGGGGCTGTGCTGCTCTCAGTGGACTAGGGGGTGAAGGGGGCTGTGCTGCTCTCGTGGACCAGGGGGTGAAGGGGGTTGTGCTGCTCTCGTGGACCAGGGGGTGAAGGGGGCTGTGCTGCTCTCGGGGACCAGGGGGTGAAGGGGGCTGTGCTGCTCTCGTGGACTAGGGGGTGAAGGGGGCTGTGCTGCTCTCGTGGACCAGGGGGTGAAGGGGGTTGTGCTGCTCTCGTGGACCAGGGGGTGAAGGGAGCTGTGCTGCTCTCGTGGACTAGGGGGTGAAGGGGGCTGTGCTGCTCTCGTGGACTAGGGGGTGAAGGGGGCTGTGCTGCTCTCGGGACAGGGGGTGAAGGGGGCTGTGCTGCTCTCGTGGACTAGGGGGTGAAGGGGGCTGTTCTGCTCTCGTGGACCAGGGGGTGAAGGGGGCTGTGCTGCTCTCGTGGACCAGGGGGTGAAGGGGGCTGTGCTGCTCTCGTGGACCAGGGGGTGAAGGGCTGTGCTGCTCTCGTGGACCAGGGGGTGAAGGGGGCTGTGCTGCTCTCGTGGACTAGGGGGTGAAGGGGGCTGTGCTGCTCTCGTGGACTAGGGGGTGAAGGGGGCTGTGCTGCTCTCGTGGACCAGGGGGTGAAGGGAGCTGTGCTGCTCTCGTGGACCAGGGGGTGAAGGGGGCTGTGCTGCTCTCGTGGACTAGGGGGTGAAGGGGGCTGTGCTGCTCTCGTGGACCAGGGGGTGAAGGGGGCTGTGCTGCTCTCGTGGACCAGGGGGTGAAGGGAGCTGTGCTGCTCTCGTGGACCAGGGGGTGAAGGGGCTGTGCTGCTCTCGTGGACCAGGGGTGAAGGGGGCTGTGCTGCTCTCGTGGACCAGGGGGTGAAGGGGGCTGTGCTGCTCTCGTGGACCAGGGGGTGAAGGGGGCTGTGCTGCTCTCGTGGACCAGGGGATGAAGGGAGTTGTGCTGCTCTCGTGGACCAGGGGGTGAAGGGGGCTGTGCTGCTCTCGTGGACTAGGGGGTGGAAGGGCTGTTACGGAACAAGAAATAAGTCTCCAGAAGTCCACCCCCTTTCAACACTTTAGTTAAAACGTATATGCAATCATTTTAATGTCAGATTTTCCCCCACAACATCCGGGATGTACTTACATACACTAAGACATTTAAAGGAGGGTATTCAAACACCAACCTCGGCAGTATTTGATTTATTGCGACTGCTCTGATAATGACCCTGGAGATAAAAGTCCTTAGGAGAAATTAATAAACTATTGTTATCTCGATTTATTTTGGGATTTTTCGTCCAGGTAAAAAATAATGAAAATATTCCAAAAGAGGAAATTTTCCCCCTCCTCCCTCCTGTGCAGAGAGTGGCGACCAGCCGTGTTTCCTGGACAGGACAGGAGACGCGGGGCTGTGAACAAGCGAGCAGCCGGACCGGACCGCAGCTTCCTGCCTTGAATACCTCCTCGAGTGTTATACGAGCCTGGTACTGACAGCACAACGTGACAATGCCACGACACAGACAAAACCTCCTCCTCACTCACTTTAGGGCGGTGAGGATGGAGTAGGAAGGACAATCAATATCGACTTAACAAAAAATTTGTATTCTATAAAATGTCCCAGAATCCTACTCATACCTACATAATCTTAAGGCGCGTGCGTAATATAATACGTTTTAACAAATGGATGGATGTCCAAGTCAAAGTGGATACCGCAGTTATCCATATTTGCTATATATTCGCATAATATATGAGTTAATGATTTCGAAGCACAAACATTGAAAATACAATATTGTATTTCCTCCCTCCGGCTCTGATATTTGCATATCCGCACTAATGGCCTGGATAGCAATGAAAAGTCAGTCAGGGATTGTACATCGGCCGGGTGTACTGATGTGTGTTTCCCTAAGTGATTTCCTACTCTCTCTACACGAAAATACCGATATAATTCCTGTAAATTCTACCATTCAAGTGAGAAGGTAAAAGTTCGAGTGTTGTGAACACAGCTTGACTGAGAGCGTGTATACGTGAGGTGATAGAGGCTCTAGTGTTGTGAACACAGCTTGACTGAGAGCATGTATATAACGTAAGATGATAGAGGCTAGAGTATTGTGAACACAGCTTGACTGAGAGCGTGTATACAACGTGAGATGATAGAAGCTCTAGTGTTGTGAACACCGCTTGACTGAGAGCGTGTATACAACGTGAGATGATAGAAGCTCTAGTGTTGTGAACACCGCTTGACTGAGAGCGTGTATACAACGTGAGATGATAGAAGCTAGAGTATTGTGAACACAGCTTGACTGAGAGCATGTATACAACGTGAGATGATAGAAGCTCTAGTGTTGTGAACACAGCTTGACTGAGAGCATGTATACAACGTAAGATGATAGAAGCTAGAGTATTGTGAACACAGCTTGACTGAGAGCGTGTATACAACGTGAGATGATAGAAGCTAGAGTATTGTGAACACCGCTTGACTGAGAGCGTGTATACAACGTGAGATGATAGAAGCTCTAGTGTTGTGAACACAGCTTGACTGAGAGCATGTATACAACGTGAGATGATAGAAGCTAGAGTATTGTGAACACAGCTTGACTGAGAGCGTGTATACAACGTGAGATGATAGAAGCTCTAGTGTTGTGAACACAGCTTGACTGCGAGCGTGTATACAACGTGAGATGATAGAAGCTAGAGTATTGTGAACACAGCTTGACTGAGAGCGTGTATACAACGTGAGATGATAGAGGCTAGAGTATTGTGAACACCGCTTGACTGAGAGCGTGTATACAACGTGAGATGATAGAAGCTCTAGTGTTGTGAACACCGCTTGACTGAGAGCGTGTATACAACGTGAGATGATAGAAGCTAGAGTATTGTGAACACAGCTTGACTGAGAGCATGTATACAACGTAAGATGATAGAAGCTAGAGTATTGTGAACACAGCTTGACTGAGAGCGTGTATACAACGTGAGATGATAGAAGCTAGAGTATTGTGAACACCGCTTGACTGAGAGCGTGTATACAACGTGAGATGATAGAAGCTCTAGTGTTGTGAACACCGCTTGACTGAGAGCGTGTATACAACGTGAGATGATAGAAGCTAGAGTATTGTGAACACAGCTTGACTGAGAGCGTGTATACAACGTGAGATGATAGAGGCTAGAGTATTGTGAACACCGCTTGACTGAGAGCGTGTATACAACGTGAGATGATAGAAGCTCTAGTGTTGTGAACACAGCTTGACTGAGAGCATGTTTACAACATGAGATAACGGTACCGCACTCCCCGCTCTGCACGACTTGTACCCAGCCAGCAATGTGGGCTCGTAGCAGAGAAGTTGAACAGCTGCGTCACCAATACAACAAAAATGTTATTCCTTCATTTTGTTACGAGCATCTTTAAAAAAAAACCCACTAACTTTTTTTTGCGCTCAGTTTTGATAATTTGAATATTTTTCTGTTATTTTATACGACGTATTACAGGAGATCTAGAAACTTATTCTAGCTGTCAGTTATGTCCACGAGTAAGAAGATTTGGCTACAGCAGAGTTACAAGATGTTTACTGTGTTACGGTTGAAGGGAACGCGACGGTTGCGGAATATGGACAACGACTATCTTTTTTCTAGACATTTGACCAGTTCCGGTTTAAATGTTTGGGTGACAACCGACAACTAGCTCAAGAACATTGGTTCAAAGTCGCGCACCGCGTGATTATGTACTAATGAGTTATGGATGAGTTAGGTCGAATTTAGAAGAGGTGTAACCGCACTTGTGTCGAGAGAGTGGGGGAAAACACCTTCAGTACAAGGTTCCTACACAAAATCATGACTTTTTCACAGGAATTTACAAGGATGTTCTACAAATCCCTCCAGGACAAGTGTATTTAACGTAATCTTGACAAAATACACATCATTATATATTTTCTTTTATTTTAAAAAATATGTACTTTTTTTAATACAGGCTCCCAACTCCCCTACACCTGCACCTTTCCACAACTTATATTATTTTTTAATGTATTCCACGACGCAACGAGTTATTCAAATAATTAGAACATAACATAATCTCACTTGCAAATAATCATTGGTGAAATGTGAGGTTCCCCTTTCACAGTGATGAGTTTAAAGGTTGGGGGCTGGATGTTGTGTCTGTTCTAGATATAGGTTAGTTTATTATGTTGTGTGCAGATATTAACAGTCGGTTTAGAAAGTGCTTGTTAAATAGGCCTACCACAAATAAATAAATCACTTGCAAATATTATTATTATTATTATTATTAGCACCACGTCTTACTACCCGTTCGGGTTATACGCACTTACGCTAATGTGTAATGGTAGGGTGATTGTGAGATGAAATGGAGGACCTACAGTTTAACGTGGAATCCGAACCACGGTGGAGGCCTGGCATTCCTCACATTCACAAGTTGTGATTAATACACATCTTGTCTGCAAATAGTAGTTAATACTATTATTATTATTAGCACCGCGTCATACTACCCGTTCGGGTTGTACGCACTTACGCTAACGTGTAATGGTAGGGTGATTGTGAGATGAAATGGAGGACTTACAGTTTAACATGGGATCCGAACCACGGTGGAGGCCTGACATTCCACACATTCACAAGTTGTGATTAATACACGTCTTGTCAGAAGTGAAGGAAGGGTTTGGTAATCAGATAAATCTGTGCCGGGACCGAGGATTGAACTCCGGACCCCCAACGCAGAAGTCCCCCCTAGACCGCCAGGTCACCTCGTTAATACTAATTATGTTTTAATTTCCATTTATTTCTTAGTTACAAGTATAATAAAGGTTATCTAATTTTTACAATAATCTACTGACCTGTTTAAAAAAAAAGTGTAAAAAGGAATTTCCAGGAGAACCTAAAAGATTCCAGGAGAAGACTGGAAAAATGAGAAATTCCATAGCATTTTCAGGACTGGAAGAAATTAAAATTCCAGTTTTTCCAGGTTTTTCATGATGCATAGGAACTTTGTGTAATACATGAAATACTAAACTAACAAGTATTTTATTCACATTTGTGTATTCTTATTACTGGCCACCAAAATAAACAAATAAAGTCTGTTCAGCGTAGGAATTGTTTTTTGAAAGGCCTTTTTCCCTACCAGAAATCTATTATATAGTAGGATATTGGTAGGAAAAAAGACCTTTCAGAGAGTAATTCCTACCGTGAATGGAGTATAGCTTCTAGAGAAACAGCCACACAAAATATTAATTTCAAAATAAAACTTAACGTTTGCATGACGTCATCAACGGCTTTTGTTTTGTTTGGTTTGTCATCTTTATTAGTGAATAGATCGCAGACTTTTAGAAGCTCTCGTCTGAAAAGAATTTTTAAGCGAAAACCCTCCCTCCCCCTCCACCCCAACCAAACGGTTATTTTCATAAGTTCGGGCGGGATGGCTAAACTTTTTGAAAACGTGTGCCCAATAAGTCGATAATTTTATGTGAAATTATTTCGCATACCCGTGGTAGTTTTTGGAAAATTGAAAGGACTATTAGAGTCGTTCATAATAATTATTAAGTATTATTATAGCTATATATTGTTACCTATTTCAAAATAATAATAATAATAATAATATTACCCAAACGTTGGAAGAGTTTTTTTAGAAACCTGTTTTAGGCAGTGCTTCTGGATTGTTATAAATAGGTAAAGTTTAGAAAATAACATAATATTTGTAACTAGTACTTCAAAAGAGACCAAATTAATTACTCTGAGACGGTAAATGATTTCTAAGAAATTAAAAATAAATTTAACTATTTTTCTTTGTCGGTAAAAAAAAAGTCAGTTCAACGAACAACTCGAACAAGAAAATATTATTTTAGTGCCACGGGTTCGCCATCCCTGTTCTAGATTATTTCAGGAAATTGTCGGACGCTCTTTTTTTTGGGGGGTTAGACGAACCCATATTTCCCCCCCCCGAAAACATTTAAGTAAATCTCTAACCTACTGTGCTTGATGTAGTTTCAGAGAATTCCGTCTTTTGAGTGCTCAAAGGGTCTCAGAGAGACAATGGTCGACTTGTTTGTTCTACTGTCAATTGTTGTGTTATCTTTCAACTGTTTGTTGGTCAGACTTGGAAAGCTGCACAACAAGTTGAAGGATCAGCTGAGATCTCCCCCCCCCCCCCCCTTGACCCATCGTCGGTACCGCACTCTTCCGGGATTTTTGTTATCACCGCGTCTTAATAACTGTTTAAGTTACACGCATATAATGATAATTACTATAATGACGTTGGGATGTGGATGGAAGAGTTTTACAAGTAATCTACGCACATTTGCTTGGAAGGAGAGTGGGAAACCATTCAAGGAAAACCCATCTTTAGTACACTCGACCGGGATTCAAACCCCGATCTCCGCCGTGCCAGTCTAACGCGAGAGTGACGTCTTTTTGGAGCACCAAAGCGGTACCCTAGAGTTTAATACAAACTACAGCCACTTAACCTAAGAGTTATTTGTAATTATTAGACTCCTCCCCTTATCCGTGTTTAGTTACGATAGTGAACTTGTGGCGTCACTGTCGTAATAGACTAGACTGCCAATGACGGGGAGATCGGGGGCTCGAGTCCTGATTGGATGGTTTTTATTTCTAAATATATTCCCAATCTCTTTCCACCCAAATGCGGGTATGTTTCCTTTTAATTCCACCTTTCTTCCCTGTGAGCTTAAGTGGAATGCGTAAAAAATATTGATACGGTAGAGATGGGGTGGATATAATTTGGAAGAAACTTACCGGCATTCGCTTGGAGGGATAAGGGGGAAATCATTTAAGAAAAGCCGCCCTCAACCTACGGCTGTTTTTCTGAGCTGTCAGATGTGCGAGGCATGTTGCAGTCTTCATGACCCCTCCTGTACCGGGTGGGGCAGAGGGTGACGGAATGTCAGGAATGTAGGGGAGGGGTTATAATGCAGCCCCACAGCTGTCTCTACCCCCACAGCTGCTCGTCACAATTCGCCGGGCGGGCGGTTTGAGTCCTAGCTGAGACAAGTGAAAGTCGTAGTTGTGGAACATCCCGCCAGTAGCAGAGCTGTCGATAGTCCAGGGGACATCAGAACACTGCGAGGGTTGGGAAAATATCGAGTCAGTACTATCGATAGCGGCGAATCTGTTGAAATTTAAAATAAAATATAGAATAAATGCGTAACTAAACGATGAAAATGAAACAAAAGTAATTTCTATTTTTTTAGCGGCGGATTCTTACAATCATAAGTGGACTGTATAAAAGAAGAAGAAAAACAGAATTAGATTATATTGCTAATGAATTCTTTAATCAAAAATATTAACATAATTTTAAAAGAACATTTTTACAGTTTAACTACTGTACGTATGATTAAAATTATTGAATATTCTCATTAAGTAGCCACATATTTGAATGTAGGAATATCTGCTGCATATATTCGCCTTTCCAGGGGAAATACGATTTCTTTTTTTCACTAATAGTGGCGGCACATGTCGCAGAAAAGAACTCTCCGATGGAACTGAAGCCTCTGGTAGACAAGTATTTTTTTGCGATCTTTTCCAGAGGATGTTACTTCCCCCCTTCACCCTTTTCCCAACATTTAGTTCTGAGAAATAGGGCCCAAACTCAGGAATGATACTATCGATATCAATGTGGTTACTATCGATAGTTTCCCATCCCTAGCGGACCCTTTCAGTCGACTTGTCCATCGTAACGGAGGTAGCTTTATTGCTTTCAAAAACAAAATTAAAATATTTAAAATAATCTGACGTGTTTTTTTATGAATTACTATTCAGTAACTTTGTTCACTTGTCAAAATGAATAATTGATGGCGGAAAGGGCAACATATCCATTAAAATGTGGGTTTGAACTTTGAAAACGTCCCGATAATCTCAACTATCAGGTCCACCTCGGTGGTCTTGGGGTTAAGTGCTCAACTCAGGACCCGATGATCGTGGGTTCAACCCTAATCAAGGTAGAGTGATTTTTCTTGAGCGATAAAAAATCCGTAGCACAACTTCCTTCGGAAGGGAAGTAAAGCCGTCGAGCGAGGCTGTAAAAGTAGCCTGAAGGTATGTGAAAATACCTTTCCTGGCAAAATTGGTTGAACCCTTTCGCGCTAGATCATAGACGGCTTCTGTTCTTGTTGGCGCGGAAGGATACTTTGGTCGGTTGTGAAGCCACGCTACGCCTTTCACCCTCCCGCCCAACATCCCACAAAATAGGTTTTAGACTTGCATCGACAGGGCCAAGGGCCTTAAGAAGAAGGGTGATATAAAATCAAAAACAAACTCCCAGGTTGGTACACAATAAACAAATCATTAGATTTAATAAACAATCAAAAGTTCCCCCTAGGTTAATAAACAATTTTTCCTTCGGGTTAAAACCTATTTTTTTTATAATGTCTCCCCTATCTTTGTCTCTGTATCCCTGTCCCTCCACTGTGAATTGACTCGCGCGATAAATAAATAACTCGGTGCTTGTGTCAGACCACGAGCTGTGACGTCACAGAACCTACAAAACCAGCTCGCCAGCCAGAGAGAAAAAGAGAAAGGAGTAATCAGTAGTAGTTTCGAAGTCCATTTCTTTGGTCACTTAGGTATATATTCTAAAGACGTTATAAAAAAAACCATGCGACACCAAACAAATAAAATCAGAATCACAGCTGTCGTCAGAATAAGAAATAGGTATTTTCGGTTACTCCCTAACCATGGGAGCTATAGTGGGGGTGTGTGTGTGTGGAATGTCCTGGGTTCGCTACAAGGGGAGGGAAGTCCTACGACATTGCTGCCTCAACGCGACGTCAATTTCAAGGGGAGCGGGGGGGAGTGGACATCCAGTCCAAGCATTGCAATGCAGACTTGAATTCAGGCCGTTTATAGCACTTCCTATATTGTAAAGCAGCTCCACATTACTGGAAGCACAATCACTCCAAGGTCAAATGGGACACGTGTTAAATGTTTCCATTGTTGAGTCTCTTATACCACCGCCGAAGTGGGTCCCACATGTTATGTATGGTACACTGGGGAAATCTCATCAAACACATATTCCCAGGACAACTTTTGTATCTCCAACCCCATAAGAACCCTGCTTTTTTTAAAATTAATTTAAATACGACAGACATCTTTCAACAATAATCTAAAGTGCATCAGAAAGGTTTCATGATAGTCTAACAGATGGCAGCACTAACTATATTTGAGTCAAAATTATACCTTATATATATATGCACAGAAGTCTGACACCTTACCCCCTAGACCGTCAGGTTACCATGAAATACATGATCGGATATTGTTTCGTGAATTTGATTGAGCCCTCCCATTCCAACTAAACAAAGTTTACACACATGGTCATTAGATGACTGTTTCAGGTTAAGAAAATAATAAAAGCAACACAATGTGTCTGAAGGTTATTATTAGTTCACTTTATCTGCGATTGACATAATATACAATGGAAATGAGTAAACAAAAATAAATAAATTAATGTTTCTCTTGTTTTGATAAAATAATGATACTCCTGATTTTTTTTCTTAACTTTCAAATTCCCCGACTATTCCAAGGTTTGTGGCAAATCCGCAGCATATATTGTTCTAAGAGAGGAAAGCAGAATCACATGAAAGTAGATATAGTAACTTTCCTGGCTTTCTTCCAATGAAAAGTGGTAGATAAACGAAATGTTATCTTATAAAACATGCGTTTTAAATTTGAAAGTCAAATTGAAGCTACCCGCTTAGGTGACCGCATGGTCTAAGGCGCTACTCTTGCAGTAGACTAGACTGCCAATGGAGTTTGGGGTTCGATCCGGTCGGGTGATTTTTCCACGCAAATGGGGTGCGTTTCCTCCTAATTAAACCTTCCTAATCCCTAAAAAATAGTGCAATTAGTACATATGGTATATAGCCCGAACTGGTAGTAAGATGCGGTGCTAAAAAAAATGAAGTTGATTTTTCCATGTCACAAACTTTTTTAAATATTTTTAAATATTTAACGGCTTTGTTTAGCTTACCTTTATTAAAAATTTGAATCCTTTCATAATCCCAAAGAGGATTAGAACCCCGACCTCTACGTCAACCGAGTAAAACTTATTTAATGGTAGGCCTATGCTATAGATTTTTTTTTGTTCTTGAAATCATATGTTCTCTCTGGGATGTTTTGTTCTAAAATAAACATTGTTAGGTACCTACTTCCTTTTTTTGGGTATGTTCAGTGCTATAATAATATAGTCCAATATTCTATTGAATTTTCTTACAAGAAAAAAAAATTGCGGTCAACAATGAGAGTTTATTTTATTTATCATAGTTATTTTATAGATATTGATAATATCTATCAAAAGTGACAGCTGAAGATCACATTATTTGACTTATGAACACATGAAAGTGGATCTAGTAATTTATATAAGTTACAAAGTTATAGCTATGAAAATTGGACTGTAAATATTTTATCCCTGTTTTTTAATCGTGATTGTTTCTTATATTTCATTTTCAGCACACAAATTAGTTATGCTAACTTCGATAAGTGGTACTGTCGAAAACCGAGACATGCCCGAATTGATTCAGTTTGTGTAACTTAGAAAACGTCTGGCCTTTGAATGTTTACAAAATTGTGAAACGTGTATTAGGTTTGGAAGTTAAGCTTTTATATAGGAAGAATGGCTAAAAAATATATCTAGCTTTGAAAATTACTTTTGGGAAAAGCGTATCAAGACTTTTATCTAGTCAACTTTTAATAATTATTCTAGTTTGAAACATTTCGAGCTCGCTCACAACCAATTACGATTCAGATCATTCCTCTTAGCCACTCAAAACAAGTGAACGGCTTCACCTTTACAGGGCCAACATGACCCGCGGCCCGGAAACTAAGTTTCAAGGTCACCAATAATCTGATTACACATTAACCGACAGATACCGACCAACAAGACGCGTTCTTTGCACGATACGTAACACAGGTAGCGAGCGCTAGAACCCAGAGTTACGCGATGATAAAATATATTGTGGCCTTAGCTACCAATAAAATGCGTAGACTTTTATATAAGCCTAACAATGTCATGATTTCGAAACCTCAAATAATGACATACCACGAACTTTTAAGAAAGAGAACACACATTTTACAATGAGAAAAAAAACAATTATTTCCCGTGTTGCTGGAAAACAATGAAGTAATATATCTCCAACAATGATAAAACTGTGACATGATATTTTGATAAATGTAGGTAGTAATAAAGTAAAGTGCGCTTACCCACTCTACCGATTGCGAGGGTCTTCGTTGTCGTTGAACACAAAACAGCTTTGTAAAAGGTGTCAAAAATACTTATTTCAAACAATGCACGATAATATCCTCAACTACACAAATCACTCTCTTGATATTCAAACTTTTAATGGGAAAATCATTTATCAATTTGGAGTAATTCGTCAGGTAGTTCATTCACTTCACTTCACTTTTAACTCCTGGAGCAACAGTTTAAAAACAACTGTCGTTGAGAAGGGTGAATCTCTTCTAAGCACTTCACTCGATACTTTTATAAATGGATTTTACACAGGAATTTGGTCCAATCCATAGAATACGCCATCAGACGTGTGTTAATATGACACACAACAATTCATAACATAAACATTACAATATGTACAGACAAGATTTAGCTTCCGTCCAAATTGGCCTAAACAACAATCTGCGCAAAGTAACGTAAATCTTCAGACTTCAATGACAAGTGACAACTTTGTGTTGGTGACGTCATGGTCACGTGAGACGCTTGACTTTCAGTATGACAGCGCTACCTCTTAGTAGTTTCTCTAAGCTAATAAGCTTCTAAACCACGTGACTAACACTAGTGGTGTTATGTTGAACGACGTTTGTTGAAATTGAAATCAAATTTGAGAATAGAACCAAAACTCAATAGATTAGATTTCTGTTGAGAATTATAAAATGGTTATATCAAAACAAATGTTGAACTTGTTATAAAATTGAATAACAAAACCATGCATTCCAAAGGGGTGTCGGGAGGGGGGGGGGAGGATATAATCAATTAGATATGGACTGTGTGTGACAACTGACAAGGCCTTAGCCAAAAGCGCCTCAAGGGGGGCAGAGAGCTCCCTCCTGATAGAAAACTTTAAAAAAAAAATTAGAAATAATATTTTTAATGAAGATGTAAATTGGTAGTGATATTAAAATCCTTGAGAATAATGTAGGATAGTACTGGATACAAGTTATAATAAATATTTTTACATTTTTTAAATAGGAAAAAACCTTTTTAATCAAAATGGCGTTTGAAGTTTGAATAAAATGTTGCTAAATAGATAGGTTTAGTTTAATTTTCCACGCATTGTAATAACAGTCCCAGAATTTGATGAACATTTTTTCTCAATTTAATAATCTCAACAAATACCAATATGCCCATGACACATACCGATACTCAAGAACTTTTGTTATTGCCTGTTGTATTTAAAATTAAACAAACCGTATCTACTGAAGTCATATTTTATTTATTCGCCCAAAAACTTTTTTTCATCATAAATACTCGAGAAATCTGTATTTGAGCTTACAGCCCCTTCCATCCCAGCTTAGAAACAGAAATGTGTATGTCCTTATGCACTTTTATTTCACATGTGCGTTTATGATTTATTATAGCCGCAGTCTTCCTCACCATGTGAAATTAAAACTTGTACATATGGCAGCATAAATGTTGACCTTGAATCATAGGTGGGTAGTGTTTCTGATAACTCTAAATACCTAGCTGACTATCTCGCATGTGGCGATGTGTAATAAAAAGGCTGGATGGATTGGTGGGGGGGGGGGGGGGGGGATATTTGGTATATTGATGGTGTCTGCAAGGGGGCACACACTGGTTCTTTAATTTAGGTCTAGCTAGCAAAGCAGTTTACGAAGCAATTGCCTTTTATGTTTTCACGGTTGCCACTGTCGATAGCAAACTCTTATTTATGTATGTGAAGCGTGGGTTTGTCAGGAGAAACACAAGACAAAGTGAATGCGGTTGGAATGAAATATCTAAGAAATGTATGTGGAGAAACTAGTATGGACAGAGTCAGTGATGAATGGGTGCTGAAGGAGTGCGGTTTGAAAGGGAATCCAATAGGTCAATGTTGAAAGGATGAGTTGTGGGAGCGAGTGACAAAGGAAATATATGAAGGTAGAGTGTATGTGGGTCAATAGAATAGAGAAGGGTAGGCCATGTAAGTGTAGCTAATATTTGTATAGACGAATGTGTGAAAAAAGAACATTATATAGTTTAGTAATTAAAGAGAATGTATGACTCAGTGTATGGATGTTGTTGAAGCGAAGGGAGTTTGCAAAAATAGGGAATGCGTGGAGAAAGTTAGTGAGGATGGATTATGTACGGAGTTGTTTTGTGAGCCATATACACAGTTTATTGCTACACCATGAGGGAATGGCATAATTAGGTATGTGTGTATGTATGTATAAAGGGCACCTGACCACATTTCTAAGGGCACCACAAGCTCATTTTGGCCCTAGCTCCCTCCTTCCCTCACCTAACCCTTCCCATGAAAATCACAGACTACGTCCCTAAACTAAGAATGGTGAGTGGCCCTGAGCACAGGACAAAATCTGGATAGATCAGTGGTAGAGCGTTGACGCTCTAAACCAAGTGTCCCAAGTTTGATTCTTGGTTTAAAATGTGTCAGTTTTTCACTATACCATATTTAATATATTAAAAATTTTCCCCTGTGAATGACTGTCGACTGCTACCGGTGATAATTTATTTTTTTAATTAGATGCCTTTAGGGCAGTGACTTCCAACCTTTTCCAGGGTTTGATCCCAATTTCTGTCTTTGTGACCGTCCGACCCCTTGATAACCTGTAAGCATTCATATCCTAGTTTTTAAATTATTATTTTCACTGAATCTTACCATCCATCCAGGCTAATCACATTTGTGAGGTGCCATAAGTAGAATTTAGAGGAATTGTACCTTTATCTGCACGGAGGAAGGAAGGGGAAACTGTTGATGAAAAATCACCCCCTAGTAGCCCGATCAGAATTTTAATCCTAACATCGCAGACAAACTAAACAAGCATTATGTTAAGCTTGCGTGTTTGATTTGATCATTTATAACTTGCTCGTATTGATCATATAAATGCAACTGGGATGTCTAGAGAACCAACAATCTTAGCAGGTGTTTTGGAAATAACGCTAGCAGCGCCACTCGCCTAAAGAACACTAATAACTTGACTGTATTGTTTTAACCACTTGCATTTACATTTGAAATTTGCACCAAACGATAATCTTTAAAAGGACTTTTAAAAAGTAAACAAAAAGCAACACCTCTACCAGCAGTGCGATCCGCCCCCGGGTTAGGACCCCTAGGTTGTATGTAAACCACTGCTTTCTATAAGCTATTTGGATTAATTTTTAATCATATCATATTTGAGAATATCAGAGGTGAGTGAAATAAATTTAGAGGGGGAAGAAAATATATTAAATAGAGAGGGGGGATATTATTCCTCCGTTCCCCCCAGCCATGTTCTGCTGCCACTTGGTATCAGAACTTCTATTAAGAAAAGCGTCTTAATAGTTTAAAGAAAAAAATAAGTCTAAAAGTATTAAAGACCCAGATAGGAAGTTTGAAATACTTGAATACATATGTTTAAAGAAAGGATATGTTAGTTTGGTTCCTATCCATCACATAAGAACCAGTTTTAGTTACTACTAGAAAGTTGGTTCCTTGATTCTTAGTTATTTAAGTTCTAAAAAAAAATATTAATAAATACAAAACAATTAAATTTATACACTTGAATAAATGACTCCAGGGTCAGTGTTGGATTTACAGGAGGGCTCAGGGGGCTATCTACAGCCCAGGGTGGTAAATTCTAAAAAAAAAAAACCCTATTGCTATTAAAAAGTTTTAACATTAGTCATCTCTTTGTTACTCTACAAACAAAATAAAAAATAAAAAAAATTATGAAACAAAAGCCAGCAGTTGAAGATTAGCTTGACAAGGAAAAACTTGTATTTTGTTTTTTACATGCGGGGTTATATTATATCGGCTCTTATCACTATCATTCATACAAGCATTCTCTGTATGGTGTTTAGTCTATAGTTTACACAGGATGGGGGTCTGAGGGGTGAGGGGTGACTGAGAGTGAGAGTGTCTGAAGGGGTTTCTGGGTTGTGGGTGAAGAGTCAAGATCTGTTTAGCCCCTAAGGGGACAAAAATATAAATCTGCCACTGTCCAAGGTCATACCTAGAAATTTATTTCCGGAAGGGTTTCTATCCGTCGTCGTGGCTTGTGACGAGTCCTCCAACAGGAAATTGTGAGGATTTTTTTTTAACGTAAAATCTTTCTTGAGCCGATTTAAAGTGTTTTAAAACACAATTTATATTTTAGTTGCTATGCAATTTTACAAGACACCAATAAACAACTCGCCAAGGCATCGAAAAGAATAAAAGCACTGCCGCCTCACCAACATTTTGTGCCAAAATGAACTTTAATTTTGGTGCCCCCCTCCCTCTCGTCACATTATTTTGGTCTAAACATTGTCTTATGACCTTAAAAGTAAATAATTACAGGACAAAAATTAATGGATGTCGTGTTTGTTTGTCTTGATTATAGCTTATAGGACTTTTATGCAAGCTATATAAAATTAAAACATTATATTTCATCTAAAATATAAATAATAATCATTGCATTTTTTTTAAAATCCTTGAGCTATTTGAATATTGTAAATTTATTTTTATAAACTAGAGACTCATTTATATGATCGCTATTATCTGGAACACTCTTTCAACTAAATATACAAAACTGTATTAATATTAACTGAAAAGCTTCAATTACAATCATGTGCTACAGTTGCTATTAAAAAAATAAAGAATTTTTTATTATTTAGTTTGTAACAAGCAATCACATTTTATTATTCATTCTGTATAATAATGTAAATAAAAGTATTATTTCCAAGAAATATTGGGCATGTCAAATTTTATTCATCCCTCGCAGTAAAATATTTCCAAAATTACGGATTATACAGATTGGACCTGATACCATCAAATTCGATGGACGAATTCCTAGTGTCGGTACTTTCTTTAGGGCCTAACGAACATCGACAATGTGTTGAAGGTATAGGATATAGTTAGGATTCAAGGATTAAAATAGATTAAGACCCTTAGCAATGATTGTTTTTTTTATTATTTGTTTCTTAAACAGCATCAGCAGCAGAGCACCCAGGGGTAAGGGACTCTTAAATCCCATGAATACCTTGAATACTTGAGATTCAAGGATTGAGACTCAAATAAATTTTTTTTTTTCCAATCTTTCAAGTAAAATTCGAGATAAGAGCTCTAAGTTGATTTATCAGTGGTTCAGAACCAATTTTATTTTTTATTTTGTTTCCTCTTATGTTCATAATTATTTTTCAATTTCGAATTTGGGATTCAAAGGGAAATTGGAGATTTGTATTCGTAATAGTAAAATTTTAAAATACCCATCAATTTATTTAGTAGTCACTTTTGATAACAGGTTACTTCATGTTTGGAGGTTTTTAGAATGTATTATTAATATCTTTCTAAAGTGACAGTTGCAGATCACAAGACTTGATGCATGAAACATTAAAGTAGGTCTAGTAACTTTTTCTAGACGTCGGATATGAAAGCACGCAGTCCAGTTTGTCACTGTCAGGGAGGTTGAGGTTTGAATCTCGGCCAGGTGTACGGATGCGGTTCTTCTATAAACAGTTTCCTGACCCTCCATGAAATGGAGCTACATTTTCGTCTAAAATCTACCTCCCTCATCCATACTTCATTGGTATGATGTATCATGTATATGTATAAAAACAAGCTCTGATTCCCTCTTACCTCAACTTCTTTGTCAACAAGTGAATATTTGATCCAGACAGGATTTGAACCAAAGCTTTTTGTAGAAGCACAGCTCCCGAGGGGGGTGGGCGAGTTGAAGAACCCCCAAGGTTTAGGGAATCGCAGTCCTACTTTTCAGTCTGAGAAGTCTTCAAATTGTGGTCTGCAATGCTATTTTATCTGGCCTTAGGTTCTCATTTCAATTCGTTACAAAGTGACAAAAGAAATAATAAACATCATCATCATCATCATCATCATCACTGTTTCCAGCCTTGGGCCGGGTCAGTTTATAAAAATACCTCCATCTTCCTCTATCCTTCCTACGTTAATTGCCTACATTCCTCTCCTCTCACTTGCACACTTTCTATTATCTGCTCCTCCCATCTCATTCTTGACCTACCTTGTGGTCTCTTTCCTACATACAGTAGCCCCATGGCTTCTTTGGTGCTGATTGACAGCTCACAGCTGACGGCTTTGAAAGTTTCCAGGACCAAATTATGTATCCCTACGCCGACCATATGATCTGTAAAAACATGTGTTTAACATCTGTCACTTCTGACAGTCAAAATTTAGGTATATACCTAAATGTTGACTGTCAGAAGTCAGCTGTGAACTGTCAGTTAGCACCAAAGAAGCCTGGGGCTACTGTACTTCATTGCCATCATTGAATAACTAACTAATTTATGTAGAAGCTCTATTTTTTTTTTAAATAAACTTTTGATTGACTTGTAGTTGTAGTCCAATGTTATGTACAGCCCGTTATTTCCATTTGTGTCGACTTTAAAAGGTCTTAGTATAGTAAGCACCTTAATTTGTATCATAAAAAAGCAAAGTCACAATTTTTTTTTTATTTGGCCTGGGAGACCAAAATAAAAATAAGATTCTGTTCCGTCAGTGAGAAGTTTAGAGATAGCCGATGTAAAGTATACATTGGCCAAACAAAAGGTCTAAAATATAATATGTCAACACTATTGATTATTAAATTTGTATTTTTTATTATATAAAAAATCTCATATTTTCAAACAATGGTATTATGGAATAAACATTTTGGCACTAATGCATATGGCTAAAACAAAAAAACAACTTGTTGTAAGTTTCTTAAAAATCGTTTATAGAAAAATTCAATTACACATTTTACAACTTACATACACACAGGTATTTTATCATTAAAAACATTACAGCAAAAAATACAATATTTACAATTGATTATAAAGGTATGAAAAAAATATATATATATATTAGTGGTGTGGAGATAATCATACAATTTTTTTTAAATTGTTTTGAAATAATTCTTCATGGCAAGATATATCTCTGAAAAGTTTGTACCAAAATTACAATATAATGACTTGAGCTGTAAAGTTGGTCATACCACGTGGTCCGTCAAAATTTATTTTCCCTACAAAAAGTAAACATAACATTAACATCTCGATAACTTCAACCAACCATAGGACAATGTAGGTACAGTTACGTATATATACCGTTCAGAAAGTACAGACGTCTCGAGTAAGAGTTGTATTTCGATAATTCACCTTGATGCAAGGAAATATTTTATTGTTTTTTGTACACAAATATTTATATTAAAACTGTAAAAAAAAACAACACATTTTTAAGTCCTGTATTACTTTTTATTTACAAATATAATACACTTACCAGGATGTTAATAAAACAAAATGTTTTTATATGGCATGAAAATTATATCGATTTTGTAGGCTGCATTTTATAGTGGGGTTCAATTATTTGTTCAAATTGGATTATCTAGACTCTATTCACCATAGGAGTGGTGGTAAACAACAGTTGGCAGAAGATGTGAAAACAGTAAAAAGAAACACATAATTAAAAAAAAATGTCTGTTGTGAAAGTTTAGACTGCAAAAAATGACAAAAAAAAAAAATCAATATATGGTCTCTCAGATAATATGGTCTGGCGAATGGATACATGAAAGTAGATCTATTAGCTTTTATTACCTGTCACATTACCACCACTACTATGGCGAATGGCCTATAACTATAGTAGTGTATTAAACAATTTTTTTTTAGTTAGTTGTGAAATTTGTAAAATCTCATTTGTGAAAAATTAAAGTAATGTCAAGAATAAATTTCAAGTTTACGATAACATATTGAGTTATTGTTTCAAACATTTCATATTAATATAAAATCGCTTGAGGGTTATAACTTTAAATCAACATTTTTTTTTTTACAAATCTGAGTTTAAATTATTTAATAATATGTCACTTATAGATTTATTATTTTTAAGTAAATAAATATTGAAGGAAAATGAAGCACAAATGAAAGTAAGAAAAACAAACACATATTTGTAGTGTTTGAAATGTTGTGTCAATGTTTTTACTTTTATTTGTGCTTCATTTTTCTACAACTCTTATTATATTTATTTAATTGCATTTTATATTTTGCTTAATACATTTTATTTCATAGATTCATTATTAATTAGATATCAATTGTGTGTTTGGAAGTGTAAAAAATAAAAATGTATTTTTTTCAAATAGAAATGTAGGAATAGGTTAGTTTATTAAACTCTATTTACTCAAATGGAAGTTAATAACCTTTTCTTTTAAATTGGCTACCAGTTTGGTAATTAGAATACCACGTGATAAAAGTGATAAAAATTAAATACTCGCTTTCCACCTTCACGCAGCCTACAAGACTAAACTTCATCGCCACAGTCACACGTATTCTTCCGAAGGTTTGACAGCACTGTTAGGTAGCCTCAAGGAACTCGCCCCTCTGGGGCTCACGGAATCAGGGAGTTCCGCAATGTCTTTGAAAACACCTACCAAGGACTCAAAATTAGGGCCCCAATTCAACAAATAGTCCCAGCCTAGAGCTGCAGTCGAAGAAGGGGACCCGTTGTGAGGTCTGTAAATTGGAGCGCCCATGTGCGTGGACAAATCGTCGTCCGACGCTACGAGGGTGCTGAACGAGCCGCGGAAAGAGGAATCGAACCCGTCATAAGCCACTGGGACAGGAGGTAGCGGAGGTTTATTATTATTATTGTTATTGTTTGTGTTCCCTGTCGTGTCAACCACAGTGTCATCGCCGCGCTTGTCGTTGTCATACTCGAACTCGGAGCAGGTGAAGGAATCATTACCACTCTCGTCAGTGGTCGTGGAGGAGTTGTTGTCGAGGTGTGTGTCAGGGAGGTCGACCACTCCGTTGACACCTCCATGGTGGAGGTGATGTAGGAGGCAGTCGCGACCCCTCCTGGTTCTAGCAGCCTCCCTCTCGCCCGGGGGGCCTCGCTGGAGCTGGACACGGCGTCCAGGGTGCTCACGAGACTAGATGTCCTCGGCCGGGAATTGAGCCTATCGATCTCTTCGGCGGTGAGCCCCATGGATGTCGTGGTGGGGTCCCCGGGGGTCTTCCTACCGGCCGAGCTGCTCTGTCCACTCAGCTGGCTCATCACCGGACTGTTTAGACTTCTCTCCGAGTTGCTATGGAGAGCGTCCTTCCCCCCTACACCCCCTGAAGATGACGTCGTGGCGAGCAGCGCGGACTGTAGCGGTTTCCCGCTGATGTCTTGCAGCGTGAGGATCCTGGGTGCTTGCTGCGAGGACAACTCGCTGCTAGGACTGAGCCTCGCAAGTGGAGTGCTCTGGTGCTGGAGGGCCAGCTTGGGGTTGTTGGATGACTGGGTGTTGGCAGCGCTGGGGGGAGAGTCCACCCTCGACACAGGCGGGGGCGGCACCACAGTACGAGGGCTGTAGCCGTGGGGAGAGTGCCTGTGTTGTGACTGAGTTGCCGTCGGCTGGTGCTTGTGGTGGTAAGCCGCTGCTAGGGGGAGGCAGGTGTGGGGGAGCAGCCTTGTATTTCCGTACATTGGCCCCCTCCCTGTACCCCTTGTAGTGGAACACTATGTCAATGTCTGAAGGGGCTATGGAACTAGCGTTTTCCAAGTCGTAGTGTTCTGGCATGTCTAGATCGTTGGGGGGAGGGGGGTTGGGTGGTGGTAACGGGGGTGGTTGGTCCTCCCTCATGGGTATAGACTTGTTTACTACTTCTCTCTCTATGATGTCCGGCCGCTGAGGTCTCGGTTCTGAACAAACAATCTCTCTCTCTTTGTATTTTTTGGAAATGAGCTCTGGACCGACCAAATGGTGCCCGGATGTAACCCCCCTCATGACGTCTCCGTTATCAGGGTGGAACCCCACGTTCACCCCCTCCCCTGAGTGTAGGTTACGCCCCAAGACGCCACCTTCGATCCCTGATGACGCCAATCCCCCCCGGTCACGAGGGTTGCGCCACCGTTTTGTTTTGTGTGTCCTGCCTTCTTTTCTTTGCTTTGTTTGCGTAGACGGAAGACAGCAATGATGAGCAGCCCAATCAGCAGACAGACGAAGAACACGATGACTAGCATTATCCCAACCTTTCGCAGGGCACCACTTTCCACCTCCCCCAGCCCCAGGGACCCCTGGCACCCCTGGACGACCTTGCCGTGTTGCGTTGTCTGGGAAAATATGGTGCCGGAGCCATTGAAAAGGTTGGATTTCGTGATTCACCGTCAGGTTTGCCAGACAACCCTCAAAACCTGAAACACAACAGACAATACCTTCAAAACCTGAAACACAACAAACAACACCTTCAAAACCTGAAACACAATGGGCAAACACCTTAAAACCTGAAACACAACGGACAACACCTTCAAAACTGAAACACAACAGGACAACACCTTCAAAACCTGGAACACAACAGACAACACCTTCAAAACTTAAACACAAGACAACACCTTCAAAACCTGGAAACACAACAGACAACACCTTCAAAACCTGAAACACAATGGACAACACCTTCAAAACATGAAACACAACAGATAATATCTTAAAGTAACTTCCTCTCTAAAGTGGTTTTGTTTTGAAAATTAACTAGCCAATCAAATTGTTTTATAGTAATAATTTTTGAATATGAGTCAAATTATTTTATCATAAGCTTACGTTTTTCACCAAAACTAATTATGACCTATATCACCAGGAATAGTGTCAATGACAGCGAATATCGTCAATACTTGTATGTGATACTAGAAAATCTGTATTTATCTAGATGTGGGTCGAATCCAATATTAAATTAACTATTTAACAAATTCATAGCTTGAATACAAATTGTTTTATCTACAAATTCAGTCTCGAATTAATAATCAAATCCGAATCTTATAAAGAATTATGTAGAAATATAATTGGATAGTATATTAAATAAATACCAGCTAAATATTAACATTTTTAGTAATGTACATTCATTATAACATTCATACAGTCAGTTAAGTGTTAAATTAATGATCTGGGCTCTGGTTGTCAAGTTTTTCCTATAAATGTTTTGGAGATGAGACACTAATAAGAAGTTTAAGAGTTCTACTACAAAATTCAACTAAAAATTTGAAAAATATATAAAAACAATTTAGTCAAGTATCAAATATTTTCTCGGATCCTTAAGCATCCTTAAGAGTTAAGGATTCGAAGATCACATTCCTAGATTTTACACATTAAATTGTTATTTTCATTCAAAGTGGTCAATGAACGCGGGTAGCGACTGACCTGCGGCCGCGGAGTCTGTGGCGTCCCTCTTGGCCCCGCCCACGCTGAGAGCGGTGAGGTAAGGGTCGAGGAAGTCGTGTACCCCCGCCAGGTCCAGGACGTCTCCCACTCTCACCGAGTCGAGGTACAGGCGCAGCCCCCGCGCAGGGTGAGAGTGCAGAGTGAGGTTGTGCCACTGACCATCCGCCAAGGGCTCCCCCTCGTTCACCGTCATGTTCACCGGTGTCCTTGTGGTGCCCTGGTGGGACACGTAGGTGAGACGTCCGCCGCGCAGCTGTCGGCAAACGAGGGAATGAGTAGGACAGATTCGACTGAAACTCCCGGTGTAGACAATATGGACAATGGAGCCATACCCACATATTTTTGGTGGGGTCAGGGAGGCCCTATGGAGGAAGCAGAATTGAGGGGGGGGGGGGGGGATAAATAAATTCTCTACTTGCAGCATGGCAGTATAGCAAAAAAATTCCAGTGCTCAAGACATTTTTAAGAATAAGTTTTTTTTGTACGATACTGTGTCTTGATATCACATAGCTACACCATGCAGTAGAGACAAGGAAAAGGTAAAATATGAAATTCGCATGAATATAGACTGATAAACCATTTAGTAAAAAAACATAACACTCTTAGTAGACCTCCCCGCTAACGGCAACCCTGTCCACTGCAAGAGAGACGGTTTAGACGAGTGTTTCTTGAACTGTAGTACGCCCCGATCCACCCCCCAAGGGGTTCATAATGTCCAAGTAAATTTTTTTTATCATAACATAATCATGTGATGTGGTGAAAATGGTGCATTATCCATTCATATTGATAGGGTATTTAAAAAAAAAGTGAAAGTTTTGTTGGAATCGGTTGTGCGTGAAGTGTTGTCCATTTATGATAACTTAAACCTTTTATAACAGTTTGAAAATTACACCTTTTTGGGCCTCAAATCAATTTTTGAATTTTATCAAAGGTCCTACAATCATGCATCCTTTCTCCATTCTACATTTTCTTTCTTTGCATCATCGTCATCGTCAATACCGTGAAAAATTTCCAGCCACTGGTCAGGTCTGTTTGGAACATAAACCTCTCCGACGTATCCTTTCTCCCCACCAACTTTCCTCCTCCACACTTCTCTGTATTCCCTTCAGCCACTTTCTCCTTGATCTTTCTCTCAACCTCCTGCCCCCCCCCACTTCAATATCCAACATCTTCTTTGGTATCTTCTCTTCCTCCATTCTCCTCACATGGCTGTACCACCTTAGTCCTATCTTCTCTCTCTCTCTCCTTTCCTTGCTTCTCCTTAACTATTCCTCTCACCCTCTCAT
This sequence comes from Timema podura, assembly GCA_033556935.1. Taxonomy (NCBI): domain Eukaryota; kingdom Metazoa; phylum Arthropoda; class Insecta; order Phasmatodea; family Timematidae; genus Timema; species Timema podura. The sequence continues at coordinate 57,675,733 of JAVRXN010000012.1, read as the reverse complement.
TTATCATCCTATCCTTCCCTGTCACTCCTAATTACTTCTCTGTCTTATTTATCCCCCTTAAAATAAATATAAAATGTAAAGACAGAGAAGTAATGTAGGAGTGACAAGGATGGATAGCATGAGAAATGAGAGGTGTATATATATATATATATAGAGAGAGAGAGAGAGAGAGAATGTAAACTACTTAATTTTCTTATATCATTACCGACTATGACCAATCAAGATTATTTTGGTAACACTCGAAAAGGATTTGAAAGTAAGTGATATACTATATTTACGAGTTTAGGAGACTAAAACATCTTTCTTAGGGGATTGACTTGAAATGCCGTGAGATGACCATCTGTCGACCCCTGACCTAGGATTACCAATGTCCTACCGTAAAATGATGAAACTTGACAGGTTCTACAACAGCTAGAAGCAGATCTACCATGATAATGTTAATACCATGATTGAAGAGCATGCGGTGTACAAACACCATCAAGTCAAACAAACGATACCTAAAACGACAACCTCTGTGTCTTTCGAGTATCTCACCTCGACCGACGTATAGTCCTTGTTGGTAGCACTGTAGAGTATCAGTCCGTCCTCGCTCATGGTCCGGAACATGAGGCTGAGGCTCTTAGCCGGCGAGGTCGGGGCGGCCGGGTCCTGTTCTTCCCTTTTCCCCCACAGCGTGGAGCCACCGTACATCCCTTCCAGGAGGTGCATCCTTCGATGTTTCTCAGACACTCTGAATTCCACAAAACCTCCCTCCGACAACCTGAAAGAGTTAGCAAGCCGATATTAAGGTTTCCGTTTGAAACAGACTTAGCGCCTTTGTCTGTGTACCCTGGGCGTCCTGTTATCTTCATGTTTAGTTTTATATATATATATATATACACACACATATATATATATCACCTTGCCTTATTAACCGTGGGCTATACACACACCAATTTACACTAATATTATATGAACGACAAAGACAATATTTAAAGGAAGTTTATCGGCATTAGGGTGGAGGGAGAGTGGGAACAATTTACGAAAAACCACCTCGAGTACACCCCACAGGGATTCAAACCCCGATCTCCCCATCATCAGCAGAGCAGTCTATCACGAGTGTGGTTCCTAAAACTGTTCAAACACTAAAATGAATAAGTGAACATTTTATAATTTAACTGAAATATATTTAAAATCCAGGTCTTTTGATTTTAAGCTGCTAATATGGATTTATGATAAACAAGATAAACACATAAAATATATATGGGAAGAGACTTTGGTATGGACATAGCCATAAACTGGGGTGCATCTATATATATATATATATATATATATATATATATATATATATAATATATATATATTTAGCACCGCGTCTTACTACCCGTTCGGGTTATACGCTTAAGTACTAATTACTCTAATGGATTAGGAATTGGGAGGGTTGAATTTAGAGGAAGTGAACCCGCATTTGCGTGGAGGGAGAGTGGAAAACCATTTAGGAAAAACCATCCCCAGTTCACCCGACCGAGATTAGAACCTCGATCTCCCGTCCTCGGCGGTCGAGCTCAACACGACTGGCGTGTTAGCCAACTACGCCACCGAGGCGGGTGGTGCATCTATAAATTATATTCTATATTTTATGCCTTATGGCAAAACCCGCATCTTGTGAATTTTAAAATAACACCTGAACTCAGAGTGCCAAGGGCACTGATTTTGATTCTCATGTTTAAATGTTAATTTTAAAATTTACAAATGACCAAAAGTATGTTTATGTGCACACACCAACTAGATAAAAATTTTAGAAATGAGCGCTACAAATTTTGCAGGCCTCTGCTCTACTCCAATCAGATGGACCCCAAATTAAAAAAGCCCTTGGTTTCAAAGTCTCACCTGACAGATCTGAGAGCCTCGTCGCAGTTGGGGGCCACCACTGTCTCAGAGCACACGCACACAGCCTTGTTCCACCGGTCGAGACACGAACCCAACGCCCCGCAATGCGAAGACCCCAACTCGGCCACCTCGTTGGACAGGGTGCAGGGGCTGTGCCCTCTCCCACAAGTCGAGTCCACACCTCTCGAACGTATGGGGCTGCTCAGGTTGAGCGCGCGGCCGTTCACCGACACGCTATGCACGCATCCCACCAGATCGTCCGAGTGCACCTGGCTGGGTCGTTCCAAAATGGCGTCAGCCGAGGGCAGACCACCCACATACATCGGCTGGTTGTTGAAATTTAGAGTCCTGCACGGAAAATTAATAAAAGGCATTCATGAATTACTTTTTTTTTTCAGGGCCTCTTAGTACCTGTTGGGGTTGTTCGTGTATATTAATCACATTAAGGGATAAGGGTAGGGTAGCATTTAAGAGGAAATGTCTCTGGACTTGCATGGAGGGAGAGTGGGAAACCAGATAAATTTGGACTCGCTGATAAAAATAAGTACAATTTCGCAAAGAGTTTACTTGACATTTCTTAAATTCGGTTAAAATAAAAAGAAGTCTTTTGGAAAAGATATCCAGTGCAAAGGGAGGGGGGAGGGGGGAAGTGATTTCATCCAAAATTAAAAAAATAGGGGAATTGGATTATACCAAGATGGAGGATTTTAACCCTTCCTCTCCCAAAAGTATTATTAATAATGTATTTTTTTATTCCTTACCAAGAGTTGGAATCAAAATTAATAACACTAAAAACACTGATTATGTTTAAAAAAAAACCTTTAAATTCTTTCAAGAAAGATTTAAAAAATAATTCCTGCCATCATCTGTGGTGGGAGGGACTTCAACACAAGCCATTGCCCCCAAATCTCTCTTTTCAAAATATATTTCTGGGTTCATAGAACATCTGGGTGTATAGAAAATTGAGGAGAATATGATAAAAAGGAAAAATACCACAGATCCATGTATGAAAGTGATTGTGTGATACAATATCAAGATTTCAATAAAGTGGATTCACTCAGAACTTCCTGAATTTAAAATGGTCCCTTTAATAGAGCGTTTCTTTACTAATTAAAAAAAAAAGTAACTAGTGTTATTTTAATAGTGAACACATGGCTTTGCCATTAGAGTCATATCTGGATCACTTATTTTCTATGTATTTCCACACAATGACTTCACTTGGAATCAAACCAAATACAGTGAAATGGGTGGGGGGAGATCAATGTCTTATAACACTACTGCCCTTAGTGGGGCCCTTTATTTATGAGTATTGCTAGTTCATCTGGTTACCACAATTTGACAACCTAAAGTTATTTGAAATAGATAAACTTGACAATGAGGATGAAGCCGAGACAGAATGGAATAGCCATCATCAAATTAATATGTAAATAAAATAAGCGAAATGATGACATTAAATGTTACCTCCTCTGAATAAATTCAGAAATTTTCCGAAGCTATGTTAAAAACTTCCATTACGTGTCATAAATATTATATTGTTCTATTTGCGCGTATGAGCATTTTGAAGGTATTTAAAATACCAAGGGGGGGACAAAAAATTGGGTGTTTAGTTTTAGGACACAACATTCACGGATAAATATAAACTAATGGTAACTTTTACTTTAAGGTCATTTAAATAATGTCTATTTAAATATTGTAGCAACAAACTTTTAAATACAACTTACAATATATTCCAAATAACATCATTATTAACTTGAATATTTTACACCCATTACTGTTTCCAGCCCGGGTCAATTTTTTATCATATATTATTATCATATATTTTCCACTACCGGCTTGCTAGGTCTGTTGTAGCTTGATATAAATTATAATCTAACTTATGACTAGGACAGGCACAACAACCAGCCCCCTGGCCACCAATTCATCATCGTGAAAGGGTAAACCCACATTTAACCAATGAAACATTTTTCGGCCAGGCCGGGAATCGAACACTTAGCTCAATAGACAGACACGCTACCGACTAACATTATTACTAAATTTATTAACTTGAATCAAATTAATAATAAAACCACAAGCAGACATTTATGATTTAGAATATATTATAATATTTGGGAATGAAATAATCTGTTAAAAAAGTATGTTACTCAAACTTAGAATATAAAATGAATTGAGTGAGTGACTTGTGAGATGACTCATGAGGCCAGCTCACCACATTTTATCCATCCTTGATTTAATATATTCATAGTTCCACTTCAAGGTTGTTATTTTCTTTAGGACCAGTTTTTGAAGACTATTTATATGATTAACATTAGGAGTCTAGGAAGCTTTCTTTTCTCTCTCCTTTTTTAACTTGAGTCTTTCTTCCAAAGTTAATCATCTCTCTATCATTTTAGCTCCAGACTTTTATATGTTCAGATTTTGATCTGATGCAGTTAGTGTCGGACCAGCAGGGGACATTTATATGTCCCTCCTTCATGACCCCCTGCCGGCGTACAGTATGTTACATATGAAACCAGACACCTCAATCTAGAGAAAGGCTTGCGTTCAAATTTATTTTATATGTTTCAATTACATTTATTGCACTTACTATTCAGGCAAACAAGAACCGGAAATTGTTTTAACTTTTTTTTATATATTATATATTTTTAGCACCATGTCCTACTACCCTTTTGGGTTATATACCTATCTACTACCACACTAATGGATTGAGGTTGAAATTAAAGGAAATTTACCCACATTTGCGTTGATAGTGAGAAAGCATTTAGTAAAAAAAATACAAAACACCCTATGTGCACCCGGCCAGAATTGAACCACAATCTTCCCGTCATCGGCGGTCTAGCCTTTCGCGAGAGTGATGCCTTAGACCATGCGACCACCAAAGTTGGTTTATGTTTCTTAAATGGTAATGTTTGTTAATATTATTAGGCGGAAATTATCACCTGTTGTAGGTATTCTTTTTGGTTAATATTTCGCGGTTTATTAACTTTTATTGCCACTGTTCGACAAACCATTCTAAAAGATTTGCCAATATATTCGCAAAAAGTTTTCTGTAAAATCACAATATTGGTCTATGTTGATTTAAAAATTACTACCAATTAGATTTCTCTCTAAATGTTCTCTCTTTCTCTCTCTCTCTCTCTAAATATATATATTTCAACAAAATACAAAACAAGAAAAGGTTGCATGCATATTAATGAGTCATTATTAGTAAAAATATATTTTATATGTGTAACCTTTCCAGCAAGATCAAATAAATAAACTTGAATACCCTATAAATAAGACGAACTATTAAAGTAGATGCCAATAAAGGTGACAACTATTTGTTTAGTTTTAATTTTTATTTGTAGATAAAAAAAAATCTGTCATTCCCATCAGGTGAATTTACAAATCATTATTTAGGTTTAAATTGTGTCGGCATCCCTGCCTTAAGACGGCAGAAATATGTTGAAAATGCTCGAATAGCATAAAATGAAATAGTAACATAAACAAATAGAAATATCTTGATTTGGACACATCTCTTGATCCATCAATATCATATATGATGAGCTATATGAGCCTGACATTTAGTCTGCGCATCCACTAATGTGGGTGTGAAATTACGATACTTAAAAAAAAAATTGCCAGCTACTGCTTCTTGACGTGAGACTATGTTTAAAACTAAGGGTGCGCGAGTAATCGAAAAATTCGAGTTTGGGGTCAAGTTTACGTACCTAATTGTCAGAACTTAACTAGAAAATATTTCTGAAAAAAAAAAAAAATCGAAAAACTCAACTACTAGGAATTTACTATTTTATCTCAAAATTTTCTAGTTTTAATTTGATTCAATTTTCAGATAGTAAACAAGAGTCCCTTAACATTTAGTTTTGCTCGATTAAAATAATTATATTTTGGTTATAAATCTGAACTTGTAAAGTTTTATTTTAACAGAAAGCTCATCATCATCATCTTTCCCTTCTTCTTCTCCTCCTCCTCCTCCCGACTCCAGTTTCCCGGGTGCGGCACACAAATACTCGCCACTTCTTCCTGTTGTCATATAGTTAATTGTTCCACTCAAACCCTCTTTTCTTCACCTCTGATCTTACAGTTTCCATCTATCGGTTCCTTGGCCTTCTTCCCCTTGCTCCTTTTCCTCTCAATTTCCTCTCAAAGAATCTCCTTGCTGTTCCTGTGTTATTCATTCTCATCATACCACCGAAGTCGGAGCTTTACTACAACCTCAACAATCATTGCCGTGTTGCCAACTTCTTTCATACCGTACTTACTTCCTTTCTACCCGCCTCGGTGGCGCAGTTGGCTAACGCGCCAGTCGTGTTGAGCCAGACCTTCGAGGATGGGGAGATCGAGGTTCGAATCTCGGTCGGGTGAACTGGGGGTGGTTTTTCCTAAATGGTTTTCCACTCTCCTTCCACGCAAATGTGGGTTCACTTCCTCTAAATTCAACCTTCCCCATCCATAATCCATTAGTGTAATTAGTACTTAAGCGTATAATCCGAACGGGTAGTAAGACGCGGTGCTAAATAAAATAAATAAATACTTCCTTTCTGATCTTGTTTTTCCCTGGCCTTCTATATCATAGTTCCGATATATTTCATTTTCCCTCCTTGGATTTTGACATGAAATTATTACTGAAATATTTTTAGATTAAACATTTCCCTATATTACTAAAACTAGAATATAACTCTTTATGTTTTCATTCAAATTAGACTCACAAGGCTACCCTTTGAAAACGTGGTACCCTGGGAAAACTTAGTATGCGGGGTCCCCAGTGACCTGTCTCACCACCAACCCCTAAAAAAAATGTGTTAAAAACTTTTTTTTAATGTTATTACAGTAGTTTGCGCCTATCTATCAATTATCAGCCGTTTAAGGTATCAGGAAATGCCCTAAAAGGTAAAATATATGTAATAATTAGTGCTGGAGGGTGTGTTTTTATTCATACAGGGGTTGATTTATCCCCATCCCTTCGTTTGATTTTCTTACCCAATGGAATTGATCTGTACAGAGGTACAAAAAACAAATGTGGCTAGTTTTAATAAAATAGTCATTGCGTTAAAAAAGTTATCATGATACATCCTCCACAGACGAAAATTGGTGGATTTAAAATGTATATCTCGTTTAATAAATCAAACCACATGATTATGTTGGTTTTTTTTACACTCTGACAATATTTACTATATCACCTGTACACTATACAAGGAGCTTACTACTATGCGCGCACAGTCAAAAAAAAATGTCCACCTCAACTTGTGTTTCCCCATCTGTCACCGAAGCAAGCACGGAGAGGGCCTTGTGTGTGGCCGCACCATTAGCACACCCCTAAGGGGAGCCCTGGGGAAAAAAACCCACTTAATCCCACCCCCCCTAACGAAAACTTTACTCGAGGAAAAAAGTGATTTGACTCTGATTGAGGTGATGTTCAAGAATGTCGGTTAGTTTTGTACTCTTTTATGAGAATGTTTTTAAGTATACTAGAAGGTTGATAATCATGTTGTAGTGGACTATGTACCCCGCAGACTTTCCTAGCATAAACCCCGTGTTAATCTAACACTAAGGGTAACAAACTGTATCCGATAGGCGAGGTTTTGTGTTTATTTAACACTTTCTTGAATTTGTGATGATTTCTTTTGATAGTGTGCCAAACACTGTAGCAGAATAAGTTATCTGTATATTTACTGGTCGAGCAGAAAAAAAAAGTGAATACATAACTAAGAAAACTTTGAATATAAATATATATTCTGTAGTAGGTTGGATAACAAACTAACCACATTACATATATAAAAAAGAAGAAGTTCTCTTGAAGCAAATCACAACGCTCTTGAATAGAGCTTTGGACACTTTACATCGAAGAACCAAATATATATGAGGTGGATTCATTTTAGCACCTACTTCTCGTTAGAATAAGAAAATACGGCTCTCTTAGGTGATAAGTTCCCAACAGGATCAAAATATCTTCATTAGTGTTGGGTCCTGTTTTTTTTTTTTTTTTTTTTAGTTATTTAAGTGCGGTGTCTGTGTAGCTGCCATCTTTTCTTGTAAGTGAGCAATCCTCATTCTCCTTATTTTTTATACATTTTTATTGCAGTTATTCCGGCTACCAAACAATTTTATGTACCACTGTCATCAATAAAATATCTTATAGGGTGTGTGAAGTAGAAACAAATTATATGAAATATTCTCGAAACCAAATCGACGTTAGAATATTTAAAAAAATGTTTTATGTTGGGAAAAAATATTATATGTTGTAAAGTTATATAAATTTAGGTATAAAATATTATTTACAAGATTTTAAATTGCAAACACGATTAACATTTTCTGTCCTAAAGTTGATACATCAATTTATTTCCAAAACAAGAAATTACATTATTTTATATTCTTGCTATACAACTTTTAAGATGTGTTGCATATAGTGGAACAAAATGTCAAGAATAACATAAGGATTTATCTTAGCTTTAAATGTTTAGTGGCAAAGCTTCATGAATGTTAAATTCAAGTTTTATTTTTTAATCAAAGTCGAAGTTAACGAAGCAATGTCAGAGTTTTCGAAGCTTAGCACACCCTTAAAACAGGACAGATATAAATTGTGAACTCACCCTGAAGGTCCGATGTCGTCAGCGTAGCAGGCTGCGTCTCCAGGCCTACACTCGTGGCAGATATCTCCGCTGTCGGTACACTTGGCTATACCGAGCGACACCACCCTGCCATTCCTGGTGGCCGTCACCTTGTGCCACTCCCCGTCACTAAGGCTCCCCCCGACAGTCACTGCCGTGATGGCTGTCCGCGCACCGCCGTACGAGAAGACAGCCCGCCCCCTCACCAGTTCCAGCGCCACAAAGTCCGAGCGGCCGCCTGTCTGGACGCCAAAGTTGTACAGCAGCAGCGCATCCGGTTTGGTGGTCGCGAAGACGATGGACACGTCGTTGGTAGCAGAGTCCAAAGAGGGGAAAGCCATGAAGGAGAGCTCCTTGAAACCAAAGGTGGATCTCTCACAGTGTCTACCGTACCTGGCTTCTGGACAGCTGCACTTGTAGCCGGGCTTGAGACTAACGCACAGTCCCCCATACAGGCAAGGATTGGGTCGGCAGGAGTCCGCCGCAGTCTCGCACTGGTTTCCCCGGTAACCGGGTCGGCACAGACAGAAGAAGCTGGACCCGTCGGGGCTCTCTCGGCACGAGCCTCCGTTCTCACACGGGTTGCCGTCGCACACATCCCCCCTCTCCATCTCACACAGTCGCCCCTCACGGAAAGTCGGGCACAGACACTGGAAGTCGTGGCCTTGCCGCCGGCAGGTACCGCCTTGTTTGCAGGGGTTCGGAGAGCAAGGGTCTTGCCTCCGGTCACACCTCTTACCCGTGAACCCTTCGGTGCACCGGCAGGTGAAGTCGTGGTTGACCAAGGTGACGTGAACACTATCGCCTCGCTGTCCGTTATAACCGTCTCTTCCTTGTGAACCCGGACCCCTTCAGTGCAGAAGCCGCCGTTCTCACAGGCGTTTAGTTTCCGGCACGGAGAGTAGCCGATGGTCATCGCAGAGGATTTTAACAGCTCCTGGATGGCCGATTTCCTCCTGGACAGAGCCTCGATGACTTGTTGCTTGTTGTTGTACTTCTTGGCTCCTTGTACGGCCACAGATATCTCCAGCCCTTGTTCCACTTCATGCAAACTGAAAAGTACCGGGGACTCGCTGCTTGAAACCGACGATTTCAAGATGTTGAGGAAGCCCTTGTAGAAATTCGACAGGAAGTTTGTCGCCGTCATGTTCTCGAGACGGAATGTAACGCTGTTCTCGACCGTCGAGTTGTCGAATGGGAATAGCTCTATAGTTACAGATGACAAAACGTCGGGATGGCGACCATCGTTGCCAGAAACACTCAAGGAGTAGCTTGCGCCAGGTGTCACCTTGGAAGTGTGGAGGTCACAGCCTGTTGGTATGGTCAGCGGCACACCTAATGGAGACAGGAATGATTTAAATAAGTATTTCAGATATCACACTTATAGATTTACCTTTATGCAAAGCTATAAATCACTTGGAAGACTTTGCTTTAGCTATGGAAGAAGAATGACCCTTAGAATGGGACAAATCCCTTGTAAAACGTATGCCAAATTGAATGATTTTTCCTATACACAACGGGCTGTTTAGCCATAAGCGAGCTATTATCAATATTTGACATGGCTTTTTATTTGTAATAAATGCAAAGTAGTTTGGATTGGTGTTAACTTAAAGTTTATAAAAAAATTGAATTTAAATTTAAATAAAATACCAAGAATTGATTTTTTTTAAAAGGACATTAGCTCTTTGTAATATCTTCTGCTTCAAAAATTGATAATATTCATTTTAACATAATTTTGTCAACTAGAGTACATATTAAGTTTTAAAAATTCAATTCTAATTAATTTTTAATCAAATCAAGTGTGAAAATGAAGCTACTCTGTCGATGTGTGCCCTTGAGACAATTATTTTAAATTTCCTATGATATTAATCACTATATATGTTTTGTCAGGTCCTTTGTGTGCCGTGTACAGATTGATAATTTTGCATCCTGGGATTAAAAAAATAAACGTATTGTTTTCAGTCCTCTGAACTATAAATAATACCCCGCTGTGGCGGCCGAATGATCTCATTCTCACAATAGACTAGACTGAGGATGATGGGCAATAGAATTCGAATCTCAGTCGGTGTATTGAAGGTGGTTTTTCATAAATGGTTTCCCAACTTTTCCTCCACACAAATGCAGCTACATTTTATCTAAATTTGACCTTCCTCAACCCCAACACTTTAGAGTAATTAGCACATATGCGTGTAACACAAATGGGTTGTGAGAAATGTTGTAAAATAATGTTTCTATAATAATTTGTTTTAACCTGCATTTTATTATTAAGTTAATTTTCTTTATTAATTTGAGTTTTGTTTCTTCATTTTCTTTGAGTTTTCTATTTTCTTTAATTTTTTTTAAGGTTGCAAAACATAAGAGAGGAGAGAAAGTAATTTTCTCTGTTAGTTTCATATAAGTAGTGAAAGAGGAAGAGTCGTCTTGTGAGTACGGGCCAAACTGGGTGTGTGAAACTATTATTGGGATTTTTAGTGACTCGCGACTTACAGATTACATATTTACAGAGGTTTTCCTTAAAGAGATATATTATAAATATTCGTATCCAATGTCCAATCCCTGTTTTTGTTCTTTATGTTATTCCTTTTATATGTTTCTATCTAAGTGTCCTATAAGTCTTAACAATTTTTTTTTTCTTTTGTGTTTTTTTGGTTTCCTCTTTTTAAGAAGTTGTGTTGAGCGTTTCACACTCCTCCCTGATGAGTTCAGAAAGAATGAAACCTAGGTCGGGGATTGGGTGGTAACAATCAATTTTCTTCAAGAGCCAACCATTACCTATTTGTCCAGTGGCAGCGGTGTAAAGTGTGAACTGTGTTGTTCTTTTTATTGTAAAAACAATAATGTGTTTGTTACCCTTTTATTTGTAAAATATAAAATAATCTGTCATTTCTTATGTGTAATTTTGATATGAAATTGAGCGGTGTTAAAAAGAAGAGTGAAAATATGAGTTCATTTGTTTCTATCAAAAGTCCAAAATATCCATCCATCATTCTAAGTTGACTCTACACGATTTCCAACTTTTGAAAAGAGGTTTCCACCAGTGTCATGTCGTGGAGTGTTGCCAGAGTAAGCAGAGCTTGTTCAACCTAAACCTGTGCCTATGTTCTCATCACTTAGTAGAACATTCATACATTCATAGTTAAGGTGTTTAGAACAGAATCTATTTATGATTGGTCAAATGAGGAAAGAGAGAGGGAGAATATTATATTACAGAAGCGGTGTTAAGATCTTAAAAACTTTGGCTTAGTTTTGAATAAAATATCCATTTTAGACTTTTCTTTGAAAAATAAGCCGGGCAATAAGACAGTTACAAAGCTTTACGAATGAAAAAAACTATTTAAAATTAAAATACGCATTCGTATTTCTTTTTTCTGCTATTTCTCTCATAAATTAGTGATTAATTATTTTTGGAACATAGAATTTTGTAAATTTTATTTAATATCTAAATTTATATATCCATGCAAGTATAATATTATTATCCAATATTTTTTTTTTTTTTTTTAATGTTCAAACTTTGATTCGGCTTTGAGAATATCTCATATTATTCAATTTTGACTTTGCTTCGGATTTAAAAAAGTGGACTTGGCACACCCCTATTTAATATATTTTATAGATATCACAGGTACAGTTTCGACAATCTCCGTTTCCTCCCCTGGCAACACGCCATGACACGCCACTGGTCTTCCCTCTGTTTCTAAACTGCTCAGTATCTTCTCTATGTCTGTGTCACACATTGTCACAAGTCCCGCCTCGACCAATGAGGGCAACAAGTGCCGATCCCCTCACCTCTAGGCGGAGCGCTGCTGATGATCCTACACCTGTAGTCCCCGGACGTGTCCGGGTCGTTGGGATGGACGTTAGCAATCTTGCCAAGAGGGGCCTCATCATTGTAGCTGTTGACGATTACGACCACCGATCGTTTGGTTGATGGACTGTCATTCTGGTCTAGGATCATTATCGTCACTGGGTGTTGCGACCTCATCCTCGGCTGACCGCTGTCTTCAATCTCAACCTGAAACATCGCAGGTAGATAGTAATTACACTGTGCTTAGTAAAGCTGTGGACCTTGAATGTTAGATATCTATTTATGTTTATTAATGTATAGGTGCGTACTACATCTTAACTAAGGCAACCAGAAATTATTGATATATAGACAATAAAATCATCATAATCATGAAGTTTCTAGCCATTGATCAGGTCTGTTTGGACGATAAGCCTCTCCAACATATCCTTTCTCCCCCACCCAGTCTTATTCTCTTTCATCCACATTTCTCTTTGCTCCCTTCAGCTACCTGTTCCCGAGTCTTACTCTCGGCCTCCTGCCCCCCACTTCAATATCCAACATCTTCTTTGGTATCTTCTCCTCCTCTATTCTCCTCACATGGCCGCACCCCCTTAGCCCTGAGTTCTCTATCCTCCTCCATATATTTTCCTCTCACCCTCTCATTTCTCCTCTTATCCATCCTTGTCACTTCTATAGTACTTCTCAGATATTTTACTTCTCAGGCTTGAATTCTGCTTCCATCCTGTTCCTTCATTGCCCATAAAATAAAATACATAAGATCAGAACTATACTGCTCATGTAAACCTTGAGTTCTATAGGAAGCCCCACCATCGACCATCGACATCGATTTAAAGTCACTAAAACTTGGCAATCTAAAAATATGTCTTATTTGATTTATGTAATATAAAGTGCATCTAAACGTAAACAAAAGTTTATAATAGTACTTCCTTATGGATTACTGTATAATTTATCTTTACTCCATTAATTAAATGGACTAAGAATGTTGATACAATCGTAATTTTTTTTTCCCCCTCGCGCTATTTTGACAACATGAGTTTCCAGTTTTCAAATAACGGGCTTCTTATGAAAATCAGATTGTAGATAACCTAAAATTAATGGTAAGGCCACATAATTGTAGGTTAAACTTAACTACCAGACTCCAGAGCAATAATTTAACACTTAACAAAAAGGTTTCTATCTTTAAGACGAGCCTCTTTTCACTTTATGAGGCAACGTTTTGTTACATATGGAAGAAGGTGTGGTAACGAAGTGCAGAAACACATAAAAGAGGATGAATGTATGCATCTAATAAAGAATAAATTATACCAAATAAAAAATTAACTTTGGGTTACTCTTTCTATTTTCTATTTTCTCTTATGTTCGTCATTTTTTCAAAGATTAAACTTTTAATTTTAAATTTGGAACCGTAGGTAAAATTAAGATTTTGATTTATAAAATAGTGGATCTGACTCAAACTCTTAATATATTTTTATAACAGACAGGGATATTATAATACAACAAAATATTCAACATTAAAAAAAAACCTGCTCCGGTGGTCTAATGGTCTAAGGCGTCACTTTTGCAATAGAATGGACTGCAAATGGAAAGTATGAAGAGGTTCGAATTTTGGTCGGGTGTAGTTAAGGTGGTTTTTAATCAATGGTTTTCCACTTTCCCGCCACATAAATGAGGCTACAGTTTCTCTTAATTCAACCTCCCTCATCTTTAACAAAATTAGCGTAGTTAACTGATCATGCAGATAGACCCTGACTGATAGAGAGACGAGGGGATGAAATAATAAATTAAAAGGAACTACTTGAACAATAGTGAATTATTAAAGATAAATGTTTTTCCCCACAGTCTAAACAAGACTAAGCCCAATCCTAACAACAATGAAAATGTACTTAGCTCTAATGTAGAATTATTACTATCACCATGTCTTACTACCCTTTCGGGCTAAGCACTTAGGCTAAATGTGTAATGGTAGGGTGATTGCGAGATAAAATGGAGGACTACAGTTTAACGTGGGATCCGAACCACGGTGGAGGCTTGGCATTCCACACATTCACAAGTTGTGATTAATACACGTCTTGTCAGAGGTGAAGGAAGCGTTTGACAATCAGATAAATCTGTGCTGGGACCGAGGATTGAACCCCGGACCCCCAGCACCTAAGTCTGACAACTTACCCCTAGACCGCCAGCCCCAAATGTAGAAGCATCGCTCATTTTTATAATTACTGTTATTAGTTCATAAGTGATAAGTTATGACAACAGTAAATACTTTTCAGAACGTTAAGATGGTTTTTTAGGTTAAGAACGTCTAGTCCCCTGCGGCACTCACCAGAATCTCTAGTTTTGGCGTCTGCTCTCGGTCCACACTTTTGGTTGTCCTCACGACCCCCGTGTGTTTCTCGATAGACACCATATCTCGATGCCTTCCTCCGGCCAGGGTGAATGTGAAGGGGCCCCGTTGGGGGGTAGATCAGGGTCCGTAGCCACTAGAGTCATGACACTTGTGCCGGCAGGCTCGTTCTCAGACACGTAACCCACCACATCTGTAGGCTCCAGCACCGGACCGTTGTCGTTTATGTCGGTCACGGATATTCTCACGGTCGTGGTTCCTGTCTGAGGGGGCGCGCCCACGTCTATGGCCCCAATCGTAAGCACATATCCTGTTATGGTCTCTCTGTCCAAATGAGAAGTTGTCTCCACGTCACCTGTCTGAGGGTCCACTTTGAATGCGTGACCGGTGTTACCGCCAATAATCGAGTAAGAGAATTGATTATTCTGCGGCCGGACGTCTTTGTCGATGGCTTTCACGGTGAGAACTCTTGGTACCAGTCGAGGCCCCTTCGGAAACCTCCGCCTCGTAATCCTGACTGCAGGAATTCCGGCGGGTCGTTCCCATCCTGTACGGAAACTATAACCTGGGCCTCGTCCGTAGTCATTCCCTCGGATGCCGCCCGCTTTTCTTGGCCAGGACAGTCAGCACCACTCTACTCTGCGTCTCTCTGTCCAAGTGACGAGAGACTCTTATCTCTCCCGTTTCCGGACTGATGCTGAAACCACGGTCATTGCTCGAACCAACAAACAGATAGTACACCCTCCCATCTTCCCCGTTGTCCTGGTCCGTCGCCTGGATCATTCCAACACTCGTCCCGACCTCCGCCGATTCCGAGACATCAAAGTGGAAGACGGGCTGTATGAATCTCGGGTAGTATTCGTTTGTCCCTGTGATGTGGACTCTGACTTTGGTCGAGCCGTACATTGTGGAGTCTGGGTTTGCCGCTAGGATGTCGAGCACATACAAGTCCTTTTCTTCATAGTCGAAACTGTTTTTCGAGAGTATTTCACCCGTTTTAGATTCAATGATGAAGAGATCCTTCCCGGAGCCACCAACGATCGAGTATTGAATAACGGCGTTTTTGGGAGAATCCGCATCTGTCGCTTTCACGCGGTACACAAATGATTTTGGCGGCGAGTTCTCTGGTATGAAGGAGTCGAACGCACTTTGGTTGAACTTTGGAGCGTTGTCGTTGATGTCTGTGAGAGTGACTGTGAGCATCGCGGTGGCGCGCGCGGCTCAAAGCCAAGATCTGTGGCAGTGATGTTGAGCCTGTACTCTTGCACCGTGTCGTAATCCAACGGTTGCCGGATCGTCACGTTCCGGAGACGGGACTCACGCCGAACTCTCCCTGTTCGTTGCCACTCGAAATGGAATAGCGGACCATTCCGTTTGGGCCTTCATCACCGTCACAGCAGACAATGTCAGATAACGGACCCTATCGGTTCGTTTTCTGGGACAATCACCTGCACACACAAAAAAAAAAGGATAAAAACATTTGTATTTGTAGTAAGCTCAAATTATCCAAATATTCTACCTTTCACAAGATCAGGGGTGTACACTACTATGTTTGAAATATTAAGGTTAAAATAAGGAGGCATAGCTAACACACCTTAGTAACAATGGAGTAGAAATTGTTTGTATAAAATACTAAAAACACTTACCTTTGTGATGCTGGAGTAGAAATTGTAAATTTAGCGCCCGGGCGAGATTGCTTGTTGGCGCCCCCTTATATAACGAGGGATAATAGGATAGTATGAAGATAATCCCCAAAACTAACAACTCTAAACCCAACTGGACTGTCAAGAGAGAAACTTTTGCACTCTAATTGGACTGTCAAGTTGATTGTATTGTGTGTTCTTTAGTGTTTATCTAAACAATTTAACTCCAGTTTCCCTAAGATAAGTGTCCTTCCTACTTCAAATCATGATTCAGCCCAGTCAAATAACCTTAACGTTTAAAATATTTACAAAGAAAAATTAGTTTTAAAAACTAGGCAAGGCTCAGTTGTGGTTTTATAGAAACAGAGGCGCTTTATTCAACATTGGGGGAGTTGGGGCGGTTGATTTCTCAATCTTCCTTTGTCCTTCAACTATTCATCCTACTTTATTATTTTCTTCCACTCACACACTTTCTGTCATCTGCTCCTCCCCTCCTTGTCTCTTCTTTCCCTAGTCAAACTGAGGTATCGAGAGAAGCTAGGTTGGTCAGTTATTTGTGTACCTGGTAGCTGAGTGCGGTGAAGACCGGGCTGAGCTTGTTTTCCCCTGTCACCACAGGACCACGGCTACCTCGTCGTGCCGCGGAGGGACCCCCTTGTCCACGGCCCGGACAGTCACGGTGTAGTACTGCAGCAGTCTCCCGGACAGCGTTCGGGACACGGAGAACCAGCCGCTCTTCTTGCCGATGTCGAAGAGCTCCGAGCCGTTGCCCCCCGTCTTGATGTATTCGATCTCGGCGTTCACCCCAAAGTCCTTGTCGTCTCGGGCCGCCACTTGCATCACCTGGGGTTTGGATGAAAGAATGATTGTATAGTTTCTTAGGGTCAGTGTAAGCCCATGCGAAGCTTCAACATTTATTTTCAGAATAGGATTTTTTTTACAGCACTGCGTTTTACTACATGTTCTGGTTATATGTATGTATATAATTATAATATTTATATATACTAATTATGCTAATGAGTTAGGAATGAAGAAGGTTGAATTTAGAGAAAGTGTACCCACATTTGCGTGGAGTGAGAGAGAGAGTGGAAAACCAGTTTGGAAAAACCACCCTCAGTACACTCGACCGAGATTCAACTCTCAATCTCCCTGTCATTGACAGTCTAGAGTTAAAACTTAGACCATGTGGTCAGCGAAGCAGGTTTTAGGAACCCTATTCAAGTAAAATTAAAAAATGTAATATTTGTGTCTAACTCAAAGTTTAAAATCTAATCTTAAAATTCATAGTTTCATTAGATAAGAATGTTCAAAGCCACTAATATACGTTTCACTTAAACTAAATAATTATAATAAGTAATAAAAATTTTAATTGGCATAAAAAACCTGAACCAATGTCCACGCAGATTAAATACCAAGCTCGCCTATCGTGATTTGCTGGTGATGGAATGGTTTGAGTTTGAATCCCAGTCGAGTGAAATAGGGGTGTTTTTTCCTTAAATTGTTTCACACATTTTCTCCTACTCAATTAGTGTATTTAAATGTGTACAGCCCAAACTAGTAGTAAGACAAGGAGCAAAAAAAAATCTAAGTATAGAACAGTGAGGGTGAATTTTAATGAACCTGGAGAGAAATAAAAACCAAGCTGAGCTCCCAGGTCAGAGGTCAGACACGCTAACTGCTCACCTGTTGGCCGAGAACGGCGCTCTCGGGCACGGGACTGAAGTACCCCCTTCTGTCAAACTGCGGAGGATTGTTATTGGCGTCGACCACGTTGACGGTGACGAGACACTCCGAGGACATGGGGGGCTTGCCGTTGTCCGTGGCCATCACCGTCAACATGTATTGGTTCTCCGGGGAGGACTCTAGGGCAGTGTGCTTGTACCTGCAACATCGTGCCAGTACAGCCAACATAATAACTAGAGTTGGCTCGAATTCATTATTTTAAGAATTTGAATCTCGAATCCAAGTCTACAAATTTACCTTCAATCTCGAATACGAATCTTGGAAAAAAAAAATTATAATAGAAAATACAAACAGTAACTAAATGTTAACATTCTTTTAATACATTCATACATTCAGTTAAGTGTTAAATTACTGGCCTGGGGCCTGGTTGTTAAGTTTATTCTATAATAATGATTGGTTCTGAGCCTTCGGTAAGCAGCATTAAAACTATAAAAAACAAATTTCCATTGAAAAATTGATATTTTTTTATTTATATTTGAGTCTCGAATCTGAAATTTTCTCGAATCCTTGAATCTTGAATATCCTTAAGGCTTCAAGGATTCCATCCTTACTAATAACACTCGATAATTATAGTAGGATTTTAGTAGAAAGAAACTTTTTTTATTTGAGGTATTTAAAGTGCATGCACTGAACCGACTAATTATACCAGCACAAGACTTATAAACTAACTTAAATCTAGAACAGACACAACAACCAGCCCCCTGGCCATTAATTCATCACTGTGGAAAGGAAAACCCACATTTCTCCAATTATATATTTTTTGGAGCCGCCAAATCCGGAACTCGGGATTCTTAGCTCCAACAATGATAGCACTTTACTATATTATTATTATTTTATATGTATTGGCAATATCTATCACAAGTTGAAAGCCATAAATTACATGACCTGACTTATGAATACATGAGAGCTAATAGCGTTTCTAGCCATCAGGTAAGGTTCTTTAAATAAACATTGGAGTGTACAAAATATTGTTGATGAATCCCGAAAACTAACTGATGGCTGATTTTTGTGTGTTTATTAAAAATATTGTGCATTGTGTAAATGTGCGAGGGAGATTAGTGAGGAAAATATGAAAATGTGAAGAAATGAAGAAACACAAGATGGTCCTGAGTCAAGGATACCACCTACTTGAAAGTAAATATCTTCAACTTGCTCGGCTTAATCACAAAAATGGCAGTTTTGAAGATTCACAACCAATAAACAGACCCCATTATCTTAAAATCGTCTCTCGTGACCTTGTTAGAAATAGATTTTTTTTTTTGTTTGAGGAAGACTAAATCTATGTTTTAAAGCATTTACTTTGATTTAGATACTGTGATATTTCTCACAAAATGGCATGAAAGTAAGAAAATTTACCTTCACATGTGTATTGTTTTAAATAGGAACTTTGAATCAAGGTTTTTAAAATCATAGGAACATTTTTGATGCCTTTCAACTTTGTTTTTGGGATGAGACTTATTTTTAAAAAAAACTTCTTTAATAATTCGGGATTACCGAGAATCTAAAATGAGTTTCAGTCAGTAGCCACCTTAAGCTTAAAGCTGAAACTAGTTTTAGTGTTTAAAAAACAACAGAAATAGATCCACGCTCCGCCCAAACTGGGGTTGAGTCTCACCTGAGACTTCTCTTGGAGAAGAGCTCGCCGCTGGCTGGGTCCACGGTGAACAGGTCCGAAGGGTGCTTGAGTGAGTAGGAGATGATGGAGTTGGGTCCCTGCTTGTCCCTGTCAGTGGCTGCAACCTGACCTACAAACACCACGCTCTGCTGAAGCTCTGGGAAGTGGAAGTTGTAATAAGAGTGCTCGAACTCGGGTGAGTTGTCGTTCTGATCCATGATGGTGATCGTCAGGGGGTGTCGGCCCTCCATGAGCCGTCCAGTGCTGCCACCTAAAGGGCGACAAATCATTATTATTTGATGTATGCAAGCTATAAAGTTATGTATTTCATTGTTTATCCAAACCAAAATATTTAAGTGTTTTTCCACCCTCCCTCCATACAAATGTGGGTACGCTTAATCTAAATCCAATCTTACTCATCCCTAACACATAAGCATAATTAGTACATATAAGTATAGTCCAAACAGTTGGTAAGACAACGAGACCAACCTTCAGAAGGTACTCATCCTGGGTCTCTCTGTCAAGGGGCCCCGCGACGGTCACGTTGCCCGTCAGAGGGTCGATGGCGAACTTTTCCCCGGGGTTCTCCACCAAGATGTACGAGGCGTTGGCGTTCTCTCCAATGTCCTGGTCAGAACTTGTCACCCTGATCACAAACGCCCCGGGGTCGGCATTCTCCGTCACGTTCACGCTGAACAGCCGGGTGAAGCGAGGCGGGTTGTCGTTCTTGTCCAGCACTGTCACCATGACCTGGGCAACGAAATACAGTTTGAGTCTTTGCAGAGCTCTAGAGGACTGCACCCAAGACAAGAGTTGTCCGTAGAGCCGATTCAACCATCTCCTGATCTTGAACGGGTGTACTGGGGATCATTTTACAGTCCTCCTTCCAGGTGAATACCAGTTCAGTTTCTTTAAATTTACCTTTCTTATCCAGTTCATCTAGATCATATAAATAAGTTTATAATTACTAATACCAGTATTAAAGTTGATAAATCAATATCAATGAATCCCTAAAGATATGTATAGGAGACTTGCTATGGAGAAGAGAAGTGCCCTTGAAGTATAAGGAAGTGGAGGCCATGGGAACGAAGCTTGTGAGGAGAATGTTAGCTGTCAAGAGTAGAAATAAGATTAGTAATGAAGTTATCCGGGAAATAGTGGGGGTACAAGGAGTACATGAGATAGTAGAGGAAGTAAGACTGAGATGGTATGGGCATGTAATGAGGATGGAAAAATACAACAAGGGAGGCCAATAAAGAGATGGGAGAAGCAGATAAGAGAAAGTGTTCATGTGAGAGGAGCAGAAGAATGGAAGTAATTAAAGGAAGAAGAGTGGTGGAAAGATGGAGGAAGATGGAGACATTTGACTAAAGTGACCCGGCCATAGGCGGGAAACAAAAGATGATGATGATGATTGCTAATTTTGGGAAAAATGAACTAAACATATTGCTTCAGACAAACCTAGAGTTTAATTTTCTTCACATGGTGATATAAACAGTTGATGAACATCAGTCATGATCATAGAAAGAGGTGGGGGTTATTTGACAAATACTTCTTAAATCAAGAGTAAAAGTCCCGATTAAATTCTTGCGACGTTTACGACAGATACTTAAGAACCGTTGAGGCTACTAAATGTAGAAAGTTAAACTAAACGCACCTACTAAAGTTGGTTTTTTGCCAACAATTGATTTTGTTATCAAAATTGCAAAAAATACTGGCCTTAGCTTATGTTCCCTTCCAACACACCTCAAATATTCTCGAGGATTCAAAGAATCCTCTAACCCTCTGAATCCCTCCAAATAAATAGTTGCGGTTATCCCTCTCACCGTGGCCGTGCCTGTGAGCTGGGGACTGCCTCTGTCCAAAGCCTCCACGGTGAGTTGGTAGCTGGCCACGCTCTCGCGGTCCAGTCTGGTGCTGGTGAAGATCTCTCCGCTCTCAGAGTCCATCTCGAAAGAGCCGTCACCATCCGTCGTCAGCCGGTATGTCACTTCCCCGTTGATCCCAGAGTCTGCGTCGCTCGCTCTCACCGTTATCACGCTTTGGGGTGGGACCTTTGCAAGACAAACCAACAATAGGTGTGTTCAGAAACATTCTCTGGGAGGAGGTATCAATAAACAAAAACAAACCAACAATAGGTGTGTTCAGAAACATTCTTTGGGAGGAGGTATCAATAAACAAAAACAAACCAACAATAGGTGTGTTCAGAAACATTCTTTGGGAGGAGGTATCAATAACAAAAACAAACGACAATAGGTGTGTTCAGAACGTTCTCTGGAGAAGGTATCAATAAACAAAAACAAACCAATAATGGGTGTGTTCAGAAACATTATCTGGGAGGAGGTATAGATAAACAAAAACAAACCAATAATGGGTGTGTTTGGAAACATTCTTTAGGAGGAGGTATGGATAAACAAAAACAAACTGATAATGAGTGTGTTTAGAAACATTATCTGGGAGGAGGTATAGATAAACAAAAACAAACCGATAATGAGTGTGTTTTAGAAAACATTCTTTAGGAGGAGGTATGGATAAACAAAAACAAACCGATAATGAGTGTGTTTAGAAACATTATCTGGGAGGAGGTATAGATATACAAAAACAAACCGATAATGGGTGTGTTCAGAAACATTGTCTGGGAGGAGGTATGGATAAACAAAAACAAACCGATAATGGGTGTGTTTGGAAACATTCTTTAGGAGGAGGTATGGATAAACAAAAACAAACCGATAATGAGTGTGTTTAGAAACATTATCTGGGAGGAGGTATAGATAAACAAAAACAAACCGATAATGGGTGTGTTCAGAAACATTGTCTGGGAGGAGGTATGGATAAACAAAAACAAACCGATAATGGGTGTGTTCAGAAACATTCTTTGGGAGGAAGTATGGATAAACAAAAACAAACTGATAATGGGTGTGTTCGGAAACATTCTTTAGGAGGAGGTATCAATAAAAAGACATTAACTCGTAAATGAAATAATGAAATGTGGTGAAATACTTTGTAACAAGCTTCAAGGATAGCAATTTGCTACCGTTTTCAACTTGTGGCATGCTTAACAAAGCTCTAAAATAATTGTTGAGGCATACCATCAGTTTCTTAAGAAGTGATTTTTATCATTAAAAACAATGAGTACTAAGAATTTGTTTAAAAGTTCCATAACTAAAATTGTCATAATGGTGCTATTTATTAAAATTATGTTGATCATGGATTTGAGATTTAATTTTATTCCTCAAAATGTTCTCGCTTTTTTTTTTTCTTCTTCTTCTGCCTAACTCTCGCTGTGCACACACCAGCTGATCCTTTGCAGCAGTTCAAATTTTAACAAAGCCAAACAAAGGGTGGAAACAGAAAAAGTAGTTTATAAAATGTGTAAATATGTCCGTATGACATTAACAATTATCAAAAAATATGTTTGTATTAATAAAAACTCAAGTTTTACACAGTGTATCTCCGGAAATGCTTCAAGAACCTCCTCGTGTTGCATGTAACACAGTTTGGGACACACTGGTCTAACGTTTTCATTCTGATTGGTTCATACCTAAGTAATGGAGAGTTTTGGTGTCATGTTTACTTGTCACTAAACTGTACATCCATCCGAACACGGCAGCAGCTCTGGTTACAAAGAGGCATATTCTGCCATTCGAAAAACTTTTGTCTCTACAGCCCCATTTTCCATTGGAAATGAACCCAATTGAATATATGAAATAACCCCAAAGCCAACTCAAAGTTAAATTTAAAAAAAAGAGTTACAAGTTGAAAATGGTTGTGTTATCTGATAGCTTGTGGTCTTGCTGACGATTTACACACGTCCATCACAGAATCTGCCTTAAAATATGAGCAAATAGTGACCTTAGGCATGAGACAACTCCTGGAGAGCTCAGTGGTTAGAGCATTGGAGTAATAAGCCAAAGGTCTCGGGTTCGATTATTATCGTGTCTAGGTGTCTTTATCAATTTAAAGATATGAAAATAATAATATTAGACCAAGCATATTTATGTAATTTTTTCACCAAATATCGTGCTCAAAGTGTTTTATCATAAAAATGTGTGGAATATTTGTCCAAGTTTATAAACTATACTATTCTTAGAGGGTGTTGTTCAATCAGTATAAATTTAGGTGTCAGCAATATTTTCAACAATTGCTCTTTAGCATTTACTCCAAATTTTGTTTGTATTAGATAGTCAATGTAATAAAAAAAAATAGCTAAGTAATTTTGTCAACCCCTTTGGGTGTGTCCCTCTGTAAATCCATGTTTTTGAAAAAAAAAAAAAAAGCAGCTTTACTAATAAATATAGATTATTGCATAGCTTTTAGTAGAATTTTTTTGGTAGAGAGGTCCTTTTGGAAAATACAAACTTTTTTTTTTTTTTGCGGTCAATGATGATAAAATTTTACTGTTTTACATGTATTGATATTATTTATCAAAATTGATGGATGCAGATCACATGACTTGACGTATGAAGTACATAAAAGTAGTTACTTTTCCTATCTGTTAGACAAGGCCCTTCTAGTGGAAATCGGACTGTACCTCCTCCTCCATGATGGTGGAATTGTAGAGAGAAGACTCCATGACAGGAGGATTGTCGTTGGCGTCGGTGACGTCTATCACCAGCTGCACCACGCTTCTCAGGCGGGGATGTCGGAATCTTGGGCCTCCACCCAGACAGTGTATCTGAAACAACCAACCCCTTCCGCTGTTAGCTTACGCTACTTCCTACAAGGTCCAGTAGAACGCTGAGCTGCCGACTGACAGGATTCCTGCAGTTAGGACGTGTCCCCATTACACTCTCCGAGCTTAGTCCATGCCATCATTCCTGTACATTCTTATACAAATAATAATGACAAAGATAATGATGATAATGATAGTGATGATATAGTGATAATGATAATTGATTGATAATTAATATATAATAATAATAATAATAATAATAATAATAATAATAATAATAATAATAATAATAATAATAATAATAATAATAATAATAATAATAAGAGGTGTAGCCCCTCTCCGATCTCCCCCATGTTCCTTCTCACCTTGAAATTTCAAAACATTCCTAGAGATATTTCAGTTAATCCAGATGAGGTACTCTATGATTTAACAAAGCATTCACTTCGACTGTAATATAAGCTCGAATATAAATTATTTTGTTGTGGTTATGTTAATTAGGGATTACATGATCTATAAATAATCAGGCAAGTATTTCTGAGAAGAAATTCTGGTGCACAGCCCTGCAAAAGAGCTGGGTATACATCTGTGGTTTGTTAAAGTTTGTTGAAAAATAAAAGAGAGGTCATTAATTTAACATCCCGTTTTATTCAAATTTTCCATTAATTTAGAGGAAACAAGCATCATATTGCCTTAAAAAATGAAGTGACTTTAAACACTTTTGGTTATAAGCCTTCTCTGAGGCGCAGAAAATAACCAAGTGTCTAACGATTGTTCTTATTTGTCAGAATCAGTCAGAAAAATTGAAAACTTTAAAACAGATATCATTAAAAGCTAATGAAAGATCCTGTCTATTTTGTGTGTGTTTTTTTAGCATCGCTTCTTACTGGCTGTTCAGATTATATGCACATGTACTAATTATGCAAATGGGTTAAGGATGAGGAAGATTAAATTTAAAGAAAGTGTTTCAGCATTTGTGTGAAGGAAGAGTAGAAAACTATTTTGAAGAAAAAAAGAAAAAAAAAACCTCAGTACACCCGACCGGGATTTGAACCTCAATCTGTCCATCATTGTCAGTCCAGTCTATTGCGAGAATGACGCCATGCGGTCAATGAAGCAGGTAATTCTGTATTAAATTGCCCCATTTGACAGTCAAATGTCGCAACGTGTCCTCACCTGGGTGCGGTCTCAAAGTCCAGCCCCGCCCCCACTACCACCTCCCCCGTCGCCACATCCATCCTGAGAGCATCCGCTGCGTTGCCCCCTGCAATCTGGAACTGCATTCGCCCCGCGGGGCCCGGCTTGGGCGAGGTGGCGGCCAGCTGCGTGATGAGTCTACCTGCGGCAGAGTCTTCCGGGAGCGTGAAGTGGGTCTGGGGGGCCGTGATGGTGGGGAAGAGCTCACCCGGCCGCAGCCTCACCTCTAGGCCCGCAGACGCTGTCCGGGGGACCTTGGCCCCGTCCATTGCATCAACCTGCAGAACAACAATCAAAAGGAATTAAACAAATTATTGTTAGTTGATTTTTAAATTTCATATGATAGTTTTTTTGTTTTTCAACTTGTCCGGAGTTAATATCGCAGTGTATTAAATTATATATATCTTATTATCGCGTTTTACTACCTGTTCAAGTTATGTTCATATAATGATAACTATTCTAATGGGGTCAGGAGGAGGAAGGAAGACTTTTAGAGATAATCTACTCGCATATGCGTGGTAGGAGGGTGGGAAACAATTTTAGAAAAAAAAAAAATCAGCAGACCTGACCGGGATTCAAATCCCGATAACCCTGTCATCGGCAGGTCAATCTAACACGAGAGTAACGACTTAGACCATTCGACCACCGAAGCAGGTATGTGTTAAGGCCCAGAATGTGGATACATACCTGCAGCACGTAGGGCCTGCTACCGGTTAGCTCCACCCCTGCCTTGATGACCCCCGTCTGGGGGTCCAGAGTGAACTTGTCCGCATCGGCCCCGCTCAGGGAGAAGGTGATGTGACTGTTGGCACCAGTGTCTGCGTCCACCGCCTTACCTCCGAACACAAACTGACCTGCGGGGCCACCAATACACATCTTAAATAACCACTTTAATATTTTATATAACAGTTAAACTAAGTTTTAAATAAAACACACCCAGGAATCGAACCCTTGTTTTCTCGATTATACAGGCGGCCCTGAATATGGTCGCGGGGAAAAGATATAAAGTTCA